>OU015494.1:82110168-82452158 GCA_907164885.2 Dolomedes plantarius | reverse complement strand
CACGACGGATAGCGGGAGTGGTAGCAAAGAAAGGCGGTTGGACAAAGTATTAACTCGGGAGAACGATAGAGTAGGTGTCTATATAATATTCAAATAATATTTTATCATCTTCTTCTGTAACATAAATCCACTGACAGGGTTTCTTTGGAGCAAATTTCAAACACATCCGTTTTAGGTGGGGCCAATGATTCACTTTCATGCAGAACAAATCTTGTTCAGAATCATAATTCACTTGGGTAATATCCTGAATAATGGATCTTAGGTTATCAACATTTTCTTTTCCACGAAGAATAAATATATCCTCCTCATAAAAATTTAGGATTAAGGCTACATGTGCCGTCGTAATGACCTCGTTCGCAATAGCTGTATCCAAATCCCTTTGAGTAAATCTTTTATAGTACATGATGACCAGAATAATTGGCAGCATGTAAAGCTTGCTCTTATATATGAAAAAATCTAACAAATTAAAAAAAAAAAAAAAATAAAATTTTTTTTTTTTTTTTTTTTTTTTTTTTTTACCAACCAATTTATTTTACAACCTTAGCTCCGGCTATTTCTACCGGTCAATTTGTCCTGTCGAATATACCTGACTTTTGCCAGTCGTCGATCAGCCGTCTGGTAGCTCAAACAGAACTCCGTGGGTATTTTTTCATAACAAATCTGTCCTAACGCGAAACAATTTAACTCGACGATCCTGGACAAATCAATGATATCGGGATTATGTTGCAAGACAGCAGGAACCTCGTCAGTGGGTAGACTGTCTTCGGTGGTCATGGGCGAATCTTCGCATGGAAGGATGGTCTCTTCTTCGTCGGGCGGCAGGTGGTCGGAAGGATTTCGATATTCGGGTTCTACGCACATTTTCAGAGATTCGATCCATTGCTGCAACGGAATACAATTTTCGAGGGGCACTTCTTCCCATTCGACGGCTATCTTGGGAGCGTTTACATGAGAAAGACAGGCGTAAGGTTCTCCGGCATTATGTATCAATCCCCTCTCCCAGATCATCTTGAAAGTGGCAGGTTGGAATCTCAAAACCCCCGTCTTTGGACGTCGACGGGTTTCCATGAGGGTGACGACTTGATCGTACGTAAAAAGTTTGGTGTCGGGCAATTTCCGATGAAGGGACTGCGGCGTGACATCCCAGACGCTAATGACGGAATACCGTTTTGTAAATCCGTAAACGTTACTAAATTTCAAAAAGCGTCCAACATCCTGTGCTCTAAAATAAATGTTCATGTCCATACCGATGAACAGACACAAGTCGGGTTTTTGGGGCATGACGGACAAACGGAACCACATGATGGCTACTCAGAAATGTTTAAATGAACGGGTACGGTAGCGGATTATATAGTCTTGATCTGAAAAAATACAGTCAGACTGAATGCCAATCCAACCGACAGCAACGATTATATAGTCCAGATTTTGAAAAAAAAAAAAAAAAAAAAAAATTTTTTTTTTTTTTCTTACATTAAATATTTCCTACATTCATGGCGCTTTCCAAATTAGGTCCTTTCCCATGACAAGTTAGAACAATTCTTTTCAACATGAAAACGGGTTCCCTATTCAAAGTATAGCGTTCGCAACACCCGTTCGTCGTTCGACGTAACCAGTCGGATGCCAAAGTTCTGACGAGAGACCCGTCGACTATGGCAGTTCGAAACGTCTTGAATCTAAATCTGCACAACCAAGCTACGACAAGAGCTGTTTGTGAAATGGAACAAGATTCCGGTAACGCGTAACCTGGAAATCCGACAACTTCGTGCGTTCCCATTTTCACGATGACAGCATCCTCGTCTATCGCAATGTGATGGGGAGTTTGACAGGCGCAAGCAAAGTCCTCCTTCTACAACAACAATTTTAACAAACGATTTGGGTAGAGCGTCTACGATGGCAATCAGCCCTTCTTCTCGAGCCACTGTTTATTATAAGTCCCTTGGTACGGTATCGGGTACGAAAACGGTCACCATTAAAATTGTAAAGCACTATTTCAAAATGACAAAAAGAATTTGAATACATCCACGGAGAGCAACGCAACAGTTTGAAAGCAACACGCGATTGCTGAGTTCGGAAGAAGGCAGCTAAATAATGAATAAGCAAACTTTTTTCCCAAACGAGAGCTAGATTTCGAACTGTAACAGTATAACATTCCATAAAACCAGAAGCTCGATTAAGGCTGTATGATACGGAGAAAGACTTTATATAGACATGAAATGAAAAAAAAAAAAAATTTTTTTTTTTTTTTTTTTTTTACACCATAAATAGATTTTCATACATCATAGCCCAAAAGTATTTCTAATTTTACAATGTTCACCATCATTTGGGATTTTATGGTATTCCTTCTATTGTTGTTATACCTTACAATATTCATGTCAATCCTGAATCTTTTCAATCTATCCCAGAATCCTCTTCCCAGGCCCGGTTCCTAACTCTATATTCCACGACAGCCTGTCGGGTCAAGACGTCGCCCCAATTTCTCCCGGGTAATTGAACCACTCGTGGCAAAATTCTATTGAGGTATTGCATGGTGTGCTTGTCGACCAGCCGCGACGGTAACCTTCCCATCCGTCCGGCCCTTGAGATGATTTTCGTAAAATTCTTTCACGTACTCGTCCACGTGTTGTGGGCGAGCCTTGTAGAGGGAAACTGTTTTGCGTCTGGGAAAGTCGTACACTCGATAATTGTAGAGCAAATCTTGGTGCGTGAATTGCAAATCGCCTGTATCTAATAAGATGGTATAACTAGTATGGGGTCTCGTACCGGTAAAAACCAATTCCCAGGGGATCCATTTTCCCTCCAAACGAACAAACGTTACGTGTGCAGAGTACTGAAAGTCGGGCAAATGTTTGTTAGTTTCCATGACGTACAAATAGACGATTAATCCGATACAAAGCAATAATCCAATCAAATATACTATATAGACTACCAGCAGATAGAAGTATAGAGATTAAAAGTAATCCGAATAACTCGAAAAGTGTACAGCTCGCTCTTATATATCCCAAATGTAATATTTGTGAAAAAAAAAAAATTTTATTTATTTATTTATTTTTTTTTTATTTATTTTTTTTTTTTAACAACCTTTCATATCAACTGATATATCAACCTTAGGGTTTTTTGGGGTTACATTTTTCCGGTTACATTCCAGATTTCCGTCCACATTTACAAGCAAAATTTCTCCGTGGCGGTGAAATGTATTCACATCGAGTTCTTCGGGCATTCCGAAATAAATCTCGAACGTTCATTCTGATCCTCCAGAACGTCCACTCCTCGCCTTCGTTGGAATAAACTTCATTCAACAACCAGGGATCGACGTTCAAGTCGAATTCCTTTCGGCAAACGGGACAAGATTTTTTAACCGAAATCCATTTTTTCAAACAAAGTTCGTGAAAAATATGCGAGCATGGTAAAACCTTCACTTCTTCCCTCAATATAAACTCCGTGATGCAAATGGGGCATTCGGGTACTTTTTCCATCACGTCCGGAGTCACAACAACAGTGGGGAAATATACGTGCTTACTATCTTCATTCCGAGACATATTATCTTCATTCCGATACATATTATCTTCATTCCGATACATATTATCTTCATTCCGATACATATTATCTTCATTCCGATACAAATTATCTTCATTCAGGTGCCTACTATTTGCATTCAGATACATTCTCGCGGTTTCCCAAAATTGCACAAGTTCACCATCTACAAGCCGATCTATCACAACCAGCAAACTCGATCTGTGCACGTCAATGGTTGTCATTTTAAATTTAACTTGAATATAGTATAGTTCAAAAAATAACAGGTAGGTTCCGTAGTATAAAGTTGAATATAAAGCAACTGAAGATAGCTGGTGGGTTTATATAGCTATAAAGTTTATATTTATATATAAAAAAAAATAAAAAAAAAATAATTTTTTTTTTTTTTTTTTTTTTTTTAAATCAATCCACGTTGTGCAACTCAAGGCATTTACCACGGAAAACAATTTCCCCCCATAAATTGTTTCATAATCCAGTCGTCGACGGACAAGAACAACATGGCCTCGTCTCGTTCGAAATGTAACTTTTTACCCTCCACGAGATTCAGGTACGCGGGACTCTCGTCGTCATCGATTCTCACGGGTTTCCAAATTCTTTCCACGGGTATAACGATCGGCATGACCTTATAGATTGGTACCTTATACTTTCCATTCTCGAGAACACAATATTTGTCTAAACGGGGGCCATACTTTCGCGTAATTTCGACTAGGATACCGTCTGATGCAACTCTTGCCGCCACGGCCATGGAATAGTTGGCAGGAAGCGATTTTGCAATATAGAAATGATTTTTGCCGTACCCGCAACCGGATTTAGTGTCGCTGACGTAACTGATAGTTTTCGACAATTGACTCCACGTCTTGATGCGGTTCCTGTTCACAGCATGCGGAACTCTTTTCCAACAATTTTTCAGAAAATCTTTTCCGTTTCGTGCCACCAAAATCATATGTTTGTGATGCCGGATCATGAGATCTTCCGAAGTCTTACCTCCGTCACACCAGCACCAAAAGGGTAGCAAGAAAAACTGATCTTTAAAATCGGAGAGGGCATCGTAAAACGATCGTAAGGCCGTAGCTCTAATCCTGACGCTGTACCATTTTACCGGCTTAGGTAATGCAATAAACTTTTCCACGTATTTCGCGGCGAGCTCCAAGTTCCCCTGAAATGTCAACTCGTTCCGAGGAGAATTATCTCGGAGGAAATATCTCGGCGTACGCCACCAGAATATTTCTTCAGACGGTAAGAACATGTCTCGGTCGGCCCACTTGTCGAGTATTCGGGTACGACCGGCCATGTTTTTCTCGGGGCACATGGGTGTCGTGTCATACATGCAGAAACGGATTGCCATATTGCAAGCGATTTCAGTTGTTGAATGAAATGGAAAGGTCTATAGATGGTTTATATAGTCAAGAATCAATTTGAAAAAAAAAAAAAAAAAAAATTTTTTTTTTTTTTTTTTTTTCAAAAAATGTACAGGCAACGTATTTTTTTGAAAAGCTTTTCATAAATTGAAATAAAGAGCTATGGATACTCCAGAAAAGATTATTAGGAACACATACGATCAGATCATACTTTTCATGGAAACAATGCTTGGTACTTACAAAATGAACTATATTAAAAATGAACTGGAAAAAATTTTCCCCCAATGGGGTAATTTATGGGAAAAGATAAAGGAATGGATGAAGGAGCATCCGATGACTTCAATGCAACAAAGTGTGCATAGTTTTGCTGAATTATTTCCCGATTATCATTCATTTGCTGGTGAGTTAAATCACTCCTTGGCGCTGCATCCAGAATTTTGGAATAAAGTACACGAAAACTTGTGCGTTGCTAAAGATCGATTATCATGTTGAACGTGGGACAACTTGAACCTTTCGGTATTTTTGCATTAGCTGGTGGATTATTGTACTCTATTTCCATCTTAACCATCGAATCCAAAAAGACAAATTACCGTTTGCATTTTATTGTTTTAACATTCATCATATTCATGGCACTTTGCGCTATATGCTTATTCAAATATCTAAAATGTCGTTTTAGTTGTCAACAAATGGATCAGTTTATCAGAGCTATGAAAATAAAATAGCCAAAGTTACATTGTCTTGGTAAAAATTAATAGCATCCCCGGGACAAAATCCCAGCAACTTGTAATAATTTACAGGTGTATTAATACAATGTGATGTATCTCCTTGAATACGTTCAAATTCCACTCCTTTGACAATGCCAAAAAACATTTTCAATTTTCCATCCAGCTTTTCTTGTGCAAATGTTCCGTCTTTAAAAGATACATTAATGTTACAAAATGTGGATAACTCAATGTCAACAATTTCCTTACATGATTTTCGTCTAATAATATCAAGAATTTCCATGACAATAAAGTACTATGAATAGTTTTGCACCTGAGACATTAGAGACTATGGCTGAAAACCTTTGTGTGAAAAACAAGGAAATATTTGATCATTACTTTGTAAATTTTGAGGAACCACTTAATGTTCTTCCAGAAGTATCTGCAAAAGCGAAAGAGTTGTTTCAGGAAGTTCACCCACAACTCGACTTTGATGAATTTATAAAAAGTTATATGGATATGAAGAAATTTAAATCTTTGAATCCCAGTTCCAGTGACGATCCCGAAGCAGATCCAGTAGGAAGTCAAATTTGCGATAAATTAGTGTTTGATCCAGAAAATGGTCGACACATAAAACCAACAGTTTATCGACCAATCAACAAACGGCGTAAAGAAGAGTTCAACCCTTACAAATTTCTATCAAACAAACAACAAAATGGAGAATGTTATAATTTAAAAATGGATTTGGACATTGAAGATTATATAGGTATATATTCTTTGGAAGACGAGAACAAAAGATATAAACTCGCAGATGAATCTTTGCGCACAATAGCTAGGTCAATAGTTATCTTGAACAAAGCGTGCAATTATTGTGTTATGCTTCCTCACGGCGAACGTACAATTCATTAAAGTTATCAGGTTGAGCTTTATATGCATAAATATATGAAAAAAAAAAAAAAAAAAATTTTTTTTTTTTTTTTTTTTTTTTCTTCAGACTCTTTCTAATTCAAGACCCTCAAGTTTATCCATTTTTATGTTACAACATTTATCATAGTACATTTTAATACGCCACGTTTCAGCTGAATTTCGCGCAATTCTAGTGGCCCACCACACATTTATAAACGCCCGTCCAAATTTTGCAATTAACGCGATACGATATATAAACATCAGTATGTTTGCTATTATCAACCCAATTATCATGCCATACAAAACCCAAAATATTTTACGGTAAATACTGTTTAAAGGCAATAAGCATCGAAACCCTCCCACTGTTGTACCGCCTCCAGCAAAATAAGTAATATTACATGTACCCGTTTCAGGGAACAGTTTGGGAATGGTTATCCAAGACCATCCTGTTTGGGACCAAGCATTGTTGAAAAATATATCAGCAAACCATAAATGGCAAAATAAATAGACAACATAGAACAATTCCAACGAACATGTCTTCCAAAACAAAAAATCCCCTTTGGACTGTTTAATAATATTGAACACATTTGCAGCTTCATCGCAATTTTTTACAGGTCCTGATATTTCGTCCATATACGGTTTAAACCATTTCGACCAACAGGAAAAAGGAAAATAAAAACCAAAAGCTAACAGTAACAAGTACACAGGAATCCATTGATAATAACTGTGATATAATGTAGGATTTCCTAGAGTAAAAGTGCCATTAATAAAACAATGCATATCTATATAAGATTGGGATATGGATTGCTTATCCATTTGACAGATGATATTATCCCCAAACAATTGTCGTGCCACAGTAAGTCCGAAACAAAACAAAAAAATGTTTCGAACATGAATTTGCTGAAGGTCAATCAAAGAACTATGACTTGTGCCGCTTTTGGAACTAAACTTGATAAGTTGTAGCAAAGGAAACATCCTTGTCTATTGAGGTACTCCATCTGAATGATTGCATACAAAATCTTTATACTTTAATTTTTTTTTAAATCAAAATCTGTTACATGTCATTTAAATAATATTCAAGTTTAGTAATCAATTCCATCCCGACTCCCTTCCATTGATCCTCATTCAAAAATACACAAGTGTATTCTTTTCCCAATTCTTCCAGCAATGAATCATCTATCTCTTGTATAATTTTATAATAATTGGAATGATTATGTAAAAATCCATCAACCCATGTCCGTATTTGTTGCAGATGCATAATTATTTGATGATCATGAATAATTAATCGTTTTGAATATAATGTCAATAATGTCAAAAACACGACACATGCTGAATCCGTGCCCGTCAAACTGGACACTTTGGATTGATCAATCCATTGGTACATGTGTCGCACTGCTTGATGGTGTAGATGGTATTCTGGCCTTATCGAGCTTTGTAAATTGGGCAAGTATTTTTTCAAATCATTGGGTTTAAAACCCGAAAACCCATCGATGGCAAGCAAGAAATAAATTTTCCTTTCTTTAACAAGTGGTCCACAAGTATTCTGTCGTAACCAGTGCGACAAGAGCCGATTCCATTCAGATAGGTCTTGAGGCATTTCTTTGATGGCATAATGTTTGCTGGCCGTAGCGGCAAATAATTTCATCAGGTTTTGCTGGTAAAATAGGTAATCGTTGTTCGTAGCTAGATCTGGCAGTTTGAGCCACTGATTGACCGTTCGCAAGATATTTTGGCAATGCTGCTGTAAGGTATCATTGGATTGTCCTTCAAGTATGTGATGTGCTAGTTTCAAGTGCAAGAGGTGTTGTATTTGAAAATCCAAGCAGCTGATCGGCCAGAGTTTCGGGGGATATGATTTGAAACTTGTTGTACAAGGACAGTTGTTTTCCAAATGTATTGGAACAAACGAATGTGACCGAGGGATTAAAAGACTCCAAGAGTTTACCGACAATGCCACTGGATATTTTGGTGGCAATAGGTCCAAAGTATTTTTTGTCTTTTTCCGTGAATAGGGTAGCATAGTGAATTCGCACGCCATGCTTCTGAAACTGTTGTACGAACCAGGTAACAGATTTCTTTGTAATTTTCAAAGTTTGAGAAATATCTTTTTCGAGTCGAAAGGAGTAGGTTCGTGTCAGCAGTAAAACGTATCGACAAGTGTCAGCGTTGACCATTTGATTAAACTGTAGAGCCAAAGACCACTGTGGAAAAACATCCATAGAGTAATATTTGACAAACCGACCTAAAACTATTCAAAATGACTCTGGAACACCTTTATATATAAAGGGAAAGCATGGGGAAGTATATTAAAAAAAAAAATAAAAAAAAAAAATTTTTTTTTTTTTTTTCAGTATTATAGGATTCAAACATGAATCATTGCGGCCTCAACGCAACGTACTAAACCACTATACGACCACGGTTACGATATTATGTGGATGTTTAGACGTTATATATTTTTACATGCTTTTTTCTATTTTAGGTTTCAAAACCATTTCTTTGACGTCATCAATGCTCATTCCACAATGAGTGACGTATGTAATTTCTGCGTTACTGTCATCGATACCATACAAATTTTCCACGTTTTCCTTATTGTAATTTTTATTTTGATACACGTTCATGGCAATCTCATTCACTTTAAGTGGAAACATGGACTCGTGTTTTGCATATAGTTCCCGAACTGCATTGACATGATGAGTGTATGGGGTAAACACGTCGTTTTTGCCATCTTCAGAAATTTTATATTTTAGGTTGTCAATATAGTACTTGTAATTGAATTCTGGTTCGAAAAAGTCTACAGCAAAAATTTTATTCAGGCTTTTAATTAAATCTTCATCACACACTTTTTGAGTCAAAATATCAGCCATTTTTTCCACTTCCCAGCGATCGTTGAAATCGGAACCCAGTACTTTTGCAACTAGCAATCTTTCGTCCTCGGAAAAAGTAGGATTGTGTTCATCTAAAGTTTTCTGTATAGCCAAAGAACACTGAGGATGAATATATGCCTTAGAAACGTAATCAGAATAAGATTGCGCGTCCATACCAAGATCTTTTAAACTATTTTCGACCTGTCTTAGCTTAATTGTTTTAGTAGTTGTATATCGATTTTCAAAAGTGTTTGATAAATTTTCTGATCCAGACATTTCCTCCTCTTTATTCTCTGGGTAATAATCAAAAATCACTCCGGATAATAAGCTAAAACAATATCCCGTTCCGTCATTAAACTGTCTTCCGAAATATATCCTGTCCGATGACGTTTTCACTTCATACCATATGTCTTGTCTATCGCCCGTGGTTAATTGTGCATAATTCTTTTTGGGAGCTTCGAAACTGACTATTTCTAGCGGTGTTCTTTCTGGGTTTTTGGCTAATCCGTCTCGTGTCAATGGGAGAGGTGTCCCACTCATACATTGGAATTTCATAATGGTTGTCACGTCTTTTTCGTAAACTGATTGATTATTATCGACAAACAGTTGATAATTTGCAATTCGTAGTAAATTGAAAAAATGAGCAATAATACCGCATTTTTCATACACTTTCCGAATGTCAGAAAACGCTACAATCTGATCCGTGGTCAAATATCTTAACAAGAAATAAAGATCCTTGGAAGTTTTGTACAATATTTTCAAACAGCCTCGGTGTTCTACGACGAGATACTTAAAATGAGTCAAATATTTGTAGGCCCCTTGAAGAGTTTGAGCCATATTAATTGGCTCTCCCCTTTTCAAATGACCTGTTTCGGGAATGGACTCTAGTAACGTATCAACTGTTGCATTTGTTACAAAAACAGTTGCATAATGATGTCTATTGGCTAATTCAAAGATTTGAATTTGGGACGAAAACAAGTTTAATTCGTTCAAGATGACCTTTTCCACGTTAAAATATGCCTTATTTTCGTCCAACGACGAAGACAAATGTTTACTATCCAGAGTGCCTTGAGTATCAGATTTGGTAATGCGACACGTCAAAAATATCCCAAATGGATCTCCGGGAACGGGAAACTTGCAATGTTTTATAAATGCCCAAACAAATTCCGGGATTTTGTCTCGATGTCGATTAAAAATACCCAAATCATTAACATTACAAAGATGACGTTCGAACAATTTGAGAACTGAATTCAATCCATGGGGTTGTATTTTTTTCAAAATGCATTTATAGAGATCAGGTCGTTTTAATTGAACTTCTTCCAACAATTTTGAAGCTATGTTCATATGTATTATATATGTGTGTGTATGTATAAATAAATAAATAAATAAAAAGCAATGTCAAGAAAGAACCAGTTTTCTGTAAACGAGCTAAAAATTATTCGCAAAAAGGTTCAAATACGTAAAACTACAAACGAACTATGTATGCTTATATTCTTGTTACTCGAAACCAAACTCAAAGTATCCGATGTGTTGGGTTGGTTCAACCACGACCCGGTTAAACGTCGATCCTTTCTACAAAACCACCCGATGGTGTTGGAAGATTACGAAAACGTACGACTCTTATTTCCAAAAACTCATCAAGCATATCTTCTTCAATGGAAAAAAGTCTGTAAAGAATGGCTTGGAAAAGAAAACGTCACATTTGAAATGCTTAAAAGATCCCCATTAGAGTCTGAAGACAATCCAATAGAACCAATACGTGAAATGAATTAAATACGCAGAGAAGTAGCTTATATATAAGACAAGATTTAAAAAAAAAAAAAAAAAAAAAAATTTTTTTTTTTTTTTTTTAAATCTTATCAAGCTTCTAAATCATTTTCCGTTGGTTTGTCTTCCCTTTTCCTCTTACTAGAGGATTGTTGTTTCAATTGGTTTTGTCTTTCCATTTTAATTTTTTCCATTTGTTCTTGTCCAACTATTTGCATATACAAACGTGTATTCTCGTCTTCACGTCCCTCAAACACATTTGTTAAGACTTCTTTGACCTGTTCTTGGGAATCTAGGAACTCGTAGAGTTCCCGTACGGCTTTAGTATGTAATTTATATTCTGGATTGGAAGCTTCGTGTGCATAAGCTTTCAGATTGTTGCCAAGTATTCCGTCCATCGCGAACCATATCAAAACTTGTTTTGGTTCGTGTTTCATCCACATTGTTCCGAATTTCACAAGCTCTGCATGAGAAGGAGCATCTTTCGCCAAAACTCTTTCAAAACAAATTTGCTCTTCGATAGAAAGATTTTTCATTTTGGAATTGTAAACATCGAGGATGTCATCGTGAAGTAAATAAAACAATTCAGTTTCATGGTTGCGGGGCGATGACAATAGACCAGACAAACCAATACATTTTTCCATTTCTTTAAAAGCACGAAGGGTCAATGTTTTGCAAGTAATATGGGGATTTCGATTGCGCAGCATTTCTTGAAACACGGCGCTTCGCACAAGAAGATTAAAAGAACACTCGTCCGTCATGGTACTCTTGTCTTCACACATCTTCTTGTCTTATGAGGCTAATAGAATAAATGACTGTTGGCAATGGATGTTAATCAGTATAATGACTGTAGAATGGAAGTTTCTATTATATATAGTATTTTAAAAAAAAAAAAAAAAAATTTTTTTTTTTTTTTTTTTATACTTGTATTTTTCGTTTTCGACCGCGTCCTCTATTTTGTTCCAAGTGATCATTTATACAGAAAGTATATGGTACTCCAGTCTCCACTAGCATCATTATCCGTTTACCCGTTTTAAAGAAATGTTTCAATTCAGCACGAAGAAATATTCCCCACAATGTATTATTTATCATCATATTACAAGGTTCCACTGGATTTGCCAAATGCCAATACGCTATATTTAGCAGTGTACAATAATTTTTCTTTTGGTTAATAAATAATTGTTCGAAATTTACCCAACGGCAATCTTTGGCATCCATGACCCATTTCAATGCTTCCGTACGGGAAACATCCGCTCTACAGTATGTATATTCAACATATTCGTTAATTCTATCTGGATACTTTTCCAGGTACCGAAAAGAAGCGCATGATTTGGATTTGTACTCTTCCAAAGGTTTAATTTTGCGGTAAATGGAATACTTTTTGGGATCACGACACATGTAATGTGCTTTCAACAAGACATCCATCCACAAAATCCAACCTTCGCTGGGGGAAGGTTTGTCTGGTCTCAATAACGCTTTCCAAACATTATCCAAAATGGATTCTGACATAAATTTGGTCAATCCGTTAATTTTTTTCTGGAATCCCTTCGTCACAATTTGGTCATTTTGAGTTTGGTACACGTACCGTTTTTTCGACAAGACCAACAAACATTTCATTCGTTGCTCATACTTTAGTTCGACATGGGGTAGGTTTAGAAATTCATTTAAGATATTACAATTATCTTCTGGCCATTTATGAACCATCAAACTGTCTGTATCAGCATAACAGACATCATATCCTTTACGCTTTATAAAATGGTAAGATCCTAGTAATTGATAACGGGATAAGGTGACGATAATGACCGCGATAGGAATATAAGCTAAACACGAGTCCTTATTGGCCATAACCCCGTAAAGGGAATTGATTAATATTTTAACCCCCAGTTGAACATTATAATGATACACATCTTTGGTAACTTTCCACTCCTTTTGGTGGAACTGACGCAATTTTATAAAATGTTGAACAATTTTTGGTAAAAAGGCTTCAGTATTCTGGTTTATGACAATCACTTGTTCATCGGATTGATTGAAAGACGGATAGGAAAATGTCGTCCCAGCGGGCACGTTTTCACATTCAAAATCCTTGAAAGAATGTTTTCGGTAGGGTATGGAGGTAAATTGTTGAACCGATGGGGTATTTAGCCACGCTTCCCTCGTCATAATAGTACAAGTCCCATAACACAGATTGCTGCTTAAAAGTGTACTAGGGTACATGCTGGCAAAATCCATAACGACAACATCATGATATATTTGTTCGGGAGTACAGTAATTGAGCGCTCCTTGATAGGTTTTGTGTTCCCCTAAGATAAATTGGTACTTGGAAGTGAGTAATCCGCCCATAAAATGACAAGAGTTGAAAAAATACCCGAGTCTGGTACCATATGTTTTGAAGAGCTCTAGTAAATAGCGAGAATTACCCAAATGCAAAGCTTCGACAACATTTAAAGAAGTAAAATTTGCTCTTGCCACCATAAAAGACAATACCATTTCCTTTTCAAACAAACGGTATACGAGTTCGGTATCCTTTAAGCAATAATTCAGGTACATGCGAAAGGTTCCAAATTCAGATACCTTACACGTTGGCTTTAAATAGTGAAAACAGGTTGGTACATCATGACTTTCATACACTTCTCGTATCAAATGAGAACATCTATACCAGTTCCAGATACCAATGGATTTTATCGGTATTTTGGTATCTCCTTCCAGTTTAACGCGGGCAACATCATCCAGCTTGAAACTGGGTAGATTATACCCGGAAAAGTTTTGAAAATAAGGGTACAAATCTAATACAATTTTATGTTGGAAAGACGTTACCAAATCTTGTCCGACATTTTCAGAAGAATAATGGGCCAGAATATGATCTTGTTTCAGCCAAATGAGACGCGCAAACAGGCACTGAAAATCATAAGCGTTAATGTTGTATCCCGTCAAAACGTGGGCATCTTGAATCAAAACATGAAAATCATTCAGCATTTTGGCTTCTGTCTTGTAGGCGTGTTCGTATCCAGGAAGTGCTTCCATCTGATTGGGTAGAAGGTACAATAACCATTTCCGAACACCCTGCCTTTTATTCCATTTATAGACACTAATCATGACAATTTGGTCCGAGGGATAGACCCATAGGAATATGATTCCCTAACAAAGGGACTGTTTCTAAATCAAAAGCAGCAATTGTCCAATCAGGAGCATCCATTCGATCAGGTAACATTTCGAACGAATCCAACAAACTAGAATCCTCTGAAACGTGATACCATTTGTAGTAAAATTCAAAGGTATCGTGCCGCGTGCATAAATCAATATAAATTCGAATAAGCCAGTTGGTTAAAGTATCCAATTTTAAAAGATTTAAAAAATCGACCCAAATCTTCATAGTGAATAGTGGTATAGATTTTGTAAAACGGTTTTGATTTATAATCCAATTTTCCTTTTAAAAGACGGTCTTCAAAGTAGGGTAAAATTTTTTTGGCATGTCCAAAAGGTGTACAATTCACAATATGCCCAGGAAAATGTTCATGAATGGTACTAATAACTTTATCGATGTTGTTGGTACATACACCGATCCAGTCTCGATATTTTCGAACTACTTTATGAGTACAACCTTGTTCATCCAGCAGAGTCACCTGAATTTGAAGAGTGTTTCTCACATTTTTACCAAGACGTTCCCAATGAATGGAAAACATTACAAGCTTACCACAAATGTGTATGAAATGATTTTTTGATCAAGCTTTTATAGGAGGTTATTTAAAAAAAAAAAAAAAAAAAAAAAAAAAAAATTTTTTTTTTTTTTTTTTCACTCTTTTATTCATTCTTTCATTTCCATAGAAGTTATTTCCTCTGAAGAGTCTAAAATCAAATTATTTATGTATTCTTTAGTATCCTCCATACATCTCATCAAAAATGCTTCTTTTGAATTCGGGAGACTTTGCACATTATTATTTTTAATCACTAGGTTCAGATCAATGTTTATATATTCATATAATGTTTTTACAATCACGTTTTGCCTCGTATTTTTCTGAAGATTATTCAAAACTTCCAATTTATTCTTTATTCGTTCAATGATTTCTAATTCCACAGTAGTTTTATGCATCATTTTTTCCCACACTAGTTGAAAGTAGTAACGGTATAATGTATAAAATATCTCCATCAATACGGAGTTGCTGATTCCTACATCCTGCTTAAATTTTTCCAGTTCACTGCGCAAAAATTTATTTGTTGAAGCCAGCTCTTCATACGCCATTAATTTTAGTTTCTTATCTTCCTCCATTTTTACCTCAATTGTTTCTGGATAAATTCTCCTCTTACACTGTATTTTTTCATCCTGCGTTATTACCTCCGATGTTTGTGGACATATTTTCCTCTTGGTCTGTGCTTTATCATCCTCAGGTATTACCATAGATGCCTCTGGAACAGTTTTACCCCTGCTCGGTTTTTTTCCTTTAGATATATATTTTTTGAGGTGTTCTTCAAATTCCTCAGGATTGTTCGGGGATATTTTCATGATACTTGTCCATTTCAGGTACAATTCATCCCATGTTTTACATTTTTTGATGAAGTTTACCACTTTTGAAATGTCACGATCTCCAATTTCTTTAAATACTTCTTCAAATGTCTTTACAATTTCTTTCATATTAAGAATTATTTGGAAAAAATCGTCCAGTGATTCATTTGGAAAATGTTCCTGGAAAAAATTTTTTAAACTTTGCTCTCTGTTTAGTATCTCATTCACATAATTTATAAATGTTTCGGGCCATTTCGAATGGTCGATATTGAGATGACTGATATACTCTAAAAGAGCTTTTTCGGTTTTAATTAATGCATGTATTCTCTCCACTAAATCATCATCAGATGCCATATTTAATGAACAAAACAAGGTCTGAATGGCATTATATTTCTCTATGATTTTATTATTTCCCTCTATATATTTCATAAGCTGTTCTTCAAATTCCTCAGGAGATTCTGTAGACACATTTATGATAGATGTCAATGTTTCGTACAATTTATCCCATGTTTTATATTTTTTGATCAATGTTACCACTTTTGGAACGTCCGTTTCTCCAATTTCAGAAAATTCTGTTTCAACTTGCTTTAAAATTCTTTTCGTTTCAATAATGTTTTGTAAAGAATCTTCGAGTAAATTACTTGGAAAGTGTTCTTTCATAAATTCGTTTAACCTTTTCTCCCTGTTTAGTATCTCATCCACATGCCCTAAAAATGTTTCGGGCCATTTCGAACTGTCGATATTGAGATTTTTGCTATACTCTAAAAGATATTTTTCGTTTTTAATTAATGCTTGTATTCTTTCCAATAAATCCTTATTAGATACCGTATTGAGTGCATTAAGCAACACTTGAAACGAATTATATTTATCTATCAATTCTTCCTTCCAGTCAGGTTGGTCTACCCACTCTGCATGTTCATTCAAAAAGTACTGCTCAACTTTAAAAGAATTTAAATATTGGTTGAGAGTTTTTGCAATCACTGATGCAAAATTGTTTATTTTTAAAGTAACCATATCAAAATCTTTGCTCAGTTTTGCAAGTTGGTCCTCGACAGTTTTTATATTTTGTTCTTTCTCTTGAAGTTCTTGTATGATTCTTTCTTCCCAATTGGAATCATTTATATTTGAATAATTTTGATTCATGTAGTTTCTGATCATTGACCCAAGTCTACATTTGACCAATTCTTTATTTACTGTAAGAACTTGTTGTTCCTTATGTCCTCTTTCTTCTTTTAGTCGGTTATTTTCTTCTAGGGTTTGATTTATCTGGCTTTTTAAACTATTTATATTTGCTTTGAGCACATTCATATCAATTTTGTCAGTTGAACATAACTCATCTAAGGTATTGAAATGTGGAAAATTATAAGCACTTTTAGAATCAGTCAAATTTATATTTACAGTTCTTGGCACCTGTTGAGATTTTATCAACTCTATTTCCATTTGTTCGCTGCTCAATTTATTTAACAAACCCTGTTTTTCGTTCTTTAATTCATTAATATTAGCTTTGAATTTGTGTTCATTCTGTTCATATTCTCGCTTTAAAGATTCGATCTTATTTTTCAGTTCATTCACATTTTTTTCCGATTTTTCCTTTTCCTTTATTAAATGCTTTTCATTTCCTTTATATTTTTCTATCAATAAATCATTTTTGCATTTCAGCTCATCTCTATTTTTTTCCAATGTTTCAGTGCGGTTTTTCAAATTTTTTGCTTTTTCTTCACATTTTTTCAATTCATTTTCTAAATTTGAAATTTTTTCTAATAATGATTCTTTTTCCTCTGTCGAGCAATCTTTATTCGATTCAGACTTTTTTGATTCTTTTTCCTCTGTCGAGCAATCTTTATTCGATTCAGACTTTTTTTGTGCTAATATTGATTCTTTTTCTTCTGTCGAGCCATCTTTATTCGATTCAGACTGTTTATACTCATTTATCTCTTCTTGTAATTTGTTAATTCTCATTATATAATCGTGGCACGTATTTTCCAAATCTGCAATCTTTGTAACTCGGTAATTGCACTGATTGCATTTCCAATTATCTTTGGACGTATGTATGTCATGGGGCATTGTAGCCCCACATACTTTAATTAAAAAGTCTAAAAAGCTGTTACTTTCCCGAAACAGTGTCAAATTAGTAGCTATTAATTCTTCACTTAACGTGTAAGCCTCTATTAAATCATTGGAAATGTCCCGTTTTAAACTGTTGAGGGCACTATGGTTTAATAGGTCATCTGGATCTCGTTTGTGTTTAAGGATCACTTTGACGAGATTTTTAAAAACCATCTTGATTCATTACCCAATATAATTTTGACTATTTGCATCATGTCCATGTAAATCAATCTGTACTTTTCAACGGTTTGAAGACATAACCATGAAATGATAGCTAACAATGTCCTTTTATGTTTTGGAAGCAAAGTTACATACCATTGTAAACCATACAATTTCCAAGTCTCATAATTTTTATACAAAGGCATCCATGCATTACAAGTAACTAAATTATTATCCTTGAAATCGAAACTATTGGGTTGGGTTACAACCATAGGAGACACATATACCAACATCCCCTCATAAGATATACTGTATAAAATACCAACTGGGCCCGAATCACTCAACAAAAGTTCGCAATCATAAAAATCGGATGGTGGTAAGAAATCGGGTTGTTTTTCTGACCTTTGTAAAATGTCATATATTTCTTTTCCCAAACAGGCGGTAGGGTGTAAATACATGGTCTTGTAGAAACTGTCGAAACAAATGCATCTTGCTAACTCAAACCATGCATTAAAATGTTTCAACTCTGATTTATTACGTTTAAAGAATCGAAACAAAGCTACTTCCTCTAATGTCAAATTTCTTTTATCGATAAAACTTGCTGTTACAAATGTGCAGAGAGCTCTAAAGGCATCATCTCTTCTACATTTTATCAATAAACTCTTAAATGGGTTTCTAGTAGTGATTAGGTATAATGTAGGTTCTCGATAAAAACTTTTAAGGACTGAGAGGTGTGGAAACAAGGCAAGAAGCAAGATCGGATCAGATATTTGGGGTACAATAATAGCGTTTGAAATATATTCACCAGTACTGTTTTCCTGCTGGTAAATCATCCCATTAGTACATTTATTTACGATATTGGGTTGCCCCCTGATCGCAACTACACAATTTTCTGGCAGTTCAATAGGTTGAGACATGGTACCTCGAAATTCGTACCTGAGAGGAGGTCTTTTGAAACGGATAGCTATAAAATACAAATTCGGCTTGAATATATTTCCATAAACTTCTATGAAATTTTCCAAATTAGAAGACAAAAGGTTAACTTCAGGAAACAGTCTTCGCGTCATTGCATTACACTCTGGTAAAAGGTCACAATCTACCATGTCTTGATATTGCTAAACGGTAAATGAGAATTTTCATATCCCGTATGCCAAATTTATAGCAAAGGATATTGAAAAAAAAAAAAAAAAAAAAAAAATTTTTTTTTTTTTTTTTTTAAATTTATATTTTCTTTTGTCTAGTGGCATAATTAAAATCCATCAACTCTCTAAGCACTTGCCTATTTTTTTCATATCTACCATAACCTCTTTCGTTCATGTTTTCCTCCCTTGGAGGTGTATTGGGATTAATAAAATTTGGGAACGGGTTTCTCGAAGGTAGCGGAGGTATATCCATTGATTCAGCTCCTGTATACATTTATCTTCTTATCTATAACTCTACGACATATTGGATATACCGAAATTTTAACGGCACACTTTTTACAACTCACTAAAGTCATCTTT
The DNA here is from genome assembly GCA_907164885.2 of Dolomedes plantarius. NCBI lineage: Eukaryota > Metazoa > Arthropoda > Arachnida > Araneae > Dolomedidae > Dolomedes > Dolomedes plantarius. The sequence continues at coordinate 82,432,766 of OU015494.1, read as the reverse complement.
GATTTAAACACCATTCCCACAAATTATCTCAGTCTGTAGTGACACATACAACGTCCTGTATTTCTCTTTATATCAAAGTGCATAAAAAATTTTTTCTTTGTGGTTGGCAAAGCAAATGTTTTGAATCTTCTTTCAGGGATTGCTGTTTTTCAAATATTCTGTATGCTGTCTGTAAAGGAACCAATTTCCCCTGATATAACAATCGATCATCCTTCCAATTTTCTACTTTTTGTAATGATTTCATTTCAAAATCAAAGGAATCAAAGTACCTAAACCTTCGTAAACTTTTAACGTTTTGAACTACAAAATAGTATTGAGTGTAGAGGTTATCATCACATCCAATGAATTGCACCTTTATTAACGGATAACGTTTAATATCATCTTTTGTAAAAGAAAATCGGTAACCTGTCTCTTCCTGAAATTCCCGATAAGCTGTTATAAAACATTCGTAGAGACTCTTGACGGATTTTTTATGTATCATTTGGCCATGCGGAAAGTCATATTCGTCTTCAAACATACGTCCTTCTTTAAAAGATTGATAATCTTGACGATCTCGTTCGGTCAGTTTTGGCAACCAAACATATTCAAAAGAATCTTGTAAATTTTTAAACGGATTCAAGTTATTCCAAAGATATTTAACCCGTTTACGATGCAAGAACATGTAGAAATTTTGCACACAATACGGAACTTTTCTTTTAATTAGAACAACCCGATTGCATTTGGTTATAACAACCAATCCATAGGAAGTCGAGCAGAAATTACGCATATCTAAATATCAAAAATATGATGTTCTCAACTTGACTTCACAAGAATCTTTGTATATACTAGTATACAAACAGGTATATATACCCAAGAATCAAGGGAAAAAAAAAAAAAAATTTTTTTTTTTTTTTTCAATTTGTACTATTCTATTGAATTCGACTTAGAAATCTCAGGATTAGCAAATATACATGCGTCATTACACATCAAACCATGTCAATTTTCTACCAAGTCACTGGATACTATATATCGATAAATAATCTAATTCAAGAATTACAATCAGTCAGAATTACAATCTCATTTTTTTACCAGCTTCTCGAACACGTTATATTTCTTCAAGAAGTGGTTGGTCATTGTTCTTACTTCAACGGCAGCACATGGGTGTTGAATCAGTTGAGATGCATGTCTATGATAGCATCCCAAAACACACACTCCAGTTCTAATATGGACCAGACGCACATTTTCGAATCCACAAATCTCTTGAAAGAACCATTTTTGAGACTTTCCACGAACCAGGATCAGAGTATCACTTGGGAAAATTTGTTGTACAAAAAACCGGAAATGTGATAACCAAACATCGGATTCCAACTTATAAGAGGCCAGAGGTACTTTAGAAAACCATTGCCAATACGTAGAGTTTACAAATCTATCTTTATTTCCAAATCTAGATTTAGTTTGAGCATAATCTCTCAAAGTACATGATAAATAAGCGGGTGGTGGAATTACGAAAGTGTAAACGGCATCAGGATCTTTAGCAATGGCAATTTCAAGTGGTAAAACGTATTTACCATCATAACAATCCATCCATACAGCTTCAGCAAACATATTTATTAGAACCAAAACTGTCGGAGTGTAAAGAAAAGAATGAATAGATGAAGCGGTATGTCATGGGTTTATATAGGAGAAAAAAAAAAAAAAAAAAAATTTTTTTTTTTTTTTTTTTTACAACATTATAGCTAAGATTTGGTCTAAACTTCTGACGCGACTCAAGGCTGTGTATACCAAATTTAAATTCCTGCTTCCATTAAAATTTATCACAATCTTTGCGCTGTCAATTGTTTCTCCCTGAAACTTGTGGACAGTTCCGGCAAATCCCACATCTACTGGAAATTTTCCTTCCCTGGGACTACGACGTACGACAACTTCCCTTTGAGTATTGGGATCAACACACTTGAGAATATCCGACGCTGAATTGTATTCTTTAAAAATGAGTTGCGTTCCATTCATAGCATCTCCGAAACCGTTTTCCGTTACGAAAATAAAACAGTTGGTTTTGACGTCCAAGTACTTTGTAAATTCAGGTTTTCCATTCACCACGACATACAAGCGAATCGTTTTCCCAGGCATCATTTCCCGTATATAAAAATCATTATAAGTATCTACTGTACTATTCCGAAAAGCCATGGCCCGTGTAGCCTGTCTCAATAAAGGTGCATCTATTGATTCCACTACAGGGAACTGTGAGCATACTAACGTAAATAACCCTACATCGTCAACGGAATCTACATACCTCCTTAATCGATCAATTAAAACTTCATATTCGGGCGTGAAACGTTTGCTTTCGACCAACTTTATGTAATGTATTTCATAAAGCTTATCCAAGTTAGTGATGGAAAACAAATTGTGATTGGATCGAACGGGGCACAACTGATTACGATCTCCCATTAAAATAAAAAGAATCGGTTTGGGTGTCCGATCCATAAAATAGCGCACAAGCCAATATATGGTCCATCCATTAATCATGGATACTTCATCCACTACAATAATATCCGGTAATGATCCATTGTAATGGAATTCATCCAAAATTGCTTTACTTTTTTCAATACAAACGTTAACATCCAGTTCTTCATAAAGTTCTTTTTCCAAATGCCTGTAAACAGATGTTTTGGACCAATCAAGTTGCACGGTAGAGTGAATGGTACGACCACCAATAGCGTGAGCAGAACGGGCCGTGAAAGCCATTCTAAGTTGTTTCATTTTTACAAAGAAAAGAGTTTTACTAACAGCGTACGTTTTGCCAGTCCCTGGTCCACCAGATAAAATGACTAACATTTTTCGACGATGTTCAATCCAGTCCAACAACAAATTGGCAAATTCTTGCTGTTTAGAAGTCAAGGTCAAGTAATGTTTGTTGAACCCAACCGTATCCAAGTCGATAGAGGTTACTCTTTGCATGGTTGTTCCTCGTGTCCTTTAAAAAATATCACACTGGTACTTGTGACACCGGAGGGGAAACGATCCGAATATTCCCTTCTTATTTGCACAAACGTTTGCAAAACGTATATTCAAGACCTTAATAATTTGTATACGGGGCAAGTACAAAGCAAAAGGCAAGAATATCAATTAGTGGAATCTGTCACAACAGTCTACGTAAAAGAAATTGTGGATCCAGAAAAATGGTTAAATTGCATTCGATGGTCCCGATATCGAAGGGAGTATGACAATTATAGTTTGGAATTATTTGTAGCTCGTCCCAAAAATTCAACCTTTTACTACGCTATTGGGCCACGAGGTACTCTGATGGTAAATCGTTATAATGTACACGAAATAATAGAAGTCCACCCCAATACCGTAGAAATTTTAACGGGAGATGTAAAATACTACTGCCGTGTACCAACAATTGAAAGAATCGATGAAAACAACTTAATGACAACTGAATAAATGACTGACAAAGGGTTTATATAGTAGAGAAGAAGGATTAAAAAAAAAAAAAAAAAAAAAAAAAATTTAAAATTTTTTTTTTTTTTTTCCTTACAATTTAAATTGCCTGAACGTGACACTTATCCTTTCATCTGTAATATGCTTTTGTTTAGGTATCTCATGTGCCCAAAAGTGATTTGTTGGTGGTTCCATTATGTACATTGAGCCATGTTCTATGGCAAAAGTAAGTGAGGGGTACCCTTCTCTCCTGAAAATTAAGTTTCTCTTTACCCAAAACTTAAACAAGCTATTGGTGCACTTGAAACCATGCAATACTCCTCATCTTTGTGTGGTGAAATATATGCATATCCATCTTTATAGTAATTGAGCAGTGCAAAGTTAAAATTGACGCCTAGATATTTTTCAACATCAAATTTTATTTGGTTAAGGATATACACCCATGGTTTTCATTCAATAATTATTCCCGAAAAGGGATATTTTAAACCATAATGTCCATAGGCGCACATTTTCCTACGAGGAGTACAAATGTTACCAAACATGTTAAAAGAATAACTTTTAAAAGGTAAGTGTTTTAATTGATCCATAATTTCATCTACTTGTGGAGACGTATAAAAATTTGCAATATATTTTACATTTAAACCATCTCTTTGCCAATCCATAATTTGGCGTCAAGCAAAACTGTATACTTTAAATACCTTTCTGTAAACCACAGTATGATAACAGTATGAAAACTGATACAATAAATGACAGCGCGGTAAATCTTGCAAGTATATAATAGAAGAAATGTAAACTATTTAAAATAAAATACAATCTTTATAATTTGTGTTTTCGTAACGATGCATTATTTCCATTCCGGCCCACCCGCTATGATCATACACCCACTTTTCCAAATAATCCTCTACGTATTTCTCAAAGCAACTATACACAATATCCACTGCTAGTATGCCTTTAGAGAGACATAATAATGTAAATTCGCCAATAAATACAAATAAGCCAATAATTCGACTCCACGTGATTCCTCCTGAAAAAATTTCATTAGCAATTACCGATACCGTTGAACATATATCTTTTTCCGTTACTTCTAAATCTAAACACCAGATGTTTGTATCATTGCGATGTTTAAAGTCTTTTACAGTTTCTTTGAAACGCTTCAACACTATTTCTTCTTCTTTGTTCTGAGCAGGGATAGCATTGTAACAATATCTATCCTTCAACATGTATAAGTATATGTTCTGAAGAATAAAACTTGTTCGTACGTTATTCTCATCCTTCTTCAATAATGAGTATTTAGCTTCTGCGGTACGAGGTCTGAAGAAACGGCTAAGCATGTCAACAAATAATTTCTATGTAGTACAAGAATATAGTTTAATCCAAAATATTTTCAAATGTAACCAAACTATGTGTGAACAGTAAAGGCAAATGAATCAATGAGTGCTCGGAGTTAATATCCAGTATATATGGCCAGCAACCAATTAATTTAAAAAAAAAAAAAATTTTTTTTTTTTTTTTTTTTTTATGCCCAAATTTTTTTCACTGTGGTCTGTATTGTTCTGTCTAACCATGTTCCAAATTTATGGTACTTGTTCCCGTTGCTGATATAATCCATAGTAACCCAGTTGCTATGTGGATTGGCAAGTAGGCCAAAAAAATACAATAAATACAAACAAGTCGCATCATATTCATTTGTATTAGGCTTTGAAAATTTCTGAGCAATTTTATATATTTCTCGTAATACATTTTCCCGGTCCACTATCAAAGGAAAATTTTCATAATCGAAATAGGTCGCATTAAACCAATCGGTATCGTTTTCCGCCAAGAAATACAAATATCCAAACTGAGATACATTTCCCTTTACAGCCATAATATGTGCATTAGCTTCAGTTTCATAGGCCTTTACCAGTTGTGGTGTGACGTCAAAAAACATTTTCCACACGCGGTTCCTGGGGACTCTTATTATTGACGACTCATATCGTACTAAACGATCAATCGGTAGGTCACCCTTGCTCAATAAATCCAAATCATAATACTTTGGTTCGATACTACAGCTCATTTTTGTTTATCTTGTGTATCATGTTTCTAAATTGGTTCGTTTCATATTTTTAATTACTACACCCTCATAATATACCAAAGATTCCGAAACTTCATCTTTTTTATGCCGTTTCTCTTTTGGTTCTTCAATTGATTCTTGGAAATTACTAGAAAACTGTAACGTATTCGCTGTTCGATCTGCCATGTGAACATAATTAAATGACCCCAATTGAATATCTGTCCGCCTGTAGGCTTTAAATTCCTCCTCAAATTTTATAAACATCTCTGCTTCATGGTAAGCCGTATTTTTAGTCACTTTTAAATATTGTCTTACGGCTGATTTGACATCATTCATAGTGGTCATGCATCCTGTCACGATCTGGACATCTATAAATATTTTAAACTGGACATAAATGTCAGCATGAATCAAATAATCTTGTGTAAATTCAACCACATATTCCGGTTCCTCCCGATAATACAAAAGCCCATCTTCAACATTTATGTGACGTTTCAAATGATAATAGAGCATAAAGAAGCACCCCTGATACGATTCTTCGACAACGTAGGCATCTTTAGCATAAATATTGGTACTCACTTGTTCGTACGTTGTAGCTGGAGCGTGGTCTACAAATTCAGCATCGAAAGGAATGGCCACCACACGGTCCTTAAAAGCGACGGATGCTTTACAATCTGGATAATTGTTTGTCGTAGCAAATATTTTGGCTGTCGGAATACCACCCGTATTTTGTTCATACATGTTTCGGAAAGTCACAAAGGAATTCCCCGTAATCTGTTTGACCCGATTTTCGTTCAGTTTACCTTCCAATTCTTCACTGGCTACCATTCGACACGAAAAAAGGGTCGATGCTAGTTCTGGAGTGGCGGTATTTGTATTATGGGTAGGTGTCAAGTTTTCTGACTGAATACTGTGGTAATAGCCTCCAAATACCCGGGACAGCAATTCAAAAAGTTTACTTTTTCCGTTCCGCGTCAAACCTTTCAATACAAAAAACTTGCGCTCGTAATTGGTAGCAATAAACACGCTCGCTAATACATCTAAGAGATACATGATCATATCGTATTCAAATGCCATGTACTTACACAAATGTACATAAAAATGGAGGATGGATAAGGCCAAAGGATCCTGATCCACATTGGGTATTTCTTGCAGCACTCTATCGCATAACGTCTGAAACAAATTTTCCGTTTTATCCAAAAACAAATCCTTCAAATATTTTAAAAAGACGTCCTTGCAAGTCAAAAAACGGTACAGTTGATCTAAATGAGAAGTAGAAGAATTACAAAAGTGCATCAGTTCTAAGCGGGGTAAGTCAAAACCCAATTTTCGATCCGACATGAAAAATTCTGGGACGACCCCGCCAATATGCCCCGTCAACAAGTCTAATGCCCCGTCGTGTAATCGAACAAACCATTTGTGAGCATCCATTTGAATATCTTTTCGTTCCATGGCTGTATCACTCATGATGGCTGATACAACAGACGACAGATTAAATTTTTCAATCAATTGTTCATCCGGTCCACCTACTTTTCCACATCGTCTGTACTGTTCTATAAAGCCTTTAATATTACTCCACAAGTTAGACATGTGATCCGTAATTTCGGACGATTGTACCACTTCTTGCCACGATTCTGTCAAAAAGTTCCAAATGTACCGTGATGGTTTCTTGAGTGCATTTCGTAACCTCAACACGAGGATGGGGAAATGCTTTTCTTGAAGGCTTCGCAACAACTTTACCAATTGTTCTTGCGTCGTCACAGACAAAATAGCCCGCTTATTATGCTCAATGATTAATTGAATTTTATCCTGCATGGTTTTCGGTCGTTCGTACAAATTATTGCCACAAAAAAGTAAAGTGTTAAGCGTCAATTCTGTAACGGCATAATTAATAATTTTGGAATCCAACACTTGAATTTTTTCCAGTAAAGGATAAAATTCATCATCGACAATCTTGCGTAAATCTTGGGCAATTTCAGATGCATTGGCTTGAAAATGTTGGCAAAAGGTATAAAATACGGGTAAAAAGTAATATCCTTTGTTGTATTGTAATATGTTTTTAATGGGGTTTGGATCGTCCTCAAAAATGTCCGCCTGCAGAGCGTAATGAATTTTTTGAAACCTTTGAGGAATATGGGACGTATCTCCATGTTCTTTTTCCATTCTTTTGTACCACATTTTTAAAGCATGATTCGTTGTAGTGAAATTCAACATGCACATGGCATTCAATTCAATGTGATGGTATGTCCTGAGAAACTGGGCTCCGTTCACTATCAAGCGCTTACATTTACAAATATAGATGGGGTCGTTAGACTGGTTAACATATTCGGCTACAGTAATCCAGTCGGTTGAATCCCCTATCGTGTTCGCAATGGTTGTATTATACATGAGAGTATAACACGGTTCAAACATCGTAACAACTGGCATCATGGCATATTTTACCTGAACAGGATATAATCGAGAATTACAATTGAGTAGGAATCGGGAAAAAGATTTTTCATTATTCTTACGCAGTTTAAAGTTCCGTCTCACTTCATGAGTATTGTTGGGAGTGATCTTTATGGTACATTTTTCCTCAATGTACATCACAAAAATGGCTGAATATCTTTCTGTACCTGGTTTACTGGCTCCAGGTAGCATGGCATTTTTCAAAATATCAAGTTCATATTTTAATCCGTTTTTCAACGTACACTTGAATTTGTATTGGAGGGATTGACATAGTAGAATGTAATCGTCATTCGCAATCTTAAACTCTGGTAAATGTATATGTATTCCAGCACTATTTGGTCGAATAGCAATAATGTAGGAAAAATGGGATACACTAGGAATAAAAGTAGTTTTTAAAACTGATTCAATAATATCAAAAATTTCTTCGTTAATTGCTTGACCCTTACAATCCAAATCCAAAATCAGGGCATGGGAACGTGTCGAGGCCAAATCCATTGTGAGAGGAGGTTGTGTATATCCAATCCACCGTAACGTAAAATTAATATAATTTTCAGGCGTAATATAATATATTCCACCCTCCAGGTTGTATATTAGGAAGGATTCAATGGGGACCCAGGCAGGCGTATTCACTTTTCTAAGTAAATGGTCGCCCATTACTTGTGTAAAGCAATATGTGTGCAATGTGAATGCACAACCAAAATGACATTCAAAGCGGATGCTTATGGTTTTATCTCTATATATAGGGTTAAAAAAAAAAAAAAAAAAAAAAATTTTTTTTTTTTTTTTTTTTTTTAAGTCATTTATGTATCTTCATTATTATAGAAAGCATCTAGTTCTTCGTTTTTTTCTCTACCATGATCATTAGGTCTTATAAGTGTCCGAATATAGTCCAACACTGTTGCCATTCCCTTTTCTGCCGGTACTTTAAAATTCAAAACGTGTTCATCTGAAGGACAAAACAAACCTTTTCGTATATAGGAATCTTTATTCATGCAAGGTGCTCTTGCAGATAACAAACCATTTTTCACTTCCGTTACCACATACATACATGGAGATGTTGGATCATTACGATCCTCATGGTCATAAACCGTACAATTACATGATGTTCCATTCCATCCCATATCTTCGGTAGGATTGGGAATGTCTCGTATACAGTAATCTACTGCACATACAAACGGTATAGGGGACACCATGCGTGTGCCATCTTTACTTTTTGAATCACATTTACAACGGTAACGGTATTCTCCCTGTGTTTTTTCATAAAGATCATCAATGTTTTCGGCTTTTACGTTTAAGTTATAGTCCCACAATACATTTAAATCATTATTTTGAGCCTCCTCATTTTTACAAACAAAATCATGACTGTTCTTGAAAATGTGAGAATTTTTCGGAATGCAAGTCCATCCTGCCAAAGAGAAAACGGGTACAGTCGTTTTGGCATTGCATTTATCAATTCCTTCCGGCAAACAATATGTCCCGGAATTCAATAGTTGACCCATTACATAAATGCGATCGTCACTCGTAACCCGATATTGTATATATTTGGATCCATTTACACAAATCTTTTGACAATCACAAGGTTCGAGAGTAGGACATCTAAATCCTTGTAAAGGACACAAAGTTTTGGTAACGTAATTATATTCCATGATATCAGTATAATTAGCCTTTTTTGCGGGTCTATATAACATTGTCAACAAACGTTCTTTATAAAACAAATTAAAAAGAGTAATAAGAACGATCAAAAACAAAACCCAAGAAATGTATTGGTTCTTTAGCATCCTGTGTTTGTTACTCTTGGCTTTCAACTTGGAATGGGTCTCTGGAAAACCGTGGCATAATCACTATGTCATTATATGGCAATGGAATGAGTTTCGTCTCATGCGCATTATACCCAAAGATGTGTATGTTCTCGTAGAAGGCGATAAGGTATACCGATACTTGAACAGCTCATCTCTCAAACAGGATACTTATGCTCGTGTCGTTCAAATGGATAACGGTTTTGAAAGAGAGGTTTTACACTATCGGTATTTGCTGGACTGGATTAAGACTGCACCTGTTTTAAAATCATACCCTCCTGATTTGCGAGACGATGTGGCAATCTTGAATTACATAGTCGAGAAGCTCTAACTTTACGAAGAAAGCAGGCAAAAGAATTGGATCCATATATTTTCAAAGTAGGTAATTTCATTTGCAGATCTGACGTCCAGGTGTTTTCTTGGAAGGAAAAGGTTTTATAAAACCCCACTAATTCGATCCCTGTTAACTCCAAGTACATTATCAGAAATTCAAAACCAACATTACAAGAAATGTTTGTATGTTGCAATACGACACGATACGGATATATTGGAAATATAGACACGGCACCTATATTATAACATGGACGTTTATCATGTGTAGGTACAATGAGTACGGCATTTGCATAGGGTACAAGATTTCCCAAAACGGGTAAGGTGGGCTCAAATCCTACAAAATTTTTCGTATCTACATATGAGCGTGCGACTTCCAACCACCTTTGAATAAACAATTCCATATAATCTGGATTATTGTACAATCGCAATGCTTTGAAGAAGTGTTCAGCAACGTAAACTTTAGTACGATTAAAGTCAAACATTTTTACCTCTAAAAACCCGAATCTTCTACGACTACCCCTTTTATATGACAAGAGATTTAATTTAAAAAAAAAAAAAAAAAATTTTTTTTTTTTTTTTTTTTTTTAGCTCTGACTTTTTCCGTACCCATTAGTCTTGTCGAACGTACCTAACCTTTTCCCGTCTTCCATCGTTCTGAATATTCAAGCAGATTTCCGTGGGTATATTTTCGTAACGCATCTGTCCTAACTCGAAACAATTGATCTGAACGATCCTGGGTACTTCGATGATATCGGATGATATCGTGGATTTTACGGTCTCCTGCTCCGAAGGATTCTCCTCCATGGGCGAATCTTCGCACGGTAGAACAGTCTCTTCTTCGTCGGGCGGCAGGTGGTCGGAAGGATTTCGATATTCGGGTTCAACGCACATTTTCAGAGATTCGATCCATTGCTGCAACGGAATACAATTTTCGAGGGGCACTTCTTCCCATTCGACGGCTACTTTGGGAGCATTTACGTGAGAAAGAGACGCAAAAGGCTTCAACACATTATGGATCACTCCTCTTTCCCAAATCATTTTGAAAGTGTTGGGTTGAAATCTCAAATTACCCGTTTTAGGATGGCGACGCGTTTCCATAAGAAGGATGACTTCCTCATACGTAAACAATTTCGTGTTACACAATTTATTACGCAGGAAATGCGGTATCACGTCCCAAACACTGATGGAGGAATACCGCTTCGTAAATCCGTAAAGGTTACTGAATTTCATAAAGCGTCCAATATCCTGAGCTCTAAAATAAACATTCATGTTCATACCGATGAACAAAAACAAATCGGGCTTCCCAGGTACGGCGGACAAACGAAACCACATGGCTTAAAAGGAGTGTGAAATCTGAAAGGGTTTTTGATTTGGATAAGGGATTATATAGCCTTAAAGGACGAAAAAAAAAAAAAAATAAATAAATTATTTTTTTTATTATTTTTTTATTTTTTTATTTAGCTCAAGTATGTCTTTATCTTATGATTAATGGGTTTGCGGCATACTGGACAATCGAATATTAAATTTGAACAATACATGCAAGAAACTAGGTGACCACAGGGCTGAAAAACAGTATCTCTTTCTCCATCCATACATAATTTACATAACAATATTTCTTCTTTAGATGAGCTATTTCCAGATCCATGTCCAATAATATCCCTTGCAAGTTTAGCTGTGGGTAACATATTACCCAGATGAGTTTTATCGTCCATTAATTTCTTTACAGTTGGAGACTGTTTACCAGCCAGAAATGAACAATCTGGAAAAAATTTTAGATGTTCATTCCATGGATCGTCTTCAGGTTCCCAATTGCCAAGAGTCCCGCCACAACAGAAACAGGTGACAACATCAGATATACCTGAGTAATACAAACCACATTTAGCTAAATTATCGGGTATTGGTTTGCTTAAAGGCCACGATGAGAAGGTTAAAATACGTTTTTTAATATCCGCCATACTCGGATGTTTGGGTTTATATGATGCAGTAGCAGAGGAATCCTTTCTCTCAGATGTAGAACAAATTTTATTACGTGGGAGCAAAGGTACATTCCCAACATCGAAACCTAACAGGAAAAGACATTTTGGACTTTTTCTAATATGTTCTTTTAAAGGGTTATCTCCAGGAGTCCAATTATATATTACTACGTAACAGAACGGACATTGAACTCTATCTGCTTGTTGTAAATAGAAAAAACCGGCTTCAGCTAAACTTTCCGGTGTAATATCCATTAGAGGCCATTTATTTCCAAAAGAGTGCAACCTATTAGACTCGCTTTCCATTTCTAGTGCAAATTTTTACCTCAAAGGCTTATATATAATAATGAGAAAAAAAAAAAAAAAAAATTTTTTTTTTTTTTTTTTATTATAAACATAGCATAATTATATATACTATAGGTACTGTTACTTCTACTAGAACTAATATTGCAAAGGCAACTGCCTCACCCAAACATTTCTTAATTTTCATACTTTTATTTAGACAACTCCTCCATTTTTTGCGCTATTCAATTTTTTTTGTCATACCAGTCAACTGGAAAAACTTTAACTAGATCATCCATTAGAAAGAAATCTCTGTGTAGATTCATTCCATCAATTTAAATTTTTTTATTCAAATATACTTGTGGTGCTTTCTTTTATTGCACTGTCTTCCCTTTCTGCTTCGTGGAATCTTTTCGAAAGCTGGACCACTCCAACCATGTCTCATTTCTCTATCCAGTTGTTCCGCTGTATTACTTTTAAACCTATCCGGTCTTTTACGAATAATAGAACCATCTAAAGTTGATAATTCATACACAGAACCATTCTCCAAACGTTCCGAACATGGGATACGTTTGTCGTTTAACCAAAAATAGCCCTCGTAATATACCAAATCAATAGAATTATAAGTTTTCAATTTAAATATTTCGTCTTTATAAACATTATGCGCAATAAAACCATCCGTTTTAAATGACGATGTTTTGGGTAAATCTTCCATGCTAAAACTGTATGTTTGAACATAATAACCTTCTGGAAGAACAAGTTTAGGTAAAAAATCCAGTAAAATGGATGATCGACACCAACCAGCTGTTTCGTGTCCTTGCACTTGATAAACATCCAACAGTACCACATTCCCATTCTCCAATTTTTCCGCAGCAAATACCAATCCGTCTCCTAAAGTAATACCCTGTCGCACAATTCGTTCGTAATCTTCCCATTTCTCTTTAACCTTATCAGGGTAACTATATACCAATCCAAATATACCATCCATTTTATGTGCATAGAGACATTGGAGGGGAAAATTGTTAAAATTCTGGACACTTTTTACGGATTTTCGGGTTTTCATTTCTTTTAAAACATACGGAGGGGATTTGAATGTTCGCATGATGTCATAAACGTTCCGATACTGATGAAGTGATTTCAGTAAAAGCAAATAGTTGAACTTACATATATGTCTTGAAAAGGTCCCGTATTCCCATTCAAACACTAATTTATACGTGTCCTGTGAATCTTGAAATGTATAAATTTTAGCTTTTTGGTCTAACATAATTCCGTATCTGTATTCCACATGAAAAGGATTTTGGAAATTCCCTACGACATGTACAAATTCCTTACAGGTGGATTGATTCCAAAATTTGAAAGCCTTTTCTTTAGAATGAACCCATTTGAACCACAGTCCATCGTGATAAACTATTTTAATATCTATAATTTGTTTTATTTCCCAAGAATTATTTCGGAATCGAAAATGCGGTTTAGCATATAGCACCCGTTCTTCTTTTATCGGTCCATAGGTAGCGAGTAAAGGGAGAAACGATGTAGATTGTTGAACTACTAACCTAAATTCATACTCATGCATTCCGTAAGATTTTCAAAATGTTTGTGAAAGAAATTATCCAAGAGAATCGAAAATATACAATAAGTGCTAAAACGAGCAAAAAGGCTATAACAGCTGCGGTGACCTTGAATATATTTTGATTCAAGACTTTGTACAATACAGGAATCAATAACATGGGGATGGATGTACACAATATAATAACATAAGCAATTTCCTTTTGAAGTATCCCAAAAGAACCTCTGTCAGCTTCATCTGAATACAGAATATTCTCTAATCGATCCATAGACTTTATATATAAGAAGAATATTAAAAAAAAAAAAAAAAAAACATTTTTTTTTTTTTTTTTTTTTTTTTAAATACTTATTTTGACTTGTTATGGAATACTTGCAAACCTGCCATGGATTGAATAATTTCTTCACACACTTTTATCAGAGCTCTATCGCTTGGGTTTGGAGATGCGTAGGGTTGAACATGTATCCTAATATCATAATGAGCATCCATATTTTTGCTAACATTGTCATCCACAGCCATCAGAAATATGGGTTCCTCGTACATGTCTCGAATATGCTCGGAAGCTTTCGCATATTCATACCTTTGTTTCGAAACGTAAGACTCTTTCCGTGCAAATATTTTATAAGCTTGTTGAGCAATGTCCGGTAAAAATCCATTCACTACTCTCCGTACATAATCATCTTCCCCTAAACTCCAAAGAATTATATCTACATTTAACAATCGCAACAAGTTGATCAGTACATTTACTTTGGGCCGTACATGAAAAATATTTTTATGGAAAACACCCAATGTTTCATCCATATCTAGCACACATACTGCTGTCATTTTACTTTTTATAATCAAGAACCATGAGTAAAAAGTCCACTGGCTATTCTGATCGCGTCAAAAGTATTATTCGACATATTGAACAACAAAACAACAATTTCTCTGTGTCTCAATGTGTATTCCATTTCAACAAACCCTGTTTTATATTGTTGAACAACTTTAATCTAGAACGATTCCATTGCCTGTATAGTAATCACTCTGTACAATGGCGATCCTATACCTTGTGCAAATCGTGTGACATCCCAGAACATTTTTATGACCTCATTATCCTTCACAAATTATTCGGAAGTGGATACGTTTTACCATTCGCAGGTCACTTCCGGGAATCTTCAGGATATACGGTCGGTATGTATCGGCAAGACGTTCATTTGTACCCTCCAACAAAAATCAAGCATTCCATTTTTAAAGAAACAGTTTACGCTATGATTATTTTCTTGTGCGCCGTCTGTCATCGTTTGGGGGGGAATACTCCCAACATTAAACATTTTTCTTTCGTATATACGGAATCTCATCCAGTACTATGTGATATTGGTAGCATAAATGCCGAAAATCGGGAACGTTTAGCGTATCGTGAAGAACATTTTAACAAAAAGAAATGGACTCGATTTATGACACGCAAAACTACACGGGACATTATTCGGTATTTGCGTGTCATTTTCCCATACTATTTTCAAAAGAAAAAAGTTGGTAAACGATGCATTTTAAATGAAGACGAAGAATGTTTTGACAATGAAACACATCAATTAGTATGTCAAAGTGACAAAAAAAACTTATGGTTAGTAGTCAAAGAATTCCGGCATTTGATGCCAAACAGAAATATACAATTCAAAATCATTGACAAGTGGGAAAATTTATGTTACTGATGCCCCCGTTTATTTACTTGCAAAATCGTTATCAAGTGCTGTTTCATTTATTAGCATCATTTTTTCAAGTGTTCTATCCATCATTTCTAGTGTAGGACTGTCTTTACCCTCTTTCCAAAACTGGTAATGAGTACCACTACCTATCTCATAATAACTGTGCTCATTTTTAGAATTTGCTTCGAATCGTGTAAATCCTAAACTCCTTCGTAAAATTTTCAAGTAATCTCGTGATAATATATAATAAAAACTTGTGTCATTAAATATTGCTGAATTTCGTTCTTCCTCATGGGTATTTGATTTCTGTCTTTTCTTATCCATATTATTATCTTTACTATTACTGTGCGTATGATTCGGATTCAATTTTAGCAGTTCCGTCTCTTCAGTTTCCATTTTAATGTCTTGATCAGTTTCACCCCTCAATTCATCCTTTGTTTTTTCTCCATTCACTGGAGTGCCCATTTTCAAATCTCCTTTAGTTTCATTTTCATTTTTAACCCCCAATTCAACATTTGTTTTATCGTCACTTTCTTCGCTATTCGAATATTCCAGCGAAATGTCATCATCGTCATCATCATTATCTGGTAACGTCACCGAAATTTTTCTTTTTCTCTTCTCTGGTGATTTCTTCTCCGGTGATTTATCCGCCATATTCTTTATTAATTTTGAAATCAAGAACATGTCTCTGGAACACGTATTATTCCAAGATCCTTGGATACTTTACAATGATACTTTTTTCCGTTCTCGTTTAGTGTTAATGTATCCGCAAAACGTTATTTTTGCAACCCAATTGTTGAATCGCGTTATGAGTTCGAAGGTTTACAGGGATTATCCTTTCGCGGAGTAAATGGATATTTCAACCTTTCAAGATATTGACTGGACCAAAACCATTATTGTTTTTAATCCTGAATTACAATTAATCAATGCCCCCCTTCCCGTTCAGCAATTGGTGCGCCTCGATCGCCGGTTAAACTACCGGGACGCAGCCTCTATTATATTTAGCCCCTTTCGATGGTCCTTTGTAGAATTGTTCCAATACCAGTGGTTGGGTGTCCTTTTGATTTCGATCCTATCTCTCATGTTTTGGTTAATCGGACGACGGTACAAGACGAAGTATTCGATAAGGGTGTTTCCCAATAAGGCTTCAAACGTTCTAAAATTGTCAAGTCGCTAAATACGTGTTGTTCTGGATGGGGTATAGGTTGGGTGGTCAATACCTGGTAACGTGCAATGGCTTCGCGAAATATATCACTTGAATATTCTTCATTCATTAATGCTGTCAATAACTGATTGCGATCAAAGGTATCAAATACTGTATTTTCCATATACAGTTGAGGAAAATGCCGCATGCTATAGTAATCCAAAATCCACATATAAGTTAACCAAAAAGATTGGATTAATTCCCGATTGATGTGGGGAACGACAGTATATTTTAAATAGGGTGCTATGTTGTTTAAAAACTGAGCTATTATAGAAGGGGGGTTTGTGACATCTTCCATAGATAAACAATCGTGAATTCTTGGAGCATTGGTTGCCGTTATTCCCACAATAGCGGGTATAAAATCGTTACCAAACAGAATGGATGCGGTAATTAGTCGGTCTAAAGGATAGGGTAAAAAGTTTTGGGCAAATTGAGTAATATTATAAAATCCTTTATACCGGCAAATTTGTATACTTTCATAGCGATTCAAGCGTACAAAAGCCAAAATAAAGACATCTTGGTCTACACTAACGACAATAGGGTGACGACAATAGGGTGTGGCTTCAGCAACATGAAAAATTTTATGTTCGCCTTCTCCCGATACCTTACAACCACACAAGATTACTTGAAGCTTGGATGTATATTTAAAAGTATATTGTTTTAAATGTTTTATGAGATATGTTTGAACTTGAAGCGTAATACGATTAGCGCCAAATAAAACATATTGGTAAAAAGTTTTCGAGGATGTCGGACTCTTTTTATTCCGTCGTTGGCGTTGAGTGGCCCATTTCATGGGTACTCCTTCGCCATCAAAAGATAGCACAATTGTGATTTGTTCTGGACAAACCGCCGATTTAAAAGACAATAAAAGATTTAAAGTTGTTCTAAGTTGACTCCAAACAGAGTGGCAAATTTCTTGAATCATGTGTTCTTCTTCAAGTTGTATAGCAGAGTCGATAGCAATATATAGGAAACTTTGTATATCGACCAATATAGAATCAAAATAACAAGGTTCATCGGAAGGAGACTGCAGTGGTTGTATCAATTTGCAAAAGTTGGTAATTCCCATGATGACTTATCTTGACAAAGTTTATCCAAGAACTAACAGAATAGATTCGAGAGCCGAGTATATATAAAGGCTTGAAAAAAAAAAAAAAAACTTTTTTTTTTTTTTTTTGCAAGGTATTATTCCATTTTCCAGTTTCTAAACACGACCATTTACCATTACTTATCAGTTGGTAACCAGCTTTACAAATGAACTCAACAACTTTTTCATATGTAAAGTAGCCACCCTGTTTTGTCCCATTTTCTACGGTACCTGGATCACCACAACTTATAGGTTTACAAAATGCTGCTGTCCATTCATTTTCACCAGTATACCTGAGTTCTCCATCTTTAACATATCCTTTATCACATGTCAAATCTATTTTAAATCCTATTTGAAAAGGGTTTTTTTTTTCCTTTTAAATCCAACGTTCCAATTTCGATTTTAGGTACCTTAGTACATGGCATATTTATTTGTTTGTATACAAAATTTACATACATTCATTATCATTAGGTGGTTTCAAAAGATCCGGATGTATTTTCATTTTATCTTGAGGCAAAAAAGGTTCAAAATTTGTCGGTGCCCCCATTAATCCAGCATCTGGCTTATGTATTCTTGGTTTAAAATACATTTTAGTAGGAAGTATATCCATGACCATGCCACCTCCACTATGATTACACGGGTTTAGATCACTTCCACCTACTGAAGGGTATAGTTTGGGTTCCTTTTTAAACAATGCCTTTTGATCCATGGTTCTTTATATTGGTTCTTTATATTGATAAGTTGCACAAAAACAATATAGAATAGATATTTCAACAAGCAATCAATTAGCTGAATCCAAGCTGTGTCAAAGCAATGAATGGCTGACGCCAGAATTAAAGAGCCTTTTATATAGAATAAGTTATGTGTAAAATCCATCAATGTTTTTCTTTCCATTCTAAGTACATTTTTTTGTATTTAGGCGGAAAGCTGGAAAACCAAATTTCATCACTAAATGCATGCCAGCCCACGGGTTCTAAGTCAACGACCTGTGGAAATAGGGGTTCGAAAAAATCCAATTGTCCATAAACTCCAACGAAGCCTCCACCAAATTGTCTGTATAGGTAACTCAAACGTCGGCGTAAATGGATGGGATTCACGTAATCATCCAATTCATGCGCATCCATTGCATCCTTATCGTCCGTCACAGTCAATTGTACAAAATCTCTGGGTCGATCTGCCGAGGCCATGTGTATAATCATTACACGCCCATCCCGAATGGAGTCCATAGACGCAAACTGTTGAACAATCATGAGATAAAGATGAATCTCCACGATCAAAGGGAATTGAAATAACGCGAAACGTGTACAACCCGTTTTTATATAGTCAAGAATCAATGAAAGTTGTTAAAAAAAAAAAATAATAATAATAATAATATATATTATTTTTTTTTTATTTTATTTTATTTATTTTTTTTTTTCACAAGTTTCATGAATTTGTATTTTAAAGGTTTCTATGTTTTAAAAATTTCTTTTTTCAAGTTTCATGAATTTGTATTTTAAACGTTTCTATGTTAAAAAAAAAAAAAATTTTTTTTTCAAGTTTCATGAATTTGTATTTTAAAGGTTTCTATGTTTAAAAAAAAAATTTTTTTTCAAGTTTCAAGAATTTGTATTTTAAAGGTTTCTATCTACCAAGTTTGTATTTTCTTTCTTTTTTTTCCGGTTTCTATCTTCTAAGAAACTTTTTTTTTCTTCATCATCAAGCGTGTGACCAATCGAGCCTGGTATTTCGAAAGTTCCTCTTGAGGGCGTAGACGGCCATGAGCTGTATGCACGTGTAGGATCTGCATCCCCTGCACTTGTACTTGAGCCTGTCGTCGTTGTCGTCGATAATCAGTACGGATTGGTCGAGGTACTTGTTCAAGATCCGGTAGGTCACCTCTCCGAGGAGGTAACAATGGGTGATCCGGTAATATTCGAGTATGTCCCTGAGGTCGTTTATCCAATACTTGCGACATGGAATTCTGGCGGTGACGCCGCGTAAGTTTGCGACGCAGAATGCGACGGGTCTACCGTTCTTGTTGAACTGTAGGACGACGACACCCAATCTCTGCGGGAATTCCCAGAATTGCCACGGCCTATGCAATTTCCCTACTGTTTGCCAATTGTTGTCTTCGGGATCCTGCAAATCGATGCGTTTCGAATGCAATTTCCCTACGGTTTGCCAATTGTTGTCTTCGGGATCCTGCAAATTGAGGGATTTCGAATGCAAATTTCGTTCCGAATACTGGAAATTGGGGGGTTTCGAATACTGCAAATTGAGGGGTTTCGAATACTGCAAATTGAGGGGTTTCGAATACTGCAAATTGAGGGGTTTCGAATACTGCAAATTGAGTGGTTTCGAATCCTGCAAATTTACTGCTGCTTCCCCGGAATCCTGCAAATTTACTGCTGCTTCCCCGGAATCCTGCAAATTTACTGCTGCTTCCCCGGAATCCTGCAAATGTAGTGCGTCGTCCAATATTTGCATTGTTCGAAAGCTCAAAGAAACGTCTTCCGTAGATCGTTCGTCCCAATTTTGAGTTTCCGTGGCCATTATTCCGTCGACGTTGTGCTTCCTTGTCTTTCTTTTCTTCGATAAAAAAGAAAGAAAGAAAAAAACAAAATCTTGGAGGACCGGTACGTAATATAAATTTCCAAGTCTACGAGAGGGACTGTAAAATATATATAATATCGGGTTTCACGGTTCTTGTAATCTTTACAATCCTAATTTTTTTATGAGCAATCCAATACAGGCTGAGCAATCCAAGTTGTAATAAGCCGAGCAATCCAAGAAAATTATGACCTACTACGGAAAACCATTAGTCTTGCAATCCATCTGTCGGACTGGGTATCTACAGAGGGTTTATATAGTCAAGGAAAGGAAAAATTAATTTAATTTAATTTAAAAAAAAAAAAAAAAAATATTTTTTTTTTTTATTTTTATTTTTTTTTTTACTTTCGTTCACAACCTATTCTTCTTTTCCGAGTTCTTCTTTTCCCGAGTTCTTATTTTCAATGACCTTCAATTTGCATATTAATATTATTGTATTTTTAACTATAAAAGAAATAATACTGAATATTGTCCAATTCCAAAGATATATATTTTTTTTCTAAATCATACGAGATTCCAGGCTTAAAACACACTTCATTTGGAATCACAACAGATCCTTCTTTTTAAGTCCCGAGTTCTCATTTTCAATGACCTTCAATTCGCATATTAACATCAATGTATTTTTTAACCATATAAGAAATAATACTGAATATTGTCCAATTCAAAAGTGTCAAAATTTTTTTGTTTTTCTTTTCTTTCCAACTCATACGAGATTCTAGGTTCAAACTATTTTTTGGAATCCACAGCAGATAATTCCTTTTTCAGTTACTTAAAGAATTGTACCCGTTCTCCACCTCCATACATTACTCCATGCAGTTCCAGAAATACATTCCGTTTCGCAATCTTCTCGATGCACCACACCTTTTCACATTCCCAATTGCATTGATGGTATCGTCGAATAAAGTTCCACATGTGTCGGATCATTTTCTTACTGCACGTTTTCCAAAATAAATTGGCGGCCAATCTCGAGGCAGTCCAAGGAGGATATCGGGAAAGATCTTGGTCAGTCACGTCCGAGCGTCTCGCTGCATCTTTCCCGTACTTCCGGTAAGCCCTCCTCTTCAGAAACAATTGAAAATCTTTGTCCAGGGACGTGAAAGGTTCCTGTCGAAAGTATCGCGTGGTCAGAGATTTTCCCTCGACCTTCAAACCATGCACGTTCAAGTCGTTCGGAAAAGGACCGAAGGGTTCCCTACACGTGGGACAACGATATTCGTCCAGCATCCACGCTGCCAAACACGTCCCGTGAAAACGATGGTCGCAACGCAAAATCGTAACCATTGACGCCGACGAAAGGAGGGATTCTTGACAAACACCGCAGATTTCTCCCATGGGAATAATGGTACTTTCGCACATGTTATGATGAAGGATATATATCACGATATTTGTATTTTTCAGCGAAGCAAAGATATATATATATATATATATATATATATATCTAATATTATAAGCGAGGGTCAAATGATGGGTAAAAAAATATATATAACACACAATCCAAACTAGTAGCAATCCGATTCGGGGTTTTTTGTTTTCTTATAATAAGCGAAGGTCAAATGATGAGCACACACAATCCAAACTGGCAGCGATTCGAATTTCGGCAAGGCAATAACTGAGGGATCTCGACATTTGCAGAGGTTTATAAAGTATCAAGGAACAATATTTGTAAAAAAAAAAAAAAAAATTTTTTTTTTTTTTTTTTTTTTAATACATCTAACCGGTAATTATAAATAAATATTTTTTCTTTCAACTTAACATTTTCTTCCGTCAATTCCATAACCTTTTGTTTCAACATACTAGTTTCGTCCGTCAAATCCGCAACATTCTGTCTCAACGTACGATTTTCTTCTGTCAAATCCGCCACATTCTGTCTCAACGTACGATTTTCTTCTGTCAAATCCACCACATTCTGTCTGAACGTACGATTTTCTTCTGTCAAATCCGCCACATTCTGTCTCAACGTACGATTTTCTTCTGTCAAATCCACCACATTCTGTCTCAACGTACGATTTTCTTCTGTCAAATCCACCACATTCTGTCTCAACGTACGATTTTCTTCTGTCAAATCCACCACATTCTGTCTCAACGTACGATTTTCTTCTGTCAAATCCACCACATTCTGTCTCAACGTACGATTTTCTTCTGTCAAATCCGCGACATTCTGTCTCAACGTACGATTTTCTTCTGTCAAATCCGCGACATTCTGTCTCAACGTACGATTTTCTTCGGTCAAATCCGCGACATTCTGTCTCAACGTACGGATTTCTTCGGCCAACTCCCCATTCCTTTTCAACGCCTCGTCCAATCTCTTTTCCAAATCTCGGATTTTTTCGTTGATCAATTGGTCCCTTTCGGCGGTCACTTTTTCCAACTGTCGTTCGAGCCTATCGTTCCGTTCTTCCATTTTCGCGAGCTGCCGTTTGAAATCTGCCTCCATATTCGCATTGCGTTCCTCCAAATATCGAACTTGTTCCTCCAGTTTCGCATTACGTTTCTCCAGTTTAGCATTGCGTTCTTCCAGTTTCGCATTGCGTTCTTCCAATTTTTTGTTACGTTCCTCCAATTCTGCATTACGTTCTTCCAGTAGCGCATTACATTCCTCCAGTTTTTTGTTACGTTCCTCCAATTTTACATTACGTTCCTCCAATTTTACAATGCGTTCTAGCAGACCCCGAACCCTTTCATCCTCTCGGACGTTTTCAAATTTTACAACAACATCTTCTGGTTTCTTCTCGCGACCCTGCACGTTTTCCAATTTCGCCTGACATTCCAACAATCTCGCATGACTTTCCTCCAATTTGTGTTCCAGACTCTGAATCCGTTCTTCGATACGGAATTGCACAACTTGCAACATTCGATTCCATTCCTCCTCGTGTTCCTCCCGTTCCAACATTACGATACGTCTTTCTTGTTCTCTATTCCGTTTCAAGAGGGGAACGACCTCACGCAAAATTTTCTGTTGGACTTTGGTCGGGGTAAAGAGATTCTTGCCGACCACGTCGTAAAATCCATTACCCCCTTCCAATTGCCTCGCGATCCAATCCTCCTCCTCCTCGGACAAGTCTAACATGGCCGGATCTTTCTCGAAATGCAACTTGTAACCCTCGACCAGATGTAAGTACGCGCAACTCTCGCACTTGCTGACCCCCACAGGTTTCCACATTTTCTTCACGGGCAACACCATCATCGAATCCATGGCGACTTTTTCGATCGGCACGCGATATTTTCCATTCTTCCAAATACTCGGCGAAAGGCGTCACGGGTTTCTGCCCGTTCTTGCGCGCAATTTCCTCCAAGATCCCGTCTGGTTGAGAAGTACAAGCCATCACCGAATAATCGGACGGAAGAGATTTCGCGATATAAAAATGATGATTACCGCTGCCGCCGCCGCCGCCGCCGCCGACCTTCGTCGTCGTAATAGTACCACCACCACCACCATTGCTCCAATCGAATCCGCATCCGGACCGTCGATTGCTCACGTATCCGATCGCGTTCATCAAATGAGTCCACGTCTTGACGACCTTGCTCCTCTTGCACACGATATTACGATCCGGGACACGTACTTTCTTCCAACACTCTTTTATGAAGCGGTTTCCCTCTTCAGCCACCAAAATCATGTGTTTGTGATGTCGTATCATTGGATCAGGATCCGTACCCCCGTCGCACCAACAATGAAAAGGTAACATGAAAACCTTCCCGTAATACGCTTCCACGGCATCGCGAAAAGACTGCATGGCCGCGGCCCTCACCATCACGTGGTAAAATTTCACGCAAGGCGGTTTCAACAACAACAAGACAAATTTTTTCAAATAATGCATGGTGAGGTTCACGTTGTCGTCCGAAAATTCCAACTCGTTCGGTAGGACGACGGCCGATTCCCACCACACAAAGGTACGATACTCACCTTCCTTCATAAGGAACTTAAAGTCGAAAAGCGCGTCGTCCTCCAAGACTTTTGGGCGACCAAACAAATCTCTTTCGGGGGGACCAAGTTTAGCACGGCGCACGGTAGCAATATTCGTAACAAACTTTGTAGCATCACCGGTTCTCGAAGCACAAATATTAACCACCGAGTTTTTTTCGAGGTAAAAGTGGCCCGATACACTTTCAAACAACTCATCAGATGGTCCAAATGTCGGTGTTTTTGGCGTCTGGGCCAAACGTATCGACCGAAGCACCAGGGGCAAGAATTCTTATCCAATTTGTGGACCTCGTACAAATGTTTCTCCAAAAGAGGCAAAGTCAACTCTATCCCACATTCCTGACAACTGACGGCATGCCTATATTGACGTAAAGCCATTCGGTATTTTGCTTGAGACGCCATACAATACACGATACAACAATAGGAACTGTCGATGTAATAAATCAGAGAAGCGAACAAAGCAATTTGATTTAAACAACTGGAGCAAACAAGAAAGGGATGGTTCTTATATACTATACATACATGGTACATGGTTTAAAAAAAAAAAAAAAAAAAAAAAAAAAATATCGTTTCATATGTCTTATCCCAAAACTAAAAACTTATCACACAATTATTGGAACAGTTTTTATTCAAACCAATCTAAAGATTTATCCCAACTTTCCAATTTATGCTAAGCATTTTTTGAGATTCCCAGATCTAGTCAAAATAATTTCCGTTATAGAAAAGTACACACACTCATTCAATTTTCATCTCGTTTTCCACAGCTTCCAATATTTCATTGATTTTTTTCTTTACGGCTTCCAACAATCGTTCGTCCAACATTTTTTCCAACATTCGATTCATTTTCAAAAGGGGTACGACCTCACGCAATATTTTCTGTTGGACTTTGGTCGGGGTCCACAAATTTCTACCGACAACGTCATAAAATCTGTTACCCCCTTCCAATTGTCTGGCGATCCAATCTTCCTCGGACAAGTCTAACATGGCCGGATCTTTCTCGAAATGCAACTTGTAACCGTCCACGAGATGCATGTACGCAGGACTCTCGAGCTTGCTTATACCGACCGGTTTCCAATTTTTTTTTCACGGGCATCACCATCATGGTATCCACGACAACTTTATCGATGGGTACCCGGTACTTTCCATTCTTCCAAACACAATAGTCGGCGAAAGGCGCCACGGGATTTTGGCCATACTTACGTGCAATTTCCTCCAAGATCCCGTCCGGTTGGGAAGTACAAGCCATCGCCGAAAAATTGGAAGGGAGAGATTTCGCGATATAAAAATGATGATTGCCCATCTGGCAACCGTCGTCCCAATCAAATCCACAAGCGGACCGCCGATTGCTCACGTATCCGATCGCATTCATCAAATGAGTCCACGTCTTGACGACCTTGCTCCTCTTGCACACGATATTCCGATCCGGGACGCGCACTTTCTTCCAACACTCTTTCATGAAGCGGTTTCCGTCTTCCGTCACCAAAATCATGTGTCTGTGATGTCGGATCATTGGATCCGAAGCCTTACCACCGTCGCACCAACAATGAAAAGGTAACATCAGAGCCTTTCCACAATATGCTGTCATGGCGTCGCAAAAAGAACGCATGGCCACGGCCCTCACCATCACGTGGTAAAATTTCACTGGAGGCTTCAACGACAACAAGACAAATTTTTTCAAATAATACGCGGCAAGGTTCACGTTGTCGTCCAAAAATTCCAACTCGTTTGGCATGACGACTGCCGACTCCCACCAAGACGCTGTAATCGAATCTCCCCCAATCTCGTATTCGAAAAGCCAATCCTCCAAAACTTTTGTACAACCGAATAAATCTTTCTCAGCAATCCTTGAAACGGTACCGCTACTAATAGTAGTAGCGGTACTGGTACCATAACAACAATCAATAGCCATCAAGTTTTTTTCCGTGGTAAAAGTGACCCGATACACTTTCAAACAACTGGTCAAATGGAAAACATTTCGATATTTCTGACGTGTGGGCCAAACGTATCGACCCAGACACCAGGGACAAGAATTCTTATCCAGTTTGTGAACCTCGTACAGGTGTTTCTCCAAAAGCGGCAAAATCAAAGATATCCCGCATTCCTGGCAACGGACCGCATGCTTATATTGGCGTTTCGCATTCAAGTACGTGGTCAATGGATTTTTAGACATCTCGAAAAAACAACAACCAAAGTCGGAGCAAGATATTTGCACCAACTACAACGATAAAGTATTATATGAATCTAATGTGAGAAACGCTCTATATATACATGTAAAAAAAAAAAAAATTTTTTTTTTTTTTTTTTTTTTTAAACAATTTACATTTTCTATCTCTTTCAATTTACATTTTCAATCTCATTTATATAAAAATATGCCATATTTCATAAGAAAAACCCACTAAATTGTTTAAACCACGCCTCTCTAGAAAAGTTAATAGTTAATAGGGTAATCACTGTGTCAATACAAATAATGCAGCAATTTTCTGATTTCGGCTCCCAGCTCTCGGCCGAAAAAAAATTTTCGAGGTTCCCAAATCAAGTGAATTTTTAAAAGTGACGTCATCAGTGAAAAGGTTAATAATTAGAATACAAACACATCCCGTCTACGGGAAGGACTGTAAAATAAGTGTTATATAAAGTTTTGCGGTCCTTGTAGGTTTTTTTAAAAGTACGCGGACAATGTTTCACGAGATTATGATTTTGGGGGGGGCTGTATTCTTGTCCAACAGTTCCTTAAATTCCGTACCCATAGCGTTTTTCTGTTGGACCTTGAACCAAAGTCGGAGCAATATATTTGAATTAAAAACTACAGCGATGAAGTATATATATATATATATATATATATATATATATATATATATATATATATATATTGAAGTATTGTTGTGAATCAAATGAGAAATACTCTATATGTGTCATATACTATGTAATAGAACTGCCAAACATTAACATCATCAAATTGTTTATTGGGGTTTATAAACACGATTAGTGCCGTTTACCAAATACAATATTAATTGTGGTTCCATTGATACAATTTTACTCTCAATTTTGAGTACATTTAATAGTTCCACGTGTTCGATTACAAATACCCCGTTGGTAGACGGGTTTAATGTTCTGCTGGTAACTGCCTCGTTGGTAGACGGATTCAATGACCCGTTGGTAGATGCGTTCAATGACCCGTTGGTAGATTCGTTCAATGACCCGTTGGTAGATGCGTTTAATGTTCTGCTGGTAATTGCCTCGTTGGTAGATGCGTTCAATGACCCGTTGGTAGATGCTTCGTTGGCATTAGATACCTTCAATGTTTCACTGGTAGAAGCCTCGTTGGTAGATACATTACATCTTTTACTAGCATCAGATGTTTCGTTGCCATTAGAGTCGTTAAATTCTTCTGGCAATTTTCGCTTTCGAGAGGGGGTTTCTTTATAAACATCCAAGATAAATTTGGTAAAATTGGAAATCCAATCTTGCAACCGATAATCGGAACCCTCTCCAATATCCAATCGCGGACAATATTTCAAAGAATCCGAAAAATACATGATCGGAACATTCAGAATCGTTCCCTTTTCCCACAATGAAAGGAAATCTTGAGGATCGAATCTGGAGGGATCCATGACGCTGAGAACTTGATCCAAAGTTAACAACGGGGTAGGTTTGATGTAGATGTCAAATGGGACGACTTCCGAAGCATCTTTCCCGAAGTTCAGGTCTTTGGCAAATTTGTAAGGATTGCGATACCGTAGGAAATG
Source organism: Dolomedes plantarius (assembly GCA_907164885.2). Classification (NCBI taxonomy): domain Eukaryota; kingdom Metazoa; phylum Arthropoda; class Arachnida; order Araneae; family Dolomedidae; genus Dolomedes; species Dolomedes plantarius. Next base: position 82,404,676 of record OU015494.1, on the reverse strand, counting down.
TCCAACCGATATGGCCCTGAAATACACAAGTCCGTCCATGCCGATCAATGCGTGCAAATCTTTTCTGGTAGACGTGAGGGATACTTTAAACCACATATTCCAACAACAGTAGAACAACAAAAGTAGAAAGAAAAATCCTAGCTAAGGCAAAGCACTGAATGACTGAAGCCGAAATTGATGAGCGTCTATATAGTAAAGAAATGAAAAAAGAAAAAAAAAAAATTTTTTTTTTTTTTTTTTTTACATTAAATTATCACTACAGGATGTCGAATCTGCAGGTACCTTGATAGAGTCCTCCGAATCTAAATTATCACCCAATTTATCTATCAGCTCGCTGGCTGTTTTTAAATGCAGGACAATTGTATCTAGGGTCTCCTGGGCATCGTATTCCGTCGTCAACTCATTTCGAACTCGTTCTGTCCAATCTTGAACGACCCAAATGATGTCGTCGTTAGCGTCGACGAGTTCACTGGAAATCCCCGAGATGGAGATTAAAGGATCTCGCTCTGTTTGATCTGTCAGGCTGTTCAAAGTATCCATGGCACCGTTTATAGTCGTTATCATATCATCAATGACACTAACCATTCTAAATTGATTTCGCAAGTATTGAGAATGTAAAATAGCCATTTTGACCCTATGTCGGATCATCGAGAGCATATCGCAAGCGTAACTCTTCGCGATGGGATCCATTGGGAGAGTGATGATGTTCACAACGCGATCCTTCCTTTTTATAGAGAGCAGATCTTATCGGAATTTCCTTTCCTTCTATGAAACTATGTATATATATGTGTGTGTGTGTGTGTGTGTGTGTGTGTGTATTTTTGCAATATTGGGGTTTCCCAAAGCTTGAAGTATCGTCCTCAAATCAATTTTCACTATTGAAAACCAAACATCTCGTAGTGATTCAAATAAAGATTTAAAAACAATACGGGATGAGGAATGTCAAGAATGACAAACAAATGCAGTGGTACAATTATATTTTGACTTCAAACTTGATATACGAAACAATAAACTTCAAATTTTCGAGATAAAAGATTCAAACAATATTCCCAGAAACTTTGAGCTGTGATCCAAACTGTGAACCTTTATATACTAATAATTTGAAAAAAAGAAAAAAAGAAAAAAAGAAAAAAGAAAGAAAAAGAAAAAGAAAAGGAAAAAAAAAAAAAAACTTTTTTTTTTTTTTTTTTTTTTTTCCGTAAAGAAGTCATCCAAATAATTGTGCTTGTCTGCTGATACATTGGACATCAAATTTTTGTTGAACAATCGTTGGAATCAAAACAATATTTGAAAAAACGTTTGACGTACAATCTTTTTAACAATACCAACAAAATTATTTTCCGTGGATAGTTTAAACCATTTACCGTTTAACATTACGTCTATGGCAGCGACTGCAAAACCAGTATACCTATGCTTTTTACAGTCCTGAGACTGCGATGAACACAGTCGGCCGCAAAAATATATAAGCACTGGTACCCCTTTGAAATTTTACAAGATCCATGGTTTGCCAATTTTTTTGGGGAAAGGAAAGGAATAACAATGTATTATGCTTTAGAATAATCCTGAGGATTATTCTAAAGCATAATACATCGTTGAAAACAGATTGTTGACTGAGAACACTTTGTAAGTATCACTGGAGTTGCGGTTGAATCTTTTTTTTTTTCTGATAATATAGTTGATATTACAGGAGGTACAATTCTTAAAATAAGCTTATATTTTTAACTCTCAAGCATTTTGTGATTAAAGGTGTTTGGATTTTTTAGGATGGGAATTCTTTCTAATGCCATTCCGTATCACTAGAGTTACAATATGTTTTGGATTTTTTTAGGATGGGAATTCTTTCTAATGCCATTCCGTATCACTAGAGTTGCAATATGTTTTAATTTAGGATGGGAATTCTTTCTAATGCCATTCCGTATCACTAGAGTTGCAATATGTTTTAATTTAGGATGGGAATTCTTTCTAATGCCATTCCGTATCACTGAAGTTGCAATATGTTTTAATTTAGAATGGGAATTGTTGTGTTTTTTAGGAAGAACAAACAACAGATTAATATATAAAAATAAATCTTTTATTTTGTTTGTTGTTATTAAAAGGACGTTACATAGGTTTCTAAATTTTTAAAGAGTTCGTCAAAGTCTTCCGACATGTTTAAAAAGTTTGGAGTTTGAGGTTCTTCCAAACAAGTCTGCATGATCAATTCCTCCGAATTGATTTTTTTCAATGTCCATTTGGCTCGTCGACAAGTCCATATCGATTTGTTCCAAATCCGTGTTCTTTGTCGACAAGTCCATAGGTTCAGGGACATAGTCTAATGTCTGGACATAATCAAGCGGAATCGGGGGTCCCAATTCCCGATTTCGAATGTCATTGTACATGTCGGCGAATTGGGGTATCAGATACAAGACTGTCTGAGGCGGATGAAAAGAAGGTATTTCAAGTTGATTCGTCTGTGATTCGGCATCCATGACGACTGACGGTTCCGGATCCATGACGACTGACGACGACGGTTCCGGTTCCGGATCCATTTGGGGAGGTTCGAACGAGTGATACACATTACGAACCGGAGGTGGCGGAGGTACCATCAGCAAATCGTCATCTAATCTGTCCAATGCCGGAGTTTGGGGAACATTGTCGTAAATGTTCCTCTTCCGTTTTAATTTGGTAATCTCCCTCCAATTCCTGCACTCGAAGGGCAATTCTAGGTCGGCTCTCACGACGTCCACAGAAAAGAGAGTCTTTTGGGCAGTCACCAGTACGTAGCACGTTCCCTCCGTCACCCGGTACTTGGATTCGGGTTCCAGGACGAAAAATTTGTAAGCGAACTGGTCGGCGGCTCGGAATCCCCTTTTTCTGCGGACGACATCGAAAGATCTGGTCTTTTTTTCAGGCAACACGTAGAAGAAGAGGGGTACCGTCGTAGTCTGGTAAATGTGACAGGTCCCAGGTTCCACCACACGTTGTCCAAAAGTAAAATATTGTTTTACCACGAACGTGTTGTCGTACCTGACGAAGAAAGAATGAAAGAAAAAAAATATGGAATGAGCTGCAATATATAGATATATATATATATTTTTTTAAAAAAAAATAGGTCGTATTCAAATCCCCATTCGAAATGGTACTTACCGAAAACTCACTCGAACGTCCGTGTTTTTTTTCCTGACACGTCGATCGAATTTCAGACGAGCGGCCACGGCGTCCCAGCTGACAGAATCGTAGTCATCCCAGCGGGTAAAAGATTCTCTGCCAGTCCTGTAGAAATTGGCGATTAAATTTTCACTTCTGTCTTCGAGGGGGGCAAAAAATACCTTGTCGTCCTCCAAATAGGCCGTGGAAATCAAAAGTTTACGCGAATCAAAAATATTCCGAAATCCTCTCTTTGTTTCGGGGTGCTGCAGCAATCGGACGGTAGTCGATAGCTTGGAAGGGAAAGCGTCAGCCATATCGTTCACGAGCGAGCGAGTCGAATGAGAGAATTGCAAATCGGTGTCGTCCTTTTATACGATCCGGAACCCGTTATCTGATAAGATATGACTTTTTATTTTTGTTTTTGTTTTTGTTTTTAGTTGTCCAATGTTGTGAAATTGTTTTTAATATCAAACAATTTTTTTTTTCCAAGTTTGTTCTCATATTGATTTTTAATAATTGTTAAAAAAAAAAGGTTTCATTTAGGATTGGAATGCTTTCTAATACCATTACTCGAGTTGAATCCTCTGATAATATAGTTGATATTACATGTGATCATTTCTAATACCATCCTTTTTTAACACAATTAGCTAAAAATGTATTATAATGGACATTTATTCCATGATTTTAGGGGTCATTTGTTAATTATTATAAGGTCGTCCTGTCTATGTTTCACATCTAGCTAACATTCATAAAGTTCTAGATTAAGAGTCCATATAATTTCGTTAAGATTGTAAGTGCTTGTGGATTAAGATTACAGTAAATGAATTTGGATCCCCTTTGGATAAAAAAAAAATATAGTTGATATTACAGGACCATATAATTTCGTTAAGACTGTAAGTGCTTGGAGGTATTAGATTATTTATTTTAGTATAATTATAAAAGGCATGCCAAGAAAGTATGAGTCAGAACAGATACATGAATATATTTACCTTACACAACAATCGAATTTTTTACCACTACTGGTAAATACATTAAGGATATATTTAACACATTGGGATTTTTTTTTTTTTGAAAAAGCTGAACAAGGAAAGGGACTGTTTTATAATAAATAGATTATTTATTTTGTTAACAAATACGAATTTACAATTACTAACAGATACATTGAGGATATTGTTTTGTTTTTCAAAGTACCAGCATCGGGTGTTTGTATATCAATAGACTATTGAAAAAAAAAAAGAATTGAAAGAATATTTTTTTCAAAAAACAAAATGCCATCATCGGGTGACTGATTGGAGGAAAGAAATATTGTTACTATTGAAAACATATTTCTACAAATGAAACAAAGTCTTTTTTATTATTATTTTTCCAAAGTTGGTAATCATTTTGACGCAAAAAAATGGCCAGAGAACGTCTTTTTTCAAGACGTTCTCTGGCCATTTTTTTACCCCCTTTTTTTTCGAAATAAAAAGGAGATTAAAAAACAAATACAGTGTTTGTTTTTTTTTTAGTTCAGGAATTTGGGATTCACATCGGACCAAGGCGGCATGTTTGATAATCTTTCTAAATCTTTGCTGCTGGGATCGTAACAGTCGGGACAATCCCAATATAAGGATTTTCGGCGAGCACAATATACGTGGCAAATGTGCCTACATGAAAACATGAAGGCACAATGCGGCGGCACCGGCGTCTGGCATCCCCAACAGTTGAGTACCGGCAGAGCGGCATAGTGAAGAGCTACTGAACTCATTGTGATAAGCGGTCGAATGATTCCGAAAACCAGACGGGTCGCCCTTTTTATACGATTTTCAAACCGGATGTTAAGCACCGGAAGTCAGGTCAAAGTTTGTTCCACAAACTTTTTTTTTATATATATATATATACATATATATACAATGTTGGAATTTTTTTTTCTTCTTCTTCCTCTGCTGTAGCAATCAATATAGTAAAATCCAAAATTGTTTTTTTTTAAATAAAGCAAAGTAGCAATCAATATAGTAAAATCCAAAATTGGTTTTTTAAAATAATCTTTTTTTCTGGAAACATCCTCATATCATCTAAAAAAGTAGTAGAGCAAAGCGTGCGACAAGTCCTTATACCAACGTTGTCAGCCCTTTGACCATAAAAAAAATGGGGGCCAAAAGATGCTTAACTAAGCATCTTTTTGGCCCCCATTTTTTTTACCCCCTGTGAGAAAAAACAACAAATGAAATCATCCGAGAGACATTTGTTTCAAGAAACAGAGGTTGAAATAACATTCATCGGAACAGGTGTGATGTTCTCTGACAAATCCTCTCAGATGGACGAATAGAGTACGATCCTTTCGAGCTTCCTCCAAAAAAAACAGGGCAAAGCTGTTGGGATCCCATTCAGGATACCTGTGCAGATCCGGAAGAGGTTTCGAGTCTGTAAAAGTCCGAATTGTCATGCATCCCCCGGGGCAGAATCTCCCGCGATCCAATCTTTCCTGAATAATTTCGTGCACTCGCCTCAGAAATTTGCGGTTCCGACTTTTCAGAGGCTCCCTTTCCATGTACATCATAAGGGTCTGGTAGTTGTACAAACTACCCAATTTTTCAAACCAAAATGTCTGATATTCTTTGTAGTCGGCCCGACATACAGGGCATTGACGTATACCTCCCTTCACGTATGCTGCTGACAGGCAAACGTCGTGCATCCTATGATGTGTCGCACACTCTATCATGACAAAAAATATGCTGGATTCCAGCACGGGCTCGTGGCAAATAGCACACACGTCCTCCATCTCGAGAGTCAGAATACAAAATGAAATGAATTTTTCTCCGAAGCGGATTTTTATTGACGCGTCAGGAGGTTGCTGATTGGCTATGTGACGTCATGTCAAGAGGTTTCTGATTGGTCAGATCTTTAAACAATTTGAGAATCCAACTTTGGAAACAACAAAAAAAAAGAAAACAATTTCTGATAGCTGTTGATTAAGAATACAATTTTGGAAACAAATATTAATAAAAGAGGAAATCAAGACGCAATTCAAGTCTTATGCAAAAAAAAAAGTCTTATTCCCAAGGTTGTCAAGCATTTCTGTGCAAAAAAATGGCCGGAACGTCCTTTTTTTTCAGGACGTTCAGGCCATTTTTTTACTCTCCCAACGAGGATGTTGGGGGAACTAAAAAAAATTTAAAGTTCTTTTGGCAGTTTGGGAATTTTGAAAGTCCCCCATTTTATCGGGGGTAATTTCAGAAAGTTTCTAATAGTATTTTCCTCCTTCATTCGCTCTTCTCGCGATAACTTTCGGGCATAAGGACACTGGAGGACAATTGGATTTGCAAGTTTAGCGGGGCTTTCTTCTGGAATGTCGTCGATGACCGACGCCAATTTCTTACACGCCTCGACCAACAAAGGATTCTCCGGAACTGTTATTGAAAAGTCCAATTTCTTTCGACACCTGTCGGTATTCCAAAACATGCGGCGAACGGCCGGTTTCTTCGGAGCTCTGGGACAACTTGGAGCCATGACGTGTGAGATATGCAGACTGGAGCGCGAGTAATCCTTTATATACCCAAACTGATATCGCCAAGTAGTCAACAAGTAGCGCCAAATACTAAACGATTATACAATATCTTTAAACCAATATGGGTAGAACAAGAAATGGCTGGGACTGGAAGATTGTCGAAGGTTAAAAATCCAAGTTTGACTCTGAATCAATATTGCTTGAGACTATAGGAGATTGAAGATGTATAAGATACAAAGTTTTGTGGGGGTAGTATAAATCCAAGTATGACTCTGAATAAATATTGCTTGAGACTATAGGAGGTTGACTATGTATAAGATACAAAGATTTGTGGGGGTAGTATAAATCCAAGTATGATTCTGAATAAATATTGCTTGAGACTATAGGAGATTGAAGATGTCCAAACAATGTCAAAAGAATTTGCAATAATGTTTCTTATTTAGGATGTCCAAACAATACTCCAAGAGTTGATACAATATCTTTACTACAAACTAGCTTGATGAACCAATATCGGCAGAATAAATGACTGCAATCCAACCGCTCTATATATACTCAGAGAATAGAAAAAAAAAAAAAATTTTTTTTTTTAATTTATTTTTTTATTATTATCTCTTTAATCTTTAATGTACAATACGCTTAAATTTTCTTCTCGTGCGGTTCCACTTGATCGTATTTTTCAATATTCTGTTTTCATTCAACAATTCCCGAATTTTCTGCGACAATTCAGCCCCTCTTCTTTCATGCTCTCGGAATTTTTCGTCGTCCGCAAACTTTTGTTTCAGCACGCGGTTTTCTTCCGTCAATTCTTCAACCTTCTTTTTCAACGTGCCGATTTCTCTAGACAATTCCCGATTCCTCTTTTCACACGCTCGGAGTTTTTCACTGACCAATTGATCCCTCTCGGCGGTCACTTTCGACAGCTGCCGTTCCAATCTTCCGTTTCGTTCCTCCAATTCAGCCAGCTGTCGTTCCAATCTTTCGTTCCGTTCCTCCAATTTCGTCAACCGATCCACATCATCCCGTACGACATACCGATTATCCCATCTCGCTTCCAGACTCCGAATCCGCGCTTCCTGTTTTTCATTTAGTTCCTGCTGTTTTTCGTGACGTCGCTCCCACATTTCCCTTTCGCTCTCCAGTTTCTTCAACAGTGGTACGACGGTCGCGAGAGACGACTGTTGGGGCTTGGAAGGAACCCAGAGATTCGCGTGGACCACGTCATAAAAACGATTACCCCCTCGCGCCTGTTTCGCGACCCATTCTCGGTCGGACAAGTCCAATAAAGCGGGATCTTTTTCGAAATGCAACATTAACCCGTCCAGGAGATGCATGTACGCGTCGCTCGCGTCTTTACTGATGCCGACGGGTTTCCAGATTTTATCGACGGGCAACACGACCGATTTCAGAACGTCCTCGATCTTCCCGACGGACACATGAAACTTGCCATTCTTCCGAACGCAATGCTCCGCGAAAGACGCGACCGACTTTTGACCGTGGCGGCGCGTCAATTCTTCCAAAATACCATCCTTCACGGTAGTGGAAACGGCCAAAGAATAACTGAAAGGGAGCTCGGAACCAATACAAAAATGACGATCGCCGGCCTCACCGTCCTTCCTGAAATCGAATCCGCACGAACAGCGGCGATTGCTCACGTACCCGATCACATTTTTCAAATGAGCCCACGTCTTGATGAGCTTGCTCCTCTTGCAAACATAATTGTAAAAAGGTTTCCGGGCGATCCGCACTTTTTTCCAACACTTTTGCATGAAATGGAATCCGTTTCGCGCCACCAAAATCATGTGCCTGTGATGCCTGTGGATCGGATCCTTCAGGGTGCCTCCGTCGCACCAGCACCAAAAGGGCAACAAGTAAGCATTGTCTCCGTAATTTCGCATGGCATCGTAAAACGAGTCGAAAGCTGCCGCCCTGACCATCACGTGGTACCATTTCACGGGATACTTCAACACCACAAACTTTTGCAAGAAATACGCGGCGTCGTTCACGTTCCCTCGCCACGTCAACGCGTTGCGGGGTTCGGCATACATCCACCACGTTCCAAGAATTTTCGGGTAAGGTAAGAACGTGTGCTCGTAAGCCCAATCGTACAGTACTTTTTCACAACCGAACATGTCTCGCTCGGGGCACATGGGTGTCATGTCAAAAGAGGGCTCCACCGCGTCATCGATATCCATACTATCGGTACCCTCAGCATCATCATCATCATCATCACTCGGCCCATATTTTGCAAGATAACGCGCAAAGCAACTGTTCAAATGATCCACGTGTTGTTTTTTCTGACGAATCTTCCACGTATGCTGGCCCAAGCACCAGGTACAAGCATTTTTAATCGTCAAATCGTGAGACTCGGACAAATGTCCCGCCAACTGCCTGGGAAGCATAATGGACTCACATAATTGGCAAACAACGGCAGTCTTGTATCGCGACACTTTCATCAGGTGACTAGTCAACGGATCACACATAACGGAAAGAACAATAAATGTGTTAGGCGCTTCAAAATATGATACCCGTTCGAATCGATAAGTGAATCTAGATGACACGGTAGCGGGTTTATATAGCTAGGAATATTTGAAAAAAAAAAAAAAAATTTTTTTTTTTTTTTTTTTTTTTAAATTTCATAGTGTTTTATCAATCTAATTTTACCGTGTATTTTTAATTTAATTTCGTGGTTTTCAATCAAATTTCGTGGTTTTCAATCAAATTTCGTGGTTTTCAATCAAATTTTATCCATAACCATTATCCATAACCAAGGGGGGTATCAGTGTCTCAACAGCGTTATTCGCGAAAAACAAATTTTCTCATTTCGGCTCGGAGCTCTCAGCCGAAAATATTTTTCCGATATTCCAAAATCAAGTCAATTTAAAAAAAATGGCGTCATACAAATTTACCAGAATCATTCGTAAGATCTCCCGTACTATGGAACCAATAAGGGCTGGGGGAATTCATACGGACAACGGAACTTTTGTATGTAGCATGGATTTCGCTCCAAAATTTCCTTGACCTGCTTCATTGAGAATTCAAATGTTGCGCAAAACAATAGGGGTTGGGGGTAAATTTCTGAGACAAAATGTTGAACAATGGCAGAATATCTACTCGATCGACTTGATCATCAGTATGGTAGAACAACAATGACTCCAGACCAAACGGGACCACCATATATACTGCAGGAGTGACGTGACATTTAGATTGGACTCGATTTGGAAAGCTCAAAAAATATTTTTCAGCCGAGATCTCTCAGCCAAAATCAGAAATGAAAATTTGGAAGAAAAAAAAAAAAAAAAAAAATTTTTTTTTTTTTTTTTTTTTTTCATTTCTGTTTTTGGCTGAGAGTTCTCGGCTGAAAAATATTTTCTGAGATTTCCAAATCGAGTCCTATCTTAAAATGACTTCATATAAAATAAAACATTCAATGGCGGATCGGATCAGTCGGAAACTTAATTATCCTGGATATTCCCCCGACGATTGCCTTCCATCTGTGGCAATCCTCCTCTCTGCAATCACAACAACGTCCAGCATCGAAAGGTGTCATCAGCTTAAATCGTATGTTGTCAAAATAAATTTGAAACGATCGGGCCATCTGTTCGCATCTCCTCATGGTGTACGGGTCCACGACATGGATCCTGTTCACTTTGAACCTGTCAATACATTTGGTGACAGAAGTGTTGTTCTGAAATCCGTCCATGGATATGCTGAATTTCCCATCGCTTATCGTAAATCCTCCATTTTCGCGATACTCAATACGGCCGTGGAAAAATGGCGCGTCACTTGTTTCAGGATAGGTTTGCGGTCGTGCCAGATGGGAGGGACGATGGCGAAAGGAATGATTCTGGCAATCCCACAGATGGTCGCTTTCCACCTGTGGCAATTGAGTCGACGACAATACCTGCAGGGCGTCACGTCCGTTTCTAGAATCTGTTCTGGAAGCATTTTTGGGAAACGCGAACTCTTATGTCGCATCCACACATCCATGGCACACGAGTCGAGGAGAAAAAGTTGTTTCACAACCATGTCGAAAACGTCCTGGTCCAAATGATGAAAAGAGTCGTCGTCTCGCGAGATGGATATTCTTCCGTTCGTGAGGGTGTATCCGTCCTCCTCGATAGCCAGAACGGCCACGACATTTTTGTGACGAGTCACTTGAAACTGTTTTGTTGGACAATATTTCTTGGAGTAGTAGTATGGTTTCGAGTCGATAGGACGCTTGAAAGATCTGACGGAACGAAATTCTCGTGCAGCAGCGGATCTCCGAATAAGGGGCCTTCTCGAGTCAGGTGTCTCAGCAGGAGGCCGTCTCGATTCCTTAGCAGCAGGGGGGTTCCTTGATTCAGGTCTCTCAGCAGGGGGCCTTCTCGATTCAGGTCTCTCAGCAGGGGGCCTTCTCGATTCAGGTCTCTCAGCAGGGGATTTTCTCGATTCAGGTCTCTCAGCAGGGGGGCTTCTCGATTCCTCAGCAGCAGGGGGGTTGATACAGGATTCCGATTTCTCTGCAGGGGTACTGCTCGAGTCTTCAGAACATCTTGATTCCTCAGTAGGGTCGATACAGGATTCCGGTTTCTCTTCAAGCGGGGATTCTTCTCCTTCCTCGTCAGATAACAAACTTTCATCATTGCAATGCAATTCTAAAACGTCGGGATCAAAATCCAATTCATCATCTTCCAATTCCATAGGCATAGTGAATGAAAAATCGTGATGTTCCATGTCTGACAACGACAGCACTGGCATATCCATGGCAATCTCGATTCACAAGCAAACGTCTTGTCTCTAAGGAGAAATACAATCAGACTGAATGCCAATCCAACCGACAGCAACATTTATATAGTCCAGGATTAGAAAGAAAAAAAAAATAAATAAATAAATAAATAAAAAAATTTTTTTTTTTTTCTTTCTAATCCTGGACTATATAATTTTTTTTTTTTCCCTCCAATCTTGTAGTATATAAGAGGGCTGCAAGGTTTTTCAATTCAGATGTATTCAATCCAGTTGATCAACCCTTTTCGATTTGAACAATCATTGCAATTTATACAATACCTGAAAAAGACTTGTACGTTGAACAATCATGGGGGTCTCAGACCCTCGAGTCAAACCACTTCGGGGGTCGTCTCAGATCCTCGAGTCAAACCACTTCGGGGGTCGTCTCAGATCCTCGAGTCAAACCACTTCGGGGGTCGTCTCAGACCGTCGTCCTCCTCCAGGTCCCTGGCCAGCCCAGAGGGGGGTATGCTTGGGTAGCGCCGGCCCCCCTGGACATCCAACCAGGAACCCCGGGAGGTCTCGGACCCTGAGGTCAGGACCATCCCGGTTAGTCCAGAGGGGGGTATGCTTGGGTAGCGCCAGCCCCTCTGGACTTGAGGGTTAGTTCTCCATCGGAGAACCACCCGCTCCGGCCGCAGCCGGAGAACTGAAGATTTCAGTGTTGGAGGGCCTCCTTATATACGATCCGAGTGAAACGCAGCGGCCCCTGGCGGATTTTTGTCAGTATGCCTTCAGATCTCGAAGAGAGAAGACGTGCTGGGATTGAGCTCCCAATGTTAAAATATACTTTGCGCTATAACGTTGGAATGCATGGACGGATCGACTTGAAATTTTTATAAGGGGTAGGGTTTCGTATAAGGCTCATATTGATCCCTCTACTAGGGGGTCCATGACCCTTGGAACTTTGCCAAAAATGACTTTAGAAATTTCTTTCTGTAATATCTCTCGAACCAATGATCCCAGGGGCTTGAAATTTTTATAGTATATAGAGTGTGATAGGATGTTTAAGATGACCCTCTACTAGGGGGTCCAGGACCCTTGGAACTTTGCCAAAAATGGCTTTAGAAATTTCTTTCTGTAATATCTCTCGAACCAATGACCCCAGGGGCTTGAAATTTTTATAGTATATAGAGTGTGATAGGATGTTTAAGATGACCCTCTACTAGGGCGTCCAGGACCCCCGGAAGTGGGTTAAAACAAAAATTTTGGAATATCACTTGGCCGAGTTGATTTTCGTACTGAGGGGGTCGAGTAGAGTTGAATGGTACTAACCGGAAGTCTCTACTTCCGGTAAAAGTTCTTTTGGGCCTAGACCCTCCATATTTGGTCACCTTAAAGACCAAGTGAAACCCTATCGAACGCCAAAATTTCAAGTCTCTGCGACAATTAGGAGCCGAGTTATGACGGTTTTACCGTTTTTTAAGTCGTACTTCCAAAATTTTGTATGGAGGGTCTAGACCCCCCATGGTCGGCTCATATCGTGAAAGATCTCGTGAAACTCTATCGATTGGCACAAACCGGAACTCTCTACGACAATTAGAAGCCGAGTTATGACGGATTAAAATTTACCGGAAGTGAGTTAAAATTTTGTCATAACTCGGCTTCTAATTATCGTAGAGAGTTCCGGTTACTTTCAATAGATAAAGTTTCACGAGACCTTTCAGATGAGCCGACCATGGGGGTTTAGGCCCCATAGAAAGAAATCCCGGAAGTGAGTAACTCGGCTCCTAATTGTCGTAGAGAGTTCCGGTTTGTACCTACGTACTCTACGGAACCCCCTCAATCCGAAAGAAATATCGGCACCACGTGACTATGGAAATTACACTTCCAATGGAAATTAATGCCTGTTGCTCTGGACCTAGACCCCCCATGGTGAGCTCATCTGAAACGTCTCGTGAAACTCTTTCGTTTGGCACAAACCGGAAGTCTCTACGACAATTAGAAGCCGAGTTATGCCGATCTAAAGTGTTTTTAAATTTGTTTAAAATTTTTAAAAACACTTTAGATCGGCATAACTCGGCTTCTAATTGTCGTAGAGACTTCCGGTTTGTGCCAAACGAAAGAGTTTCACGAGACGTTTCAGATGAGCTCACCATGGGGGGTCTAGGTCCAGAGCAACAGGCATTAATTTCCATTGGAAGTGTAATTTCCATAGTCACGTGGTGCCGATATTTCTTTCGGATTGAGGGGGTTCCGTAGAGTACGTAGGTACAAACCGGAACTCTCTACGACAATTAGGAGCCGAGTTACTCACTTCCGGGATTTCTTTCTATGGGGCCTAGACCCCCATGGTCGGCTCATCTGAAAGGTCTCGTGAAACTTTATCTATTGAAAGTAACCGGAACTCTCTACGATAATTAGAAGCCGAGTTATGACAAAATTTAAACTCACTTCCGGTAAATTTTAATCCGTCATAACTCGGCTTCTAATTGTCGTAGAGAGTTCCGGTTTGTGCCAATCGATAGAGTTTCACGAGATCTTTCACGATATGAGCCGACCATGGGGGGTCTAGACCCTCCATACAAAAATTTGGAAGTACGACTTAAAAAACGGTAAAACCGTCATAACTCGGCTCCTAATTGTCGCAGAGACTTGAAATTTTGGCGTTCGATAGGGTTTCACTTGGTCTTTAAGGTGACCAAATATGGAGGGTCTAGGCCCAAAAGAACTTTTACCGGAAGTAGAGACTTCCGGTTAGTACCATTCAACTCTACTCGACCCCCTCAGTACGAAAATCAACTCGGCCAAGTGATATTCCAAAATTTTTGTTTTAACCCACTTCCGGGGGTCCTGGACCCCCTAGTAGAGGGTCATCTTAAACATCCTATAACACTCTATATACTATAAAAATTTCAAGCCCCTGGGGTCATTGGTTCGAGAGATATTACAGAAAGAAATTTCTAAAGCCATTTTTGGCAAAGTTCCAAGGGTCATGGACCCCCTAGTAGAGGGATCAATATGAGCCTTATACGAAACCCTACCCCTTATAAAAATTTCAAGTCGATCCGTCCATGCATTCCAACGTTATAGCGCAAAGTATATTTTAACATTGGGAGCTCAATCCCAGCACGTCTTCTCTCTTCGAGATCTGAAGGCATACTGACAAAAATCCGCCAGGGGCCGCTGCGTTTCACTCGGATCGTATATAAGGAGGCCCTCCAACACTGAAATCTTCAGTTCTCCGGCTGCGGCCGGAGCGGGAGGTTCTCCGATGGAGAACTAACCCTCAAGTCCAGAGGGGCTGGCGCTACCCAAGCATACCCCCCTCTGGACTAACCGGGATGGTCCTGACCTCAGGGTCCGAGACCTCCCGGGGTTCCTGGTTGGATGTCCAGGGGGGCCGGCGCTACCCAAGCATACCCCCCTCTGGGCTGGCCAGGGACCTGGAGGAGGACGACGGTCTGAGACGACCCCCGAAGTGGTTTGACTCGAGGATATGAGACGACCCCCGAAGTGGTTTGACTCGAGGATCTGAGACGACCCCCGAAGTGGTTTGACTCGAGGATCTGAGACGACCCCCGAAGTGGTTTGACTCGAGGGTCTGAGACCCCCATGATTGTTCAACGTACAAGTCTTTTTCAGGTATTGTATAAATTGCAATGATTGTTCAAATCGAAAAGGGTTGATCAACTGGATTGAATACATCTGAATTGAAAAACCTTGCAGCCCTCTTATATACTACAAGATTGGAGGGAAAAAATTTTATATAGTCCAGGATTAGAAAGAAAAAAAAAAATATTTTTTTTTCTAATCCTGGACTATATAAATGTTGCTGTCGGTTGGATTGGCATTCAGTCTGATTGTATTTCTCCTTAGAGACAAGACGTTTGCTTGTGAATCGAGATTGCCATTCATATGCCAGTGCTGTCGTTGTCAGACATGGAACATCACGATTTTTCATTCACTATGCCTATGGAATTGGAAGATGATGAATTGGATTTTGATCCCGACGTTTTAGAATTGCATTGCAATGATGAAAGTTTGTTATCTGACGAGGAAGGAGAAGAATCCCCGCTTGAAGAGAAACCGGAATCCTGTATCGACCCTACTGAGGAATCAAGATGTTCTGAAGACTCGAGCAGTACCCCTGCAGAGAAATCGGAATCCTGTATCAACCCCCCTGCTGCTGAGGAATCGAGAAGCCCCCTGCTGAGAGACCTGAATCGAGAAAATCCCCTGCTGAGAGACCTGAATCGAGAAGGCCCCCTGCTGAGAGACCTGAATCGAGAAGGCCCCCTGCTGAGAGACCTGAATCGAGAAGGCCCCCTGCTGAGAGACCTGAATCGAGAAGGCCCCCTGCTGAGAGACCTGAATCAAGGAACCCCCCTGCTGCTAAGGAATCGAGACGGCCTCCTGCTGAGACACCTGACTCGAGAAGGCCCCTTATTCGGAGATCCGCTGCTGCACGAGTATTTCGTTCCGTCAGATCTTTCAAGCGTCCTATCGACTCGAAACCATACTACTACTCCAAGAAATATTGTCCAACAAAACAGTTTCAAGTGACTCGTCACAAAAATGTCGTGGCCGTTCTGGCTATCGAGGAGGACGGATACACCCTCACGAACGGAAGAATATCCATCTCGCGAGACGACGACTCTTTTCATCATTTGGACCAGGACGTTTTCGACATGGTTGTGAAACAACTTTTTCTCCTCGACTCGTGTGCCATGGATGTGTGGATGCGACATAAGAGTTCGCGTTTCCCAAAAATGCTTCCAGAACAGATTCTAGAAACGGACGTGACGCCCTGCAGGTATTGTCGTCGACTCAATTGCCACAGGTGGAAAGCGACCATCTGTGGGATTGCCAGAATCATTCCTTTCGCCATCGTCCCTCCCATCTGGCACGACCGCAAACCTATCCTGAAACAAGTGACGCGCCATTTTTCCACGGCCGTATTGAGTATCGCGAAAAATGGAGGATTTACGATAAGCGATGGGAAATTCAGCATATCCATGGACGGATTTCAGAACAACACTTCTGTCACCAAATGTATTGACAGGTTCAAAGTGAACAGGATCCATGTCGTGGACCCGTACACCATGAGGAGATGCGAACAGATGGCCCGATCGTTTCAAATTTATTTTGACAACATACGATTTAAGCTGATGACACCTTTCGATGCTGGACGTTGTTGTGATTGCAGAGAGGAGGATTGCCACAGATGGAAGGCAATCGTCGGGGGAATATCCAGGATAATTAAGTTGCCGACTGATCCGATACGCCATTGAATGTTTTATTTTATATGAAGTCATTTTAAGATAGGACTCGATTTGGAAATCTCAGAAAATATTTTTCAGCCGAGAACTCTCAGCCAAAAACAGAAATGAAAAAAAAAAAAAAAAAATTTTTTTTTTTTTTTCTTTTTTTTTTCCTTCCAAATTTTCATTTCTGATTTTGGCTGAGAGATCTCGGCTGAAAAATATTTTTTGAGCTTTCCAAATCGAGTCCAATCTAAATGTCACGTCACTCCTGGAGTATATATGGTGGTCCCGTTTGGTCTGGAGTCATTGTTGTTCTACCGTAGTGATGATCAAGTCGATCGAGTAGATATTCTGCCATTGTTCAACATTTCGTCTCAGAAATTTACCCCCAACCCCTATTGTTTTGCGCAACATTTGAATTCTCAATGAAGCAGGTCAAGGAAATTTTGGAGCCAAATCCATGCTATATACAAAAGTTCCGTTGTCCGTATGAATTCCCCCAGCCCTTATTGGTTCCATAGTACGGGAGATCTTACGAATGATTCTGGTAAATTTGTATGACGCCATTTTTTTTAAATTGACTTGATTTTGGAATCTCGGAAAAATATTTTCGGCTGAGAGCTCCGAGCCGAAATGAGAAAATTTGTTTTTCGCGAATAACGCTGTTGAGACACTGATACCCCCCTTGGTTATGGATAATGGTTATGGATAAAATTTGATTGAAAACCACGAAATTTGATTGAAAACCACGAAATTTGATTGAAAACCACGAAATTAAATTAAAAATACACGGTAAAATTAGTTTGATAAAACACTATGAAATTAAAAAAAAAAAAAAAATTTTTTTTTTTTTTTTTTTTTTTTTTTTTTTTTTTTCAAATATTCCTAGCTATATAAACCCGCTACCGTGTCATCTAGATTCACTTATCGATTCGAACGGGTATCATATTTTGAAGCGCCTAACACATTTATTGTTCTTTCCGTTATGTGTGATCCGTTGACTAGTCACCTGATGAAAGTGTCGCGATACAAGACTGCCGTTGTTTGCCAATTATGTGAGTCCATTATGCTTCCCAGGCAGTTGGCGGGACATTTGTCCGAGTCTCACGATTTGACGATTAAAAATGCTTGTACCTGGTGCTTGGGCCAGCATACGTGGAAGATTCGTCAGAAAAAACAACACGTGGATCATTTGAACAGTTGCTTTGCGCGTTATCCTGCAAAATATGGGCCGAGTGATGATGATGATGATGATGCTGAGGGTACCGATAGTATGGATATCGATGACGCGGTGGAGCCCTCTTTTGACATGACACCCATGTGCCCCGAGCGAGACATGTTCGGTTGTGAAAAAGTACTGTACGATTGGGCTTACGAGCACACGTTCTTACCTTACCCGAAAATTCTTGGAACGTGGTGGATGTATGCCGAACCCCGCAACGCGTTGACGTGGCGAGGGAACGTGAACGACGCCGCGTATTTCTTGCAAAAGTTTGTGGTGTTGAAGTATCCCGTGAAATGGTACCACGTGATGGTCAGGGCGGCAGCTTTCGACTCGTTTTACGATGCCATGCGAAATTACGGAGACAATGCTTACTTGTTGCCCTTTTGGTGCTGGTGCGACGGAGGCACCCTGAAGGATCCGATCCACAGGCATCACAGGCACATGATTTTGGTGGCGCGAAACGGATTCCATTTCATGCAAAAGTGTTGGAAAAAAGTGCGGGTCGCCCGGAAACCTTTTTACAATTATGTTTGCAAGAGGAGCAAGCTCATCAAGACGTGTTCTCATTTGAAAAATGTGATCGGGTACGTGAGCAATCGCCGCTGTTCGTGCGGATTCGATTTCAGGAAGGACGGTGCGGCCGGCGATCGTCATTTTTGTATTGGTTCCGAGCTCCCTTTCAGTTATTCTTTGGCCGTTTCCACTACCGTGAAAGATGGTATTTTGGAAGAATTGACGCGCCGCCACGGTCAAAAGTCGGTCGCGTCTTTCGCGGAGCATTGCGTTCGGAAGAATGACAAGTTTCATGTGTCCGTCGGGAAGATCGAGGACGTTCTGAAATCGGTCGTGTTGCCCGTCGATAAAATCTGGAAACCCGTCGGCATCAGTAAAGACGCGAGCGACGCGTACATGCATCTCCTGGACGGGTTAATGTTGCATTTCGAAAAAGATCCCGCTTTATTGGACTTGTCCGACCGAGAATGGGTCGCGAAACAGGCGCGAGGGGGTAATCGTTTTTATGACGTGGTCGACGCGAATCTCTGGGTTCCTTCCAAGCCCCAACAGTCGTCTCTCGCGACCGTCGTACCACTGTTGAAGAAACTGGAGAGCGAAAGGGAAATGTGGGAACGACGTCACGAAAAACAGCAGGAACTGAATGAAAAACAGGAAGCGCGGATTCGGAGTCTGGAAGCGAGATGGGATAATCGGTATGTCGTACGGGATGATGTGGATCGGTTGACGAAATTGGAGGAACGGAACGAAAGATTGGAACGACAGCTGGCTGAATTGGAGGAACGAAACGGAAGATTGGAACGGCAGCTGTCGAAAGTGACCGCCGAGAGGGATCAATTGGTCAGTGAAAAACTCCGAGCGTGTGAAAAGAGGAATCGGGAATTGTCTAGAGAAATCGGCACGTTGAAAAAGAAGGTTGAAGAATTGACGGAAGAAAACCGCGTGCTGAAACAAAAGTTTGCGGACGACGAAAAATTCCGAGAGCATGAAAGAAGAGGGGCTGAATTGTCGCAGAAAATTCGGGAATTGTTGAATGAAAACAGAATATTGAAAAATACGATCAAGTGGAACCGCACGAGAAGAAAATTTAAGCGTATTGTACATTAAAGATTAAAGAGATATAAAAAAAAAAAAAAAATTTTTTTTTTTTTTTTTCTATTCTCTGAGTATATATAGAGCGGTTGGATTGCAGTCATTTATTCTGCCGATATTGGTTCATCAAGCTAGTTTGTAGTAAAGATATTGTATCAACTCTTGGAGTATTGTTTGGACATCCTAAATAAGAAACATTATTGCAAATTCTATTGACATTGTTTGGACATCTTCAATCTCCTATAGTCTCAAGCAATATTTATTCAGAATCATACTTGGATTTATACTACCCCCACAAATCTTTGTATCTTATACATAGTCAACCTCCTATAGTCTCAAGCAATATTTATTCAGAGTCATACTTGGATTTATACTACCCCCACAAAACTTTGTATCTTATACATCTTCAATCTCCTATAGTCTCAAGCAATATTGATTCAGAGTCAAACTTGGATTTTTAACCTTCGACAATCTTCCAGTCCCAGCCATTTCTTGTTCTACCCATATTGGTTTAAAGATATTGTATAATCGTTTAGTATTTGGCGCTACTTGTTGGCTACTTGGCGATATCAGTTTGGGTATATAAAGGATTACTCGCGCTCCAGTCTGCATATCTCACACGTCATGGCTCCAAGTTGTCCCGGAGCTCCGAAGAAACCGGCCGTTCGCCGCGTGTTTTGGAATACCGACAGGTGTCGAAAGAAATTGGACTTTTCAATAACAGTTCCGGAGAATCCTTTGTTGGTCGAGGCGTGTAAGAAATTGGCGTCGGTCATCGACGACATTCCAGAAGAAAGCCCCGCTAAACTTGCAAATCCAATTGTCCTCCAGTGTCCTTATGCCCGAAAGTTATCGCGAGAAGAGCGAATGAAGGAGGAAAATACTATTAGAAACTTTCTGAAATTACCCCCGTTAAAATGGGGGACTTTCAAAATTCCCAAACTGCCAAAAGAACTTTAAATTTTTCTTAGTTCCCCCAACATCCTCGTTGGGAGAGTAAAAAAATGGCCTGAACGTCCTGAAAAAAAAGGACGTTCCGGCCATTTTTTTGCACAGAAATGCTTGACAACCTTGGGAATAAGACTTTTTTTTTTGCATAAGACTTGAATTGCGTGTTGATTTCCTCTTTTATTAATATTTGTTTCCAAAATTGTATTCTTAATCAACAGCTATCAGAAATTGTTTTCTTTTTTTTTTGTTGTTTCTAAAGTTGGATTCTCAAATTGTTTAAAGATCTGACCAATCAGAAACCTCTTGACATGACGTCACATAGCCAATCAGCAACCTCCTGACGCGTCAATAAAAATCCGCTTCGGAGAAAAATTCATTTCATTTTGTATTCTGACTCTCGAGATGGAGGACGTGTGTGCTATTTGCCACGAGCCCGTGCTGGAATCCAGCATATTTTTTGTCATGATAGAGTGTGCGACACATCATAGGATGCACGACGTTTGCCTGTCAGCAGCATACGTGAAGGGAGGTATACGTCAATGCCCTGTATGTCGGGCCGACTACAAAGAATATCAGACATTTTGGTTTGAAAAATTGGGTAGTTTGTACAACTACCAGACCCTTATGATGTACATGGAAAGGGAGCCTCTGAAAAGTCGGAACCGCAAATTTCTGAGGCGAGTGCACGAAATTATTCAGGAAAGATTGGATCGCGGGAGATTCTGCCCCGGGGGATGCATGACAATTCGGACTTTTACAGACTCGAAACCTCTTCCGGATCTGCACAGGTATCCTGAATGGGATCCCAACAGCTTTGCCCTGTTTTTTTTGGAGGAAGCTCGAAAGGATCGTACTCTATTCGTCCATCTGAGAGGATTTGTCAGAGAACATCACACCTGTTCCGATGAATGTTATTTCAACCTCTGTTTCTTGAAACAAATGTCTCTCGGATGATTTCATTTGTTGTTTTTTCTCACAGGGGGTAAAAAAAATGGGGGCCAAAAAGATGCTTAACTAAGCATCTTTTTGGCCCCCATTTTTTTTATGGTCAAAGGGCTGACAACGTTGGTATAAGGACTTGTCGCACGCTTTGCTCTACTACTTTTTTAGATGATATGAGGATGTTTCCAGAAAAAAAGATTATTTTAAAAAACCAATTTTGGATTTTACTATATTGATTGCTACTTTGCTTTATTTAAAAAAAAAACAATTTTGGATTTTACTATATTGATTGCTACAGCAGAGGAAGAAGAAGAAAAAAAAATTCCAACATTGTATATATATGTATATATATATATAAAAAAAAAGTTTGTGGAACAAACTTTGACCTGACTTCCGGTGCTTAACATCCGGTTTGAAAATCGTATAAAAAGGGCGACCCGTCTGGTTTTCGGAATCATTCGACCGCTTATCACAATGAGTTCAGTAGCTCTTCACTATGCCGCTCTGCCGGTACTCAACTGTTGGGGATGCCAGACGCCGGTGCCGCCGCATTGTGCCTTCATGTTTTCATGTAGGCACATTTGCCACGTATATTGTGCTCGCCGAAAATCCTTATATTGGGATTGTCCCGACTGTTACGATCCCAGCAGCAAAGATTTAGAAAGATTATCAAACATGCCGCCTTGGTCCGATGTGAATCCCAAATTCCTGAACTAAAAAAAAAAACAAACACTGTATTTGTTTTTTAATCTCCTTTTTATTTCGAAAAAAAAAGGGGGTAAAAAAATGGCCAGAGAACGTCTTGAAAAAAGACGTTCTCTGGCCATTTTTTTGCGTCAAAATGATTACCAACTTTGGAAAAATAATAATAAAAAAGACTTTGTTTCATTTGTAGAAACATGTTTTCAATAGTAACAATATTTCTTTCCTCCAATCAGTCACCCGATGATGGCATTTTGTTTTTTGAAAAAAATATTCTTTCAATTCTTTTTTTTTTTTCAATAGTCTATTGATATGCAAACACCCGATGGTGGTACTTTGAAAAACAAAACAATATCCTCAATGTATCTGTTAGTAATTGTAAATCCGTATTTGTTAACAAAATAAATAATCTATTTATTGTAAAACAGTCCCTTTCCTTGTTCAGCTTTTTCAAAAAAAAAAAAATCCCAATGTGTTAAATATATCCTTAATGTATTTACCAGTAGTGGTAAAAAATTCGATTGTTGTGTAAGGTAAATATATTCATGTATCTGTTCTGACTCATACTTTCTTGGCATGCCTTTTATAATTATACTAAAATAAATAATCTAATACCTCCAAGCACTTACAGTCTTAACGAAATTATATGGTCCTGTAATATCAACTATATTTTTTTTTATCCAAAGGGGATCCAAATTCATTTACTGTAATCTTAATCCACAAGCACTTACAATCTTAACGAAATTATATGGACTCTTAATCTAGAACTTTATGAATGTTAGCTAGATGTGAAACATAGACAGGACGACCTTATAATAATTAACAAATGACCCCTAAAATCATGGAATAAATGTCCATTATAATACATTTTTAGCTAATTGTGTTAAAAAAGGATGGTATTAGAAATGATCACATGTAATATCAACTATATTATCAGAGGATTCAACTCGAGTAATGGTATTAGAAAGCATTCCAATCCTAAATGAAACCTTTTTTTTTTAACAATTATTAAAAATCAATATGAGAACAAACTTGGAAAAAAAAATTGTTTGATATGAAAAACAATTTCACAACATTGGACAACTAAAAACAAAAACAAAAACAAAAATAAAAAGTCATATCTTATCAGATAACGGGTTCCGGATCGTATAAAAGGACGACACCGATTTGCAATTCTCTCATTCGACTCGCTCGCTCGTGAACGATATGGCTGACGCTTTCCCTTCCAAGCTATCGACTACCGTCCGATTGCTGCAGCACCCCGAAACAAAGAGAGGATTTCGGAATATTTTTGATTCGCGTAAACTTTTGATTTCCACGGCCTATTTGGAGGACGACAAGGTATTTTTTGCCCCCCTCGAAGACAGAAGTGAAAATTTAATCGCCAATTTCTACAGGACTGGCAGAGAATCTTTTACCCGCTGGGATGACTACGATTCTGTCAGCTGGGACGCCGTGGCCGCTCGTCTGAAATTGGATCGACGTGTCAGGAAAAAAAACACGGACGTTCGAGTGAGTTTTCGGTAAGTACCATTTCGAATGGGGATTTGAATACGACCTATTTTTTTTAAAAAATATATATATATATATCTATATATTGCAGCTCATTCCATATTTTTTTTCTTTCATTCTTTCTTCGTCAGGTACGACAACACGTTCGTGGTAAAACAATATTTTACTTTTGGACAACGTGTGGTGGAACCTGGGACCTGTCACATTTACCAGACTACGACGGTACCCCTCTTCTTCTACGTGTTGCCTGAAAAAAAGACCAGATCTTTCGATGTCGTCCGCAGAAAAAGGGGATTCCGAGCCGCCGACCAGTTCGCTTACAAATTTTTCGTCCTGGAACCCGAATCCAAGTACCGGGTGACTGAGGGAACGTGCTACGTACTGGTGACTGCCCAAAAGACTCTCTTTTCTGTGGACGTCGTGAGAGCCGACCTAGAATTGCCCTTCGAGTGCAGGAATTGGAGGGAGATTACCAAATTAAAACGGAAGAGGAACATTTACGACAATGTTCCCCAAACTCCGGCATTGGACAGATTAGATGACGATTTGCTGATGGTACCTCCGCCACCTCCGGTTCGTAATGTGTATCACTCGTTCGAACCTCCCCAAATGGATCCGGAACCGGAACCGTCGTCGTCAGTCGTCATGGATCCGGAACCGTCAGTCGTCATGGATGCCGAATCACAGACGAATCAACTTGAAATACCTTCTTTTCATCCGCCTCAGACAGTCTTGTATCTGATACCCCAATTCGCCGACATGTACAATGACATTCGAAATCGGGAATTGGGACCCCCGATTCCGCTTGATTATGTCCAGACATTAGACTATGTCCCTGAACCTATGGACTTGTCGACAAAGAACACGGATTTGGAACAAATCGATATGGACTTGTCGACGAGCCAAATGGACATTGAAAAAATCAATTCGGAGGAATTGATCATGCAGACTTGTTTGGAAGAACCTCAAACTCCAAACTTTTTAAACATGTCGGAAGACTTTGACGAACTCTTTAAAAATTTAGAAACCTATGTAACGTCCTTTTAATAACAACAAACAAAATAAAAGATTTATTTTTATATATTAATCTGTTGTTTGTTCTTCCTAAAAAACACAACAATTCCCATTCTAAATTAAAACATATTGCAACTTCAGTGATACGGAATGGCATTAGAAAGAATTCCCATCCTAAATTAAAACATATTGCAACTCTAGTGATACGGAATGGCATTAGAAAGAATTCCCATCCTAAATTAAAACATATTGCAACTCTAGTGATACGGAATGGCATTAGAAAGAATTCCCATCCTAAAAAAATCCAAAACATATTGTAACTCTAGTGATACGGAATGGCATTAGAAAGAATTCCCATCCTAAAAAATCCAAACACCTTTAATCACAAAATGCTTGAGAGTTAAAAATATAAGCTTATTTTAAGAATTGTACCTCCTGTAATATCAACTATATTATCAGAAAAAAAAAAAAAGATTCAACCGCAACTCCAGTGATACTTACAAAGTGTTCTCAGTCAACAATCTGTTTTCAACGATGTATTATGCTTTAGAATAATCCTCAGGATTATTCTAAAGCATAATACATTGTTATTCCTTTCCTTTCCCCAAAATTTGGCAAACCATGGATCTTGTAAAATTTCAAAGGGGTACCAGTGCTTATATATTTTTGCGGCCGACTGTAACTGCAAGTTAACGTCATTGAATTTTATGAACAAATCTGTTAAGTACGCAATGTCCTCTTTATATTTGATCAGATTTTCTTTTAAATCTGGTGCTTTAGTTTCCAGAAACTCTATCACTGATTCGAAAAGTGAGTAAAATCTCGATAAGCATGCACCTTTCAACAACCAGCGTACTTCAGTATGTAAGAGCAGTCGTTGGAAATCTTCATCATTTTCATCGCACAATAGTGCAAATAAAAGGGTATTCAAAGCATTGCTTCTTATTTTATTAACTGCGTTAATCACAAATTGAAGCGATTGGTGCAATCTATCACTCAAATTTTTCGCTACAAGGTGTTGTCGGTGGATGACACAGTGAATTGCAATTAGTCCTGGTATTATTCTTTTAAGATGGCTCATAAACCCACGATATCGCCCGAACATGGCAGGAGATCCATCTGCTGCCACCGAAATAATGTTTGTAAATGGAATAGATTTTTCTGTAAAAAAAAATCACTCAGGACATTAAATATCGATTCGCCTTTAGTGTCCAACTTCAAAGTTTTTGCGAATAGCAGCTCTTCATGGATTTCTTCGTCCATAACAAATCGACCATATGCCAATAATAATGCTTCATTACCAGGCAAAGTAGACTCGTCCAATAGAATAGAAAAATGAGAGGTTTGCAGATAATTACACAAGAAGCTTTCTATATCAGAGCTCATTTCATCAATACGTCTTTGTACAGTGTTGTTACTTAAAGAAATTCTTTTGAGTACGTCAAATGGAGGTTTGTGCAGAACAGTTTATAAAACCTCTTCAATAGCGGGTAAAATTAACTCTTCTCCGATGGTGTGCGGTTTTCCAGGTTTCAATATATGCAACGAAATATTGTAAGATGCCCGCAAGCCATCATCGTTACTTTGAGACGTTGAAGCAAACATACTATTTACGGTAGGTCTCTTTTCATATTTTTCCTTCAATGTTTGAAAGTATTTCAGATCTTTACCTATTTTTTCAGGATGACACCTTCTTATATGGTCTTCGAGCTTCGATGGTTTCATAGAGTCATTGCTCAGAACTTTGTTGCATAAAAGACACATGGGCAATCGTTTGTCTGCCGTTGATGGAAGAAAACCAAATTTCAAATAATCAACACTGTACTGTCGACATTTCTTCTTAGATTCAGCCATTTTACGTATCAGTTGTGACCTGTAAAAAATGTTTGTTTTTGAGGCGATTTTACCAGAATATGGCTATTGTAACACAACAGAATAGAATTATTGCAATAAAAAAAAATGCCCGCTGAAACACCGCTCTTTTAATTAATCGCCGTCGTCGCGTAACTAAATATTTTTAAACAAAAAAGTACCTAGGTACCTAAAGTTTAATCTTCCCTGGCTTTTTGTTCTTTTATAGAAGTTTTGAATAATCTCTAGTATTTAATTTTTACTACATAACTACCTACTACACTCAAATAGTAAAACAAATATAATATGATTGATAAATTACAATATACAATAAAAATATGTATAACAAATAGGCAGATACTTACTTTTTCCGGCACTGCAAACACTGACATCGATTCACTCACAGTCACACTTTTATGTTCAAAATCCCGGAAACAAATGAGTAACGTTTTGTTCTTGGCATTCGTATTTATACTAATGTAGATTGCAAGCACAGCGCAAGTCGCATTTCATCCCTTTGCAGATCTAAACAAGCATCCCGGACGCATATTATGAAAGACTCACGGTTTGGGCACTCAGTTGGCGGCTTGGCGGTTTGGCGTCTACAGACAGGAACGATTAGTTTAAGGAAGCGAGGATTTCAGATTGCCTGACTGCGCATGCGTGTCAACTTTACATTTCTCGCGTCAAGTTTGCATGTAGAGAAGGTTTATACTTCGAAAGTTGAAATCATATTTTAAAGTCAAGTAAACAATTGAAGTTGTTCTAGATTATAAACAATCAAATTATGACACTAAACATTTACTTATAAGGAGAAAATAACCAGATAGGGTTTATTTATGTTTTATATGAGCTATACATATCTTTTTTTCATATTTATTTAACATTTTCTTGTGTTTCAAACACCTGTATAATACTTTTAACATCTAATGTTTTATAAATTTAATTTTCTCCACATACCTTGTATGTGAAGATGTTCTATAAAATATTCTATAGAATATTTAATGTTCTATAAAATATTTTTATTTATAGTTTTTAATTTCCCTTTCAGTTCTAATAATTGAAATACTAGATTATAAACAATCAAATTATGACACTAAACATTTACTTATAAGGAGAAAATAACCAGATAGGGTTTATTTATGTTTTATATGAGCTATACATATCTTTTTTTCATATTTAACATTTTCTTGTGTTTCAAACACCTGTATAATACTTTTAACATCTAATGTTTTATAAATTTAATTTTCTCCACATACCTTGTATATTAGATTTTCATTATTTAGCAATATTGATACTGTACTGTTATAATTTTACCCTATTAGAGAAGCTTAAAGAATGTTTGCATTAACATTTTTAAAAATGCTTTTTACATACTTTCAAGCATTCCCTCATATCATTCGTTACTTTCTTGAATGCTTGTTACATAGAATATTAATACATTAATTTTAATGAACCTTTTACTTGTTCAGGTTCCATTCTGAAATTTCTTTAGTTGATGCTTTCTTTATTTGACTGATGAGAACTTTTTATAAGTAGAATATGAATTGAAAATCACAAATTCTTTTCTGTCCTTTATACAGTATACAGGATTAAACAATAAATTTTTTAAAATGAACTATGATTTAAAATTTAACATATACTAAGCAACAATCAATTACTTATGAATATAATATGTAAAAAAGTTAAAAAAGGCTGCTGAATCACATGCAACATACAGAATATTATTTTTAGATTTATAATAGTACAAAAAGAGTATATAAGCAATGGATATTAATATTTATTAAATTCTAAAAATAACCAATAATTCATTTGTTGGAACAAATAATTTTTGTTTTCTCATTAATCCTATTTTCTTGCGGCCCACAGCAGCTATCCATAAAGTTATATGGCCCTCATCAAATTTCCAGTTGTGCAGGCCTGCTCTAAACAGTAATATTATAAAGATATACAGTGATTTCCGCTTATAAGAATCACGTTTGTTACAACTGTTTTTGATTCTTATAAGCGGTTGATTCTTATAGCTGAAATTTAGGTTTTTGGACAAGCACACACACAACTATATATACATATATTAGATAATTTACCATAAAACACTCTTTAATTTACGATAATTATCTTTTATTAAAATTATTTTTTATAATTTTAAAAATACAACTTAATTTCTAGACCTAAAAGTAGATACACATGATTATAGTAAGAGAAGAAAAAAAACCAATATTTGTTACAACATACCTGCTTAACAGTTTTAACATTTCAACTACAGGAGGGGAGCAAGAAAAAGTTTTCTATGGTAGTTTGACGTAATGAAGTATTCAGGAGGCTGTTTATACCTCTTTCAATACCAATAGCTTCAGACGAAGATTAACCATTTAGCTTACGTTTCACGGTTTGATAACGTGCTGAATCTACTAATGTCACATTTGCTTAAGTGATTGTGGACACTTCTCCGCAAAATTTGTTTGTTTCAGGATCCAGGAATCCCCAACCAGGATGTGGGAGGTGGGAAAAAAGAGTCCCTGTCTTTCTTTGTCACTGGAGAAAAGTGAAATCGAACCCGTATGGGTAAAGAAGCCCCCAGGTCAAAATAATAGGACAGTGTTGTGCTAAAGCGTTTAAGGGGAAGCTATTATGTTATGTCTAACAAAGAAAGCGATGCATTTTACAAGTGTATTCCATCCCATCTTATCACTCTTTCTTTAAAAACAAATAAAGAAAGAACTTTGTGCCTTTTGAGGGTTTAAGGGGCTTTTTTGGAAAAATGAAAGGAAAGCGAAGAGTGCAAGCTGATTCTTAAAACCGGTGGATTGATTCTTTAAAGTAAAAATTTTAACATGGAAATAATACATTTGTTTTTGCGATATTGATTCTTATAAACAGTTGATTCTTATAACCACTGATCACTACAAGCGGTGGTTACTGTATTTCCCACTAGCTGAGTACCTGTGTTTCTCTACAGAAAACATTCAAATTAAATACAACAGTCAATGTATACAATTAATGCCCAAAAATATATATATATATTTATAAAAAAATCGTAACGGATATTTTTATAGACAAAATAATGTAAAGGAAAATATTCAAATTAAATACAACGGTCACTGTATGCAATTATTTGCAAGATATATGAATAATTTCAAAGGGAAAATATGACAGTGTTTAAGTAAAAAGTAACATACTCCAATAGGTATTTAAGTTTATTTGTTAAAATCTACTAGCCAAAAAAGTCCACTGATCAGACACTGCTTTTTAATTTTACAGCAGCACTGAGCAAGTACTCATTTAGCTTAATACACTAATATTTTAGACAACTTTAATCAGTAAATTAATCATTCACTGAATATTCATATAAAACACATTTTAACCTAGTGATTAAACAGTAAACAATACCTACAAATACTAATTTAAAATTATATTTTGAGAAAGAGCTTTCATAAAAACATGTCACACTTGTGAATATATTTTTCTTGTTTGACGCGCATTATAATGAACAATCTGCTAATTAAACCATTTAAAGCGGTAAATAGAAATACATATACTTACATATTAATATGGATGGAAAATATTTAAAACAAAAAAGTTATTCTTATGAATCAATACACACACATATTATATATATATATATATATATATATATATATATATATATATATATATATATATATATATAAATTAGAAGTATAACTTACATCTGTTAGACAATTGATGGAATGCATGCACACCCTATAACCAACACATCCTTTCAGCCGATATGACTGCATGAATATCTGAAAGGGAATAAACTTATTAAATAGAAACATTAACATTTATCATTAAAAATATTTTTTATAAAATTATACATAAATCTGTTCATAGATATAGCACATTCAAATGACACATAACAATTTTTAGCTCCTTTCAGACAATACTCATTGGATAAAGATCTGAAAGGGTAAAAACTAAAATACTATTAATTGTAAAAATTACATCTGTTATATCACACAGAAGTCAATAGCTTGAATGCATGTACACCGCATAACCAACACTTCCTTTCAGGCGAGAGGGAAGCTTTTTGCTCGATTTTACGAGTCCTTGGCGTCTTGATATTGCTGTGGGCTGTACTTTAATTCTTTCGGTCTTTTGACCAATTGTTTTCAAAACATATAAACTTTTAAAATCATCCACAGACTCAATTTTTTGAAATATTTTTAAAAGTCTACCAGCACCATTACTTGACATTCCAGAAGAAGCAAGGCTGGCAAGTCTTTCAAATTCTTTTTTAAGTAATTCATTTTGTTGAGGGGTAGCCATAGAATGCTCTTGGTTGTCCATTGGCTGATTTCTCCTTTGTTCTTCTGGTTCAAATGGCTCCAACTGGGACACTTCTTGTACTTTTTTTTCATATTCGTGGTCTTCAGCAATTTGAAAATTATTAAAAAAAGCCATTTCAGGGCATTTAGGTCCCAGTGCTAACAATGCCAATTCATGGCGATCCTCTTGCATTATTGGGGGTGCATTTGGCAGTTTTATTTTTTTTAAATTCATCAAAAAACATTGGTGCTTACAAAATGCCCCTGATATCCCAGCAGGACAAGAGCAAGCACCAATATCTATGTTCACTACATAAGTGTTTTCTCCACTCTTGATTGTAAAAGTGCCATCATCAGTTTTTTCAATGTCACTTTCACTGAAATTGCTGCTTTTTCTAATTAATGAGCTGTATAAAATTGCTGGTTGATGCTTTCTTGCATAGGCATAATCTAAAAGCCTTTTGACCAGATATAGCTCCCAAACCATTATACAGAATTCACATAAAGCAACCACATTGAAGGCTTTTGT
Source organism: Dolomedes plantarius (assembly GCA_907164885.2). Lineage (NCBI taxonomy): Eukaryota > Metazoa > Arthropoda > Arachnida > Araneae > Dolomedidae > Dolomedes > Dolomedes plantarius. The sequence goes on along the minus strand of OU015494.1, from coordinate 82,373,466 downwards.
GCGGCAGAGAACTATATCTTTCAAAATTCTTATGGATATTTCTGCAAAATTATTCGTATTATTTTGTCGAGTCAGTAAGTAGTTTCTGTAAAATAATACCCATTCGACTTTACGGTTAAAAAAAGCATAAAATCTTTTGACAAAATCAGGATAATTGTGTTTCTCCTTTAAAATATCAGTGGTAGCTTTAACAAGTTCATATACTGAAGCAGCATACATCACCTAAGAAATAATAAAATTTAAAATTTTTACTTTCATACAATCATCAACAACTTAGAACACAGTAATACTACCTCTAGATATTTTCTCAAATAATAATAATAATAATTGTTTGCTGTAAATAAATAGTATTGAAACAACTGCCAAAAACGTTAGAAAAATTAAAATTATTTAAAAATTATACCTATCGAAATTTTTAATTTAGAGAAAAGAGTAGTCTTACTGCTTGAAAAAGTCTCATCAAACGGGGTCTTTCGTCTTTTGGAATGCCATGAGTAAAAAGCCAGCGCCACTCAGCTTGAGCAACAGGAAATTGACACAACAACTGCCTACTATTTTCCCACACTCTTTTTAAAGCCCCTTTCTCTGCTGAAGAATCATCTGTCATGAATATCTGAGGATGCTAAAATTAAAATTATACTTAAGTCAATGTGCTGATGAAAATGCAATTTAAAAAAATCTATAAAGATTAAACATGCATGAAAAATTATACATATATAATAGTTTAAATTTTAAGATGAACAACTTAAAGTAGAACTTAAGTCATTCAATTTTTTTGACTCTTTAATATATTGATCAATTATATTTAAAAAAGTAAAATTACTACATAACTTGCAGTGAAGCTATTTGTTGTACTAAATAAATACATAAAACACATTTTTTTAAAAAACTAATTTAAAATCATTAAGAAAAAGACTTCATAAATTTGTATCTGAAATTCTTACATCATTTCCTCCAAAGCATCGAGGAAAATTCTTTTTCACTAAGTCAAATGCATTGAAATAGCTTTCCATTGTTTGACTAGGGTGTATCGACACACACAGAGGAAGAGCTCCTACTTTGGTTGCAGCAAGTAAAATAGTCATTGTTGATGACAAACCTTCACAACCAGTAGTTGAGTCAACAAATATCATCTCTTTGGCAAACTGAGACTTTTGAATCCTCTTCATGACAGAGGTAGCAAGAACTATTGCCCAGGTGTCTCCATCTTCATGTATATGAACAGTTGTTCCTAAAAATTATAAATATGTGCATTTGAGAAAAAATATTTTTCAAAATCATTTGAAAAGCAATGGAAAAAAAATATCAAGTGAAATCTGTATAAGAAAGTAATATTTCTTATTAATTAAAGAAAAATAAGAAACAATAGGCTCTCTCTTACCCAAGAGCCACTGTTGTTAAAAATCTTAAGACTACTTAAAAAAGAAATTTAAAAATAAGCAAATACCCCCCCCCCCTCTATATCAAGAGTTTACTCTCAAAACCATTTTTCAATTCAGCAAATCTGCAACTCCTTGCAAATCGTTAACTCTATAGATTGACAATGTTTTTATCATTTTATTTTATTTTTATCCGCGTGCAAACTTTGGATATGTTAAAAGCACATAGAGGCTAAATTATAACAGGTTGACCATGTTTCTATTGGTTTATTATTATATTTATTTACTTTTAATATTAAGCACACAGTTAAAAGCTAAATTAAAATAGGTGGATAATGTTTCTGTTTGTATATTATTATTTAATTATAAAATATTTTGTTTTGCTTAGAATTGGTTTGCGTGAGAATCAAAATCTTTATACAGACCTTGGGCACTGCTAGCTAAGACGTAGTCCTGCGTCAAAATAACAAATTAATAGAATCATATTTTTTTATTTAGTATTGCCTATTGGGGTACTGTGAAAAATCACTGTGAATTGTTGAAAAATCTAACAAGAGGAAAGTAATGTTTTTTTAAATAATTAGCTATTCAGTAAACTTTAACTTGCAATACTGTTAGTATTCTTTTTCAAAGAACTGAAATTATAATGTAGAGTTATATTTTTACAGAAATAATAAGAATAATATTTTTTAAAGTATAAAACCCAAAGCATTAAAAAATTAATAATTTAGAAAAATAATAATATACACTTAATCACCATTTGCTTCATAGAAAGGAATCTTTTCTTTCAACTTTTCAAATGGATTTATTAAAGATCCTAAATTGGTTTGTCTCCAGCAATCATGCAAATACTGAACTTGATTAACGGTCGGATTTATTGCAGCATTAGCCAGACTTTTAAAATCTTCATTGATTAAAAAATTATTTTCATGAAGTCTTATGGCTTCAGCTGGGGTCATTCCATTCGAAAAATAGTCAAAAAAACACTCTTTAGCCTGCAGGAGAAAAAAAATTATAATATAATGGATAATAATACCTATTAGTAATATATACAAGAAAAAATTTAATTTTAGAAAAATAATTTGAAATATAATATTACCTCATCATTTACTCGTAACATTCTTAAGGCTTCAGCAGAAGTTGTGTTGTGTGTATGATCCATTTCTATTTTAATTACAGATCTTAGTGGAGGTTTCTGGCGGAGGTAAATGTCTTTCTTAACAGTATCTTTTGTAACATTTTTGATTACTATTTGGAGCTTTGCTTTGCATTCAGCGTTCCTTGTTGATTCTAAATTCTTTTTATTCTTCTTAGAATGTTGGCAAATCCATTTCTTTGAAAAACTAAATCTAAAATAAGATAAATACAGCTTTAATAATATATACTCCAAAAGTTAAATTTGTTACTTCATATTTTGCAAAGTCAACGAAAAAAGGAAAGATGATTCAATTATAAATCTATGTTATTAGTTTATTTTTCCAGTAGATAGCATCACTAAAATTAAAGAAAATCAGATTAAAAAATCATACAAATTACTCAAGTGCAAAAAATTTTTGCAGTCTATTTCAATAAATACGAATAAATTCAAATTTAAGAATCAAATCCAATCTATTTCAATTTAATATAAATGTATTATATATTCATGTATTACGCTATATATATGTATAAATATGCTATGTATAAATATATTTACATCCAAATATAATCATTCAGACATTACGAAATCAAATACAGTCAGAAGTGAAAGAATGTTTTCACTTCTTCGTTACCGCACTCTTTGTGTTTTAATTCAATTATCCAAAAAAATTTCAACAATAAACAAAATATTTACCTCTGAAAGTTAGAAGAGCTTCTGTATATAATCCACGCTGTGCTTGTAATTTCTGAGACTAAATAATTTCTTTTCGGCATGACACTTTCTCATTTAAAACGGCTGAAGGAAAGTAATCTTTCAATTTAGGCAATACTGCAGTTTTAAAATTTAGAATTGCGTTCTCGGACATTGCCTGGGATATTTAGATAAGATTGTCTAAGAAAACCTAACCGCATCGAACAACGATAAGATTGTCTAAGAATACCTAACCGCACCGAATGGCGATTGGAGATAGAACTGAGGCAACCCTTATACTTTTCGCCAAACCGCTAAGCGAGTGCCAAGCCGCCAACTGAGTGCCCAAACCGTGAGTCTTTCATAATATGCATCCCGCATGAGCGGGCGCACGGGCGGCACTTTGCAAGTCTCGACATGTGGTGTACACTTGTACTATTATCTATTGTTCTATTCAATTCTGTGTTTGAACTGAGTCTCGAATATTTTTGAGCACCTACCTAGTGAATGATGCTACCTGCCTACGTTGATAGGTAAATCCAAGCCAAAATTTTTGTTCTTTATTATGAAAACCAGAAAATTTTTTGTAGACCCCCCACTTACAACTTGTGAACCCCTGTTTTCTTTTCACGTCTACGTGGACCCCCGTGTGGTCTCCTATGGACCCCTGGGGGTCCACCTGGACCACTTTGGGAACCTATGCTCTAAAGGAAGATTTATAGGTTGACACCCCTGCAAAGCTTCAAAATTTTTTAACTATATCTACAGTCATGAATTTGAAAAAAAAAAAGATACCTGCAATAGTTTTGAAAATCCTCTCACATCTTTAACCAAAATCCTGGCAACTCTACGTGTCATAGGAATCGTAAAATTTCTCCAAGAAAATAATATAAAGTAACAATTAAATAAATTACCCAAGCTAAAGAGAAAATAAATCCAGAAAATATGTTTTATATAAATGTACATCAGAAAACGTGTAAAAGGTATCAGCGAAAATAATAAAGTTCTAATTTCAATCGATGGCTGGACAATCATTGAAATCGCAATCAACTTGAATCAAAACGAAAAATGACAGCAGAAAAGATATGAATGTACAATAGCTTTTGACTTCAAGTCAAATAACGAAATAGGATGATAGTAATAATCGTAGAATGTGGACCGTATTTCCAGTTCTCCTCGGGATTTTAAAAATCTCGCTATTTCCAGTATCCTCGTCAACGTCGTAGGTTTGGTTTGGTTGGTTTGGAGCGCTACGGTCAACTTTTGCTACACGTGGGCTAATTAGACCGAGACCTACTGTATAAAGTCGATTCCGAACGGCTACAAACGTCCATCGAGTGAAACTCGAACCCACAGACTGTGGTACAGATTGCTAGCTACCTAGCCATTCGGCCATCTTCCGGCTCGACATATACAGATATCGGTATATTATTTCAAAATTAATGTCTAAGAAATTTGCGTTGAAATAATTTTATTATTTGTGATTTTTAGTGTTAGACAAAATGGATATATATCGTCTGTTGTATATTATTATCACAGTGGCAACACTGTTTTTACAGCGGTCGTTTTGGCAACAAGACCGAATGTTTTATCATAGTAAGATGGCTGCTATGTCTGTTGTGCACGTGTGTTGTTAATGTTGATTAAAGCTTATGTTAAGTTTAAAGATAAGAAATGTTTAGTTAATTCGACGCACATTACAATTTAATCAAGTATCAAGTAAATTAATTTTACTTTCTCTACATTCCTTACGATGGATCAGCTCTTGAAACCTGAAAAGTTTGACGTCGATCCCACGAGTGTTGGCGCAGACGCTAAGATTCGAGAATATAACATCGTCCTCCGCGGTTAGCGTACACGGCTAAGGTTAAATTCACTACTGACTTCCAGTCGTCACGACGGAGGTCCCGCTCGACATCGAGTAGCCACCGGCCTCAACACCAGTCCACATTCATAGCCTTGCGCTCAGCAAGGCCAGGATCATCATCCACTGTCCAATTCAGCTAACGTGTCCGTCCACTCGCGTCTTTACGGTCAGAGCACCCAGGAGCCTATAACTATCAATACTATTTCCGAACTATTAATTTCTACGCAGCCACCATCTGCCATCTACATCACTTTCAACATTTATTAGCCAAAAAAAGAGTACAAGTTTTACAGACGTCCTGTACTAATCGTACAAGCAACCCCAATTTCACTGTACCACCTGTACAGCGTAACAAAAGCGCCCATACACTTCGTGTGAGACAAAAAATCAAATTAACAAAGATTAATAAACATTTAACAAACAAAGAGATGAGACCTCATAGTCTCCCCGGCCCCGTAGAACCAAAATAAATGCTTTCAATTACCGTATTGATCTCGATACGGTATCGGCTGCAAGCTCGGTCCATTGGTGCATGGGACGCAGGGGCGTAGCTACCGTGGAGCAGTTGGAGCGAACTGCTCCAGGCGCACCAATCATGAGGGGCGTAAAATTTGAAAGAATGAAATAAAAATTTGTGAAAGCTTTTGTATAAATAATTTAGATGTCAGATTTTCTATATAAAAAATAAATGAAATATTTTTAAGTTAATAAAACTAGGCCAGGACGCGCTTTGAATTTTTGCCCGGTGTTGGACACTAGATATTCTCAAACGTTACCAGTTGAGTGTCTTATGAGGACGGCCGGAGTATCTTCACCCCCTATGGCGAGAGTCATTACAATCCTTCAAATGTCACTCTAAACAAGCGGGGGTAGAATTCTCTAGGGTCAACTTATGGACTCGTCCCACTACAAGAGTCAAAAACATGCAGGGGTCCAAACAAAGACTCTTTTTTTTCCTTAGTACATAACAGCCTTAACATCGGCGCAGAATAGAGGCAAATATTCTGGGATTTTTTTAAAGCAAGCTTAGTATTTAGCGCTTCATATTCCCATTGTTTACTTTGTGCAGTGTAAGAATTTCAAGATGATTCTTGAATGAATGTGTTATACAATTTTTAAAACTTATTGAGACTGTGGATTGTGATTTTTTGTTCTGTTTAAGTGACCTTGTACAATTTATGACTATTATTTAATTAAATTACTTATCTACAGCATGTTGTTGGATTCACCGACGTATAATTTTAAAAGTAAGTGATTTGTTTATGAAGTATGTTAATTGATGTTACAACATAAATAGTAATAGGTACTACCTAACAGTTACGTATTATAGCTAAAAATTGGCAGCATTTCAGTTGGCGGCAAACATTTTTAGCAGCAGCATGTTATAAAAATACAAATATGTATTTTTATAACATGCATGAGGTAATTTTTTAAAAATCGGCAGAGGAAGAATGAAATTTCCACTAAAAATAATTTTTCATGTAATTAAAAATTGCATGCTAATGACAAAACAGAAATACACAAAAATATTCAAAATGAGTGTTAAAAGGAACTCAAATCATTAGAACCATAAGTCTTAGGATGCTTAAATTTTGCATGAAGGTTGCTATTATGCCCTAGGTGCTCGTTAAAAAATCATTTTTATAAATTAGAATTTTAAGGGGGCTAGCCTAATCCTCCCCCCTAAAACAAACAAACACACACACACACACACTGTATCGCTAGAACCATGAGACCTAGAAAGCTGAATTTTTATTTCATAGTTTCTCTTAGACCCTAGGTACGCACAAAGAAATATTTTTCTTTTAAATACAAAATTTAAGCGGTTAAAAGGAGCTTAATCCCCCTAAAACAACAACAAAAACCTTCCTCTGGTACATGTTTTCTAGGAAATTAAAATTGTGTATGGTGTTGCACTTAGGCCCTAGATACTCCCTAAGAAATATTTTTAAAAAATCTTTAAGGGGTGTAGCGTATTTTACCTGTGACTTTAGAGTTGTATTCAATACCCCAGGTAGCGCGTGTCACAGGATACGGGAAATAAAATTAACAGCCAAACTATCGATTAATTATATAATAATACACTTTTTATTAAATGCTCTTGGTTAAATACGGGTAGTTAACAGTGAATTGACAGCATCACCAATGTACAGGAAATCAGACAATTTTATGAACAGCTAGAAAAAATTTACGTTTTTTCAGTTCTGTTAGGCGTTGAGAAACGAATCAAACCGACTTAGCAAAAACATTAAAAAGAGTTTGTCCAACACGATTGTGTTCCCGTGTTCAGGCCCTTGATGCCCCACATTCTCGTTATTTTAATGTAATTAAAATATTGACATACACAATTAGACAACAACAAATAAATAAATAAAAAACACGACGCACCAAGAAGGAGTTATCCGAATGAGACGAAAATCGGTAGATGTGATGTACATGTACAGAAAAACATATAATTACAATTTGAGAAAAATTGGATGATTTATTCAAGAGAAAGAGCTTCACAAAGTGAAAAAGTCAATAATGCGTTGGTCCACCTCCGGCCCTTATGAAAGCAGTTATTCGGCTTGGCACTGATTTATATAGGTGGCGGATGTCCTCCTGCGGGATGTCGTGCCAAATTCTGTCAAATTGGCGCGTTAGATCGTCAAAATCCCGAGCTGGTTTGAGGGCCCTGCCTATAATGTTTCAAACGTACTCAATGGGGGTGAGATCCGGTGACCTTGTTGGCCAAGGTAGCGTTGGGCAAGCACGAAGACAAGCAATAGAAACTCTCGCCGTGTGCGGGTGGTCATTATCTTGCTGAAATGTAAGCCCAGGATGGCGTGATATGAAGGATAACACAACGGGGCGTAGAATATCGTCGACGTACCGCTGTGCTGTAAGGGCCTGTTCACATAGGAGTCCGTTGCGTTGCGTTAAGGAAAAGATGACGTTGAGACGAAAATAAACCAATCATATGCCTCCAAACGATTAGCAATGAAATTTTTAACGCCTATGATTGGTATATTTTCGTCTCAACGTCATCTTTTCCTTAACGCTACGCAACGGACTCCTATGTGAACAGGCCCTAAGGGTGACGCGGATGACAACCAAAGGGGTCCTGCTATGAAATGCAATGGCACCCCAGACCATCACTCTTGGTTGTCGGCTCATATGGCGGAAGACAGTCAGGTTGGTATCCCACCGCTGTCAGGGACTTCCTCTACGTATTTGCTGATTAGCGGGGCTCAGTTTGAAGCGGGACTCATCACTAAAGACAATTCTACTCCAGTCAGGGACATTCCAGGTCGAATGTGCCCGATACCACTGCAAACGGGCTTGTCGGTGTACAGAGGTCAATGTTAGTCGGCACAAGGGGCACCGTGAGCTAAGCCCCCTTTCTCTAAGCCGCCTATGAATGGTCCTTGCAGTCACTGAAGTACCAGTTGCACGTACGATCGATGATAATGATGAAACTAGGGCTGTGAGTGCCGCTCTGACGATTGCTCGGTCCTCACGTTCTGTCGTTTCTCTAGGACTACCACTTCTTCCTTGACGCTGTGTTCGGCCATGGTTCACCCATTCCTTTCAACATCGTCTAATAGTGGCATCGCTCCTATCCAAATGTCGAGCTATTCGCCGATTTAATTTACCGGCTTCTTTGAGCCCAACTACACGTCCTCTCTCAAATGCTGACATCTGCGCATATTTTTCGCGCACCTTTATGCGAGGCATAGTTACTGTCTACTTGAGTACATGGAATGAAATTCGCAAAGAATTTATGACCTGGAATTGAAATTTCTCCTCTTTAATATCCTGCCATTTGCGCAGTTAAGATGCGTTGCAGCGTCATATGTTCATTGATTGGCTGCCAAACTTCAAAATTTTGCATTTTCAGTTGAAAACCACGATATCACTTTGGCCACGATATCAATTGAAAGAACAATAGCTTGTCAACTTGATCTGGAGAAAATGATTGACCGACTTGCAAACGAGAAAGAGAGAAAACAACAATTTTGAAGGTTTTTTTTATGTGTAAACTAGACATGCTCAAATACACTTTGTCAATAGAGTTTATAAAATATGTAGTAAATATTAATGGGTACTCCGTACTTAAAGAATTATAATTTGTTTTATTATAATATTCATATTTATTGAATTGAATTTCTTATTGTTGAAATGTCTTGAATTTCAAATAAATTGTTATTAGGTTTTTTAAATCGAAATAAGAGTAGATAGAAAACAAATTTCTCCAGAACTCTTCCAAGTGGGCGCACCGCGTTTGCTTGCTCCAGGGCGCTGAATATGTAGCTACGCCACTGATGGGACGTGTTACCTTTAATTCCAGTCCTTTGCTGAAATGCTTCACAGTTCCCACATGTCAAGCTCCTCTTGCACTTTTCAGTTCCATGTGCCTTCTCGGCACATAACTTGCACTTCTTTTCATTCCCACAGTGCTTCGCCACATGGTCATATTTCCAATACTTAAAACAAATGGTGGGTTTATAGTAATCTCTCCAATCGTATCTGAACCAGCCGATATTAATTTTCCTCAGTTTAGCCAGTCCAGCATATGCCGCTCCCTCTATACTGAGGACCCAGATCTGTCCTTTTCTAGACTTGTACTTTGTGAGCACCTTAATTTCTGCATCGGATATTTCCTCATTCTGCTTTTTAATCCTATTAACCAACTCATCATTTTCATAGTTCTCCATTACATCAAAGATGGTAATTAGAGGATCCCTCTGTGGGGATGTAGTGTTCCCGCTCCAATCTGCGAGAGGCGAACCACGTGACATCATTTCTTTCCCCTTCACTTAGGAGATGCACGCTGTCACGTGGGAGTGGAGGAGAAAAATCTCTCGCAGGTCGGACGCGCTATGCCAGGCAGCGTTCTGAATTGTGTTGTCCGAATAAATGTATTTAAAAAGTCTTAAAATGGAGTCTCTGCTTCGTGTCTAATTCTCTAGAGGCACGACGAATCCCAATATCGTTGATTCATCATATCGGGACTATTATATTGGTGACCGGTCATCGAACACAGCCTGCGCTTTCGAACTGCGTCATTGGACTTCCGATTTCGTTTTCGCCACCGATCATGGCTCTCTCCCCTGGATCAACAACAGAAGCCTCTGTAGTCGTAATATCTCCATATATATCGGTGGATCCCGCTTTATGGTTCCACATGCTGGAAAGTACTTTCGCGTTAGCAACTCTCAAAGCTATATCTGAATCGAAAACGAAATTCAACTACTATGTTATTGCCCACCTGCCTCCTGCACCTGCTACTATGGTGCGCGACGTTATAATGAAGCCGGATACTACACATCCATACGAGGACCTAAAAATTAAAATCATAGTGAGAATCGGAGAAAGGAACATTGGAAATACGTAAGCTACTAGCTGGTGAAAGCCTCGGGGATAGGAAACTCACCAAATTGCTGCGTTTAATGAAGAGAAGAGCAGAAAACCACAATATAAGCGACGCATTTCTTTTGGAATTATTTACCCAACAAATGCCGACCCCTCTGCAAACTATTTTCGCATCTCTCGACCCCATCACTCCCGATAGAGCGGCAGAGATCGCCGATCGCATCTTGGATTTAACACCGTCGAACATCAGTGCAGTGTCGATTCCTACACCTACACCAGCCGCCGAACTGACTTCAGCGTCCACAGAGATGCTGTTGAAAGAAATTCAAGAGCTACGAAAAGAAGTCGTCGAACTGCGACATTCTAGAAGTGTTTCTAGAAAATACAATCATCCTCGATACCACTCTAAGTCACGCGGTAAGGATTCAACAATTTGTTGGTATCATGCAAAATTCCAAGAAAAAGCAAACAAATGCAATCCGCCCTGTTCATTTGCGGGAAACCGGAGGCGAGAAGAGTAGAAGCGACGGACCTCTCCCCCGCACCTTCTCGTCGCCTTTTCGTGAGAGACAGAAATACGGGTATGTGTTTTCTTGTTTACTCTGGATCTGACGCCAGTCTGATAACTGCTACCAAACAAGATAAATCACGACCAGTTCTCCAAACATTTCATGCCGCTAATGGCACTAAAATTAATGTTTATGGTCGAAAGAGTATTACTCTTAGTTTAGGTTTACGCCGATCGTTTACTTTTTCATTTTACATTTGTGATGTTTCATGTGCTATTTTAGGAGCTGATTTCCTGCATTATTTTAATTTAAAGCCTGATTTACGGAATCACCGTCTTATCGATTCCATTACTCATTTAAAAACTCCTGCTAAATTAAGCGTTTGCAATATTTTCTCTGTAAAACCTAATTGTGTTAATAATATATATGGTAAACTATTGCTGCAATTTCCTGAAATTACAAAATTACCGGACTCTAACCAACCGGTAAAGCACAATACTGTGCATTACATAAACACCAAGGGACCTCCAGTTGCAACTAAACCTAGACGATTAACTCCAGATCGGCTAAAACTCGCAAAAGCTGAATTTCAGCAGATGCTATAGCTTGGTCACATGAGGCCCTCCAAAAGTAACTACTCTTCGCCTTTGCACATGGTGCCGAAGAAAGGATCTGTCGATTGGAGACCTGTTGGTGATTATCGTATTCTAAATGCACAAACTATTAAAGAGAAGTATCCTATTCCCTGTATTGCAGATTTCACTGCTGAATTACATGGTAAACAAATCTTCAGTCACATTGACCTAATAAAAGCATACCACCAAATTCCCATAAATCCTGATGATGTACATAAAACTGCGATTTGCACTCCCTTTGGCCTTTTCGAAAGCACGCGCATGCAGTTTGGCCTTTGCAATGCGTCATCTACCTTTCAACGCTGTATAAATGAAGTAACTCGTGACTTAGGATTTGTTTATGCATTTGTTGATGACTTGCTTATCGCCTCAGAGAATGAAAATGAACATATGCAACATCTTCAGTTGTTGTTTTCCAAACTTAAAGAGTATGGACTATGCATTAATGTTGATAAATGTCAATTTGGGCAAACCACTATTGAATTCTTAGGATTCAAGCTTTCAGCAGAAGGAATTGAACCCCTTCCTGATCGCGTTTCATGCATCCTGGAATTTTCCCGACCGACCAACTACGGCGTTATTTAGGTCTTTCTAATTTTTATCTGCAATGCATTCCCAAAGCTGCCGATATTTTAGCCCCTCTCGTTAAATTCCGTGAAGGACATAAAAATAAGAAAAAGCATCCCCGTTCCAGTGCTAGCAACACTGAGTAATTACAATGGAACGACGAAGCAACTCTCTCCTTCACTGCTTCAAAAGGAGCTATAGCTCAAGCTACACTATTAAGACATCCTGTTCCTGGTGCCCAGATAAGTTTATGGGTTGGTGCTAGTAATGTCGCGATTGGTGGATCCTTAATGCAGCTCTCAGAAGATCAGTGGGAACCCATAGCGTTCTATTCTTGTAAACTAAATAAGGCTCAGAGGAATTGGTCAACATACGATCGTGAATTATTTGCTATCTACTCTTGCATAAAAAAATTTAGGCATATGCTAGAAGGTCGCAATTTTGTTATTTATACAGACCAAACACCCCTTATATTTGCCTTCCAACAAAACCCTAATAAATGTAGCCCTAGGCAGCTGCGCCATTTAGATTATATTTCGCAGTTTTCTACCGATGTTCGGTACACCAAAGGTTCTGATAACAGCGTGGCCGACGCACTATCTCGCATTGAGATAAACTCAATTTCTCCTAATGTGCTGAACTTTAAAGAGTTTGCCACTGCTCAGACCGTTGATGACGAGCTGAAACAGCTTATCGAATCTGACACCTCCTCTTTAAGATTGGAAAAACACTATTTTCCTCTCGAAGATATATATTTATACTGCGATATGTCGCTGACACACCCTCGACCTTTTGTTCCCAAAAGTATGCGACAATCTGTTTTTCAAACCTTGCATTTTTTTCTCCCATCCAGGTATACCAGCCTCATTAGATTTCATCTCTAAACGATTCGTTTGGCCTGGCATGCTTAAAGACATAAAATCTATGGTTCGCAGTTGTACCAAATGTCAAAAAGCTAAAATCTTTCAACATACCAAATCACCAATTGGCACCTTCTCTGATCCTGATGCTCGTTTCGCCCACATACATATAGACTTTATTGGACCCGCTCCCACCCTCAGATGGCAATCAATATTGTATGACCATCATCGATAGGTTCACGAGATGGCCCGAAGTTATCCCTACACCCGATATGACTGCGGAAACAACTGCTAGAACATTAGTACACGGTTGTACTCCAGGTTTGGATCCCCTGTTACTGTAACTACTGATCAGGGTAGAAATTTTGAATCTACTCTCTTCAAAGAACTCACTAACATATTAGGATGCAACAGAATCCGAGCATCTGCTTACCATCCACAGTCCAACTGTATCATTGAAAGGTTTCATCGTCATCTCAAGAGCTCTCTTAAAGCGCACAACCAAACTAAATGGACCGAGATCCTTCCCATAGTCTTACTAGGATTGCGCACTGCTCTCAAAAGTGACATCAAAGCCACCTGTGCCCAGCTTGTTTACGGCACCAATCTCAGAATACCTTCCGATCTCATTACCAGTGATACTGTCAAACAACCCATTACCCTTACCTATGTGTCCGAGTTAATTAAAACAACGAGAACCTTAAATCCTATTGCCACTGCCGTACACGGCAATCCCAAAATTTATCTCAGTCCCTCATTGAAAACCTGTTCACATGTATTTTTCAGATCAGATAAAGTCAATCGTCCTTTATCACCTTCTTACACGGGACTCCATCTAGTGGTCGACAGAAATGACAAAACTTTTGTTTTGGAATTAAACGGAAAGCAGAGTACAGTCTCTATTGACCACATCAAACCTGCATATCAACTTTCAGATTCTCTTGAACCTTATGGACCTCAAAAGCAAACTGAGCCTACGAATGCTCAGACAACTCCTGTTGATCAGACCCCCACCAGATCTGTTCACAAAGTTCGCTTTCCAAAACACCTTGTTTCTGAATATATTGTATAAAAATATTTTGTAATATCACTTGAACATAATCTACCTATCCTTTTATTTCATGTAATGCATATGTAACCTCGTGTATCTCTCTTGTAAATCATGCCAATTTCCCTCTTGGCATCATACGAATTTTCAGTTGTACTCCAGACTGTTTGTATAATTCTCACTATGTACCTATGTATTAATTACCAATTTTCTGTAATCGTGACTTCGTCACTGGGGGCATACTCTGTAGTGTTCCCACTCCAATCTGAGAGAGGCGAACCACGTGACATCATTTCTTTCCCCCTTCACTTGGGAGATGCGCGCCGTCACGTAGGAGTGGAGGAGAAAAATCTCTCGCAGGTCGGACGCGCTATGCCAAGCAGCGTTCTGAATTGTATTGTCCGAATAAATGTATTTAAAAAGCCTTCTGATGGAGTCTCTGCTTCGTGTCTAATTCTCTAGAGGCACGACGAATCACAATATCGTCGATTCACCATATCGGACTATTATAGGGACATTCGTATCCCATAAGACTTATCCAATTCATCAACTTTCCCAAATTCCGCAATTAGAGCCTCGAGATCTTCCTCTGTTTTCGTACTAATCAACACTTTCCCATCTCTAACCTTTCTGCAAGCTTTAATACCAATTCCAAGCCCAACAGGGTCTATATGACCCTGGACAGCTTTCTTTGTTATCTCCGAGTCCTACTCTTTATTTGGGACAATCACAATCTCATTCTTGTCCTCTATAACCCTCTTGATCAGTTTTATCTTTTCCTGCGGTTTCTTTTTAAGCACCTCCGCAAAACTCAAGCCTTCACTTTTCTCCAGCATGCCTATTTGCCCTTTAAGAAATTGTATTATCTTTTGCTGCTTTTTAAAAGAGCTCATAATTTCAGCTAAGTCCTCATTCACCGAACGCTTAGTATCAACTGGCATCTTCGACGTGCTAATTGCATGATCGATTTTCCTGAACTTGAGTTCGACCAGGTCCTCGATCAGAACTCTCATCTCTTCCATATTATCGCTTTTCATGGCTAGGCTGCGTTTAACTTTCACCTAACACCCACGCTCCTCCGGCGTTAGCGATCAACCTTTCGGTTGATCCCCAGGGCCCACAACGTGGAGGTGCCGAAGGTTGTAGTATTGACTAAGTTTACCAAAAATGATAACTTAAAAGCACTTTCCAATAACTCAGATCAGATAGCACACTAACAAACAACTCAGTATTCAAATAGCGCGGGGTGGGCCCCTGGCGCAGAGGCTAAATGGAAACACTGGAAACGAACTTTTTCAAACTTCTTACGTGAAATTCCTAACATAACGGAAACAAGTAAATTCCCGCTCCTATGTAATTACTTTTCTTCAAATGTGTTCCTGTATATTAACGATTCGACGGACTATGATGCTGCAATTACTGTATTGGACTCAATCTATGTTACGAAACGAAATGAAATTTTCGCAAGACATTGCTTAGCCTCTAGAATGCAAGAAACTGGTGAGTCTGTTACTGAATTTTTACAAACACTCAAGCAACTTAGCAAGGATTGTAACTTTAAAGCAGTGACTGCCGATCAATACAAGAGTGAGTACATCAGAGACTCGTTTATCCGCGGTTTAAGAAATCGACGTATCAGAGAACGTTTGTTGGAAAATTCTACGATTACCTTGAAAAATGATTTTGATCAAGCTAGGGCGTTGGAACTAACTGAATCACACTCAGCATCGTGCATGAATACCTCGCATCCTATTCCTGTGGCTGCCACTGATTTTTCTGATAACAATATTGAGGATAGTCATTCGGCTGCAGTTACGCAGCTTCAATCTGGAAAGTGTTTCTTTTGTGTAAATGATCGCCACCTAAGAAGTTTGTGTCCTGCGAAGGAAATACTGTGTAGAAGATGTGGAAAAAAGGACACTATCAAAGAGTGTACAAATTTAAACCACAGTGTGTCTCCCACAATCCTGTTGCATCAGTTCAAACCTTAGCTACAGTGTCGGTCTCACCTAGTTGTCTTCAAAAGTATATGACTAAAATGCAAATTAATGGGGTAGAATTGAATGCCCTTATTGACACCGGTAGTTCGCTCAGCTTTATAAATCAATGTTTCGTTAAAAGGTGTAACATAGAAGTGAAACCATACTCGAGCAAAATAACTATGGCTAATTCCTCTCTAAGCTCAGATGTCAAGGGTTGCTGTGATGTCACTTTGAAATTGCAATCACATGTGTATAATGATGTAAGAGTATTAATCATGAAAAATCTCTGTTCTGATTTTCTCATTGGTCATGACATTCTGAAGGACCATTCTCTGATTGAGATCCAATTTAATGGAGAGAGACCACTCCTTAAAATCTGCTCTCTAGCTGTTGCTCAAATACCTCCAGTCTCACTGTTTGTAAACTTAACCCCTGATTGTAGACTGGTGGCCACCAAATCCAGACGCCAAACTGAGCAAGACCAAAAATTAATTGCTGCAGAGGAAAAGAAGTTGCTGGAAGAGTTATTGAACCCAGCAACTCACCTTGGCGTGCTCAAGCATTTGTAGTGAAAGGAGAACATCACAAACCACGTATGGTGATTGACTATTCTCAAACGATTAACCGTTTCACGATGCTTGATGCCTATCCTCTTCCAAAAATTGAAGAATTAATCTCTAAAATATCCAGGTATGACTTATTTAGTACTATTGATTTCAGAAGTGCATACCACCAACTCCCTATTAATGATGCTGAAAAACATTATACTGCCTTTGAAGCTGATGGTAAATTGTACTATTTCCCTCGGGTTCCTTTTGGGGTCACTAATGGTGTTGCATGTTTTCAGAGAGTCATTGACAAGATTATTCAAGATGAAGGCCTAGAGGGTACATTTCCTTATCTGGATGATGGTACTGTCTGTGGAAGAGACTCAAAAGTTCAAAGAAGAGAAGTGACTCAAAGAAGAAAAGTGATGAACATGATCGGAACTTAAAAAGATTCCTAAAAATTGTCGAGAAGTACAATTTAACTTTAAATGAAGAAAAGTGTCAGTTTTCTTCTAAATCTGTTAAGCTATTGGGATACACCGTCGAAAACAAAACCATCAAGCCTGATCCCGACAGACTTTCTCCTTTGATGAATTTGCCTATACCTAACAATATTGCATCTCTCTGAATATCATTAGGTATGTTCGCTCATTACTGCCGTTGGATACCAGCATTCTCAAAGAAGATACGCCCATTGCTATCAAACCATCTGTTCCCTATTTCAGAGAAGGTTGTAAATACATTCAATGACTTAAAGTCAGATATAGCCAAAGCATCATTAGCCGCGATAGATGATACCATACCATTCAGAGTTGAGACTGATGCGGCTAAGTTTGCTATAGGAGCAACTCTCAGTCAAACTGGTAGACCCATAGCATTTTTTTCCAGAACACTGAACATGTCTGAAATTAATCATTCATCTGTTGAGAAAGAAGCATATGCTATCGTGGAATCTTTGCGCTTCTGGCGACATTACCTGTTTGGTAGACCTTTTGAGGTATTCACCGATCAAAGGTCTGTCTCATTCATGTTTGACAAATATCATTCCAGCAAAATCAAAAATGAAAAGATTATACGTTGGAAACTAGAACTGTCATGCTTCAAGTTTGATATCATCTACCGCCCTGGAAGTAAAAATGCTACTGCAGATGCATTTTCAAGAATAACTGCATCAATTAAACCTGAAGTGGATTTGAAACAATTGCATGAGGACTTATGTCATCCTGGTATTGTTAGGCTGCATCATTGGATTAGATAAAAAAACTTGCCCTTTTCCTTGTAAGATATTAAAGGACTTACAAATTCATGCTCCATCTGCTGTGATGCAAAACCTATATTCCTTAAAAATCAAGGAAAATTGATAAAAGCAACTACTCCGTTTGAAAGATTGAATTTAGGTTTTAAGGGCCACTTGCCATCAAATTCCAGAAATCGATTCCTTGCTCAGACGTTTCGTCAACTACTGTAATTTCGCATTTAAAGAATATCTTATCCATATTTGGAATGCCAGTATATAATCATACAAACAGAGGGTCGTCTTTCATGTCCAGAGAGTTAAAAATGTTTCTAACATCTCTTGGTATAGCGACCAGTCTTACCACTGCCTATAATTCCCGAGGGAATGGCCAGGGGGAGCGTTACAATGGTATCATATGGAAAACGATTCAGTTGGTATTGTTATGCTAATTGCTGTGTTAGGTTTTAGCCATAATGATGTGTGTGTAGTTAATTAATTTGTGTAAATGCCAAGTATAATTGTTAATGCCAAGGAATGTAAATTAATTATTGTAAGCTGGTGGCGTAGGGAAAAGGAAATATGGTTGGCTGGTTTAAAGAGTAAAATGTAAAAGTGTAAAAAGTAATTATATTCTCTCTGACTCTTTTTTTTCTGGCCCTGGTAAAAATATCTGTCTTTAGAAAAGCTTCCTTATCTGTTCCCGTGCCGTAACCTGATACCTCCTGGCCTTGCAGTTTTCGAGGGGCGCGACGGACGGGGCCAGCGATGTTTCTCGCAGGCAAAAGGAATTTTGCGGCGTCTTTGCTGATTTCACCGACGCGCATGAATACAGTGCGTCAGCGGCGCAAGTGGTAGCGCCAATTATGTTTGAAATTAAAGCGTGCTGAAGTAACGAAAATGATGCAAGAAAAAATTAATACACGAACCAACAGTGTGATATGAAGTGATTTCGGTGCGTCTGAGGTGGTTTGGCGTTTTGAAACAACGGCGCCAGATAGCACTATTTAACCCGAGCCAGGGGCTCCCGGGCCGCGGGTTTTTTTGAGGAGAGAAGGCACGGCGGTTCGTCGTTTCGATTCTGAAGGAAAAAAGTTATTCTGTTTTTCGGCGCTCATCGCAGGGGGTTGACCCTGACTTCTACCTACCCGATGCCTATCTCCGCTCCGTTGGAACTCTTGAAACATTTGATGGAAGTGCTGCACAACTCTTTAGTTGTCAACCTATTGTACGGCAAATGCATGCTTGCCAATGTCATCCCAGCATGTAAAGTGACCCCCGATTTTGTCTCCTACACTCCACGCTATTCCCAAGAGAGAAAGATGTTGGAGGGGTATTTTTTGTTTTTGTTAAGCGTCTACGGACGATCTTCGTTTACACCTTGTGGTAACATATGTTTTTGTTTTGCGTTTTCTTGTGTATTATACGAGCAAAGTATACTGTATTTTTTTTTTGTGTGAACCAAGTCTATGTTCAATGTAGTTGCCTGTGTTAGGCAAAGTAGTACAAAGTCGACTTGGCACAGAGGTTCCCGGCTACAGAGAGGCTAGTGCGAGTTTTTTTTTTTTTTGCCAGGGTGGTCATTTTGGTGTTTTGAGAACACTTGCTTGCAACTTTAAGTATATTGTGTGTTTAATTCTTTTTGTAGCTAATATTGCTGTTTACCTTCTGTTTGAATTGAAATTGTGTCTCTGATCGCGAGATAAAAGTGCAGGTGTACCAAGCGTAATTTTTTTTGTAGATTTTAGTTTATAACAGTGCTAGTTTTTGTGACGCAAATCTATTGTTGTAATTTTTTTTGGCATGTAACAATTAGCATAACACATTCTCTCCGTGTAGTTTTCGTTTTGCTTTGCCAGTTAATTTGAGTTTTAGGTTGCGAGATTTTTCGCACTCTCAGGGGTTGGCGGTCGTGGACGCACGGCTGTTCGCTAGGGTAGTTTGCCAGGGGACTCACACTCCGCAGCGGGGGAAGGTGTGTTGTCAGCGCTCGGCGTCCAGTTCCGGGGATGCTGTTCGCTCTCGGGTATTTTCCTTATGTTTTTGTTTGACTCGTGCGGGTTGAAAAAAAATTTCCCTGCGTTTAATTTTTTTTTCGTTCAAGGGGGATATTGTTATGCTAATTGCTGTGTTAGGTTTTCGCCATAATGATGTGTGTGTAGTTAATTAATTTGTGTAAATGCCAAGTATAATTGTTAATGCCAAGGAATGTAAATTAATTATTGTAAGCTGGTGGCGTAGGGAAAAGGAAATATGGTTGGCTGGTTTAAAGAGTAAAATGTAAAAGTGTAAAAAGTAATTATATTCTCTCTGACTCTTTTTTTTCTGGCCCTGGTAAAAATATCTGTCTTTAGAAAAGCTTCCTTATCTGTTCCCGTGCCGTAACCTGATACCTCCTGGCCTTGCAGTTTTTGAGGGGCGCGACGGACGGGGCCAGCGATGTTTCTCGCAGGCAAAAGGAATTTTGCGGCGTCTTTGCTGATTTCACCGACGCGCATGAATACAGTGCGTCAGCGGCGCAAGTGGTAGCGCCAATTATGTTTGAAATTAAAGCGTGCTGAAGTAACGAAAATGATGCAAGAAAAAATTAATACACGAACCAACAGTGTGATATGAAGTGATTTCGGTGCGTCTGAGGTGGTTTGGCGTTTTGAAACAACGGCGCCAGATAGCACTATTTAACCCGAGCCAGGGGCTCCCGGGCCGCGGGTTTTTTGAGGAGAGAAGGCACGGCGGTTCGTCGTTTCGATTCTGAAGGAAAAAAGTTATTCTGTTTTTCGGCGCTCATCGCAGGGGGTTGACCCTGACTTCTACCTACCCGACGCCTATCTCCGCTCCGTTGGAACTCTTGAAACATTTGATGGAAGAGATGGCCAACTTCAACATGGGAACAGTCCTCATTTTTTATCCCCTCTTTCTATTCCAGGGGCTTTACTATCTTGCCTTTGCTTTCCTGTTTCATATTTTTTTAGTTTAACCTGCAGCGCTGTGGTAAGTTTTTTTAAAGATTTTTTTATTCGTGGAGCTCCTTCTAAGATTGTAATTTAAGCGCCAGCCAGCCTATTTGTAACTGTGTGATACTAAGGTACATATTTATATATTTATATTTTTATGTGGGTAAAGTTACTCACTGCTAATTTGTTTTGGAATTAGGTTCATACGGAACTTGTTTAAATTGGCAACTATCGAAAATGTGAAATACAATGAGAGACCTAAGAGGCAATGTAAATTTTGATAGTATACTGCATATAAGATAATTTAATAAATAGTTCTTGCCTCCATTTTTATTGTTGACTCAGTTTTGCGTTATGTTTCTTGACATTTATCACCATTTTGTTTTGTTTTTTTTGGGTTGCAATGAAAATAATTTTATCCACTTTACGGGCTTAAATGTTATGATGCGTATTCATTCTTCATACGGCGAAATGGTACCGAGTGCCCATTCCGATAATCATTCTAAACAACATACTCACAACAGTATTGAGATCTAAAGGCAAGAAAATTGAACTATGGGAAGAGGTCCTACAATCTGCATTACATTCTGTTCGTTCCCTTTTATGCACGACAACTAACGTTACTCCACATGAGCACATGTTCTCTCATCCTAGGAGGTTATATAATGGGAACTCTTTACCTACTTGGCTTTTAAGGCTGGTCCAGTGTTGATGAAAAATCATTCACGAACCAGTAAGTACACTGCTGGCCACCCAAATTGCAACACCAAGAAAGACAAGAGATATCACAACAAGATTTATTTTGTAGATAACATGTTGACCAAGTATCAAATGATTAAATTTATAGACTTCTGTGAAGTGTGGTTCCTGCCAAAATCAGTAGCCAGAGTAGCCGCCATTGTTGGAGATCACCGCTGCCACACGCCTCGGCATTGATTCAAAGAGACTTTGTATGAGTTCTTGGGGTACAGCAGACCAAGCAGCTTCCACACGTTGCCAAAGTTGATCTGCTGTGGCAGCTGGGGATGGAATCTGGGTCAATCGTAGAGCAACCATGGACCACATGTTTTCTATCGGCGAAAGATCCGGAGAGCGAGGCGGCCAGGAAAGCAATTCAATCTGGCGATTGACGAAGAACCGTTGGACAATGCGTACCACGTGTGGTCGCGCATTATCCTGTTGAAATATGGCTGTGGGCAAGCTCTGAAGGTAAGGAAGGACAACTGGCTCCAACACCTCGGAGATGTAGCGCTGGCTGTTTAAAGTACCGGCAATGCGTACTAGAGGTGTGCGAGAGTGATATCCAATACCGCCCCATACCATAATACCCGGTGCAGGACCAGTGTGGCGGTGCATAACGCAGCTGTTCAGCATCCTCTCTTCACGGTGTCTCCAGACTCGAATGCGACCATCGTGGTGTTGCAGACAGAAGCGTGACTCGTAAGTAAAGACAATTTTATTGCATTCTGCCGCCCACATCCTTCTGTCATCGCACCATTGGCGGCGGAGACGTCTGTGGTTCTGCGTCAAGGGTAGACAAAGCAGTGGACGTCTTGCGGACAGACCACCCTGCTGTAAACGGCGTCGAATGGTACGCGCAGACACTGGATGATGCGTTACAGACTGCATGTGCTGTGCTATGGTTCGTGATGTGACTGAGCGATCCATCACTGCCATGCGTACAATTTGCCTGTCATCACGTGAAGTGGTGCGCTGAGGTGGATGCGATCGAACACGCCGGTCCGTCGTACCCTCCTGCATCCAACTATCACATATCCGCATTACAGTTGTTTAATTTCGTCCAACACGACTACCGATTTCCCTGAAAGTGAAAGAAAAGATAATCCACAATCTCGGTAGGCCACTATCCTTCCTCTGTCGAACTCGGATACTTGATCAAAAGATGATTCCTGTTTTCGACGAGGCATAATTGACCGTTTTTTTGAAAAAACCACAAGAAAAACACAATTGCCGAACTTGAAATCGTTGAAATCTCCAAGCCTTAAATAGCGCTTTGAAGTGGCGCCACAGGCGCGCGTGATGTGCGTCTGCGCTGAAATTCTAATCATTTGCATATCTCACCTCCGCTAATGCATGTTGTAAATTTCATGTTATTTGCATGTTTCCTTCAGGGTGTTGCATTTACAGTGGCCAGCAGTGTATGAGCCACTTATTCAAGAAGTTGAACTTCTGGAAGCTAATCCAGAATATGCATATGTAAAGTTTCCAGATGGACATGAGACTAGTGTGTCCATACGACACTTGGCTGCTAGAGGGGAAATCATCGAACCTACCTATGGAGTGACAGTGACAGAATTTTGCTTGTTAACCAGAGTGGTGAGGAGTTTGATGGTCATTTGAAACAATCAACAGAGAGTTTGGAAGAAACTGAAGGGAATTCTAAAGAAGGTACTTTGCCCTGTGAAGATGTCTCTCCTGAACTATCTAAACCTGAACAGAGAACTTCTTGTGATGGACCAACGCGTCCTGGAAGACTGAAACGAAAACCTGCCTACCTGTCTGACTATATTTTAAATTAACTTTTTGGTAGAGGGGAATGTAGTATATTATTATCACAGTGGCAACACTGTTTTTACAATGGTCGTTTGGGCAACAAGACCGAATGTTTTATCATCGTAAGATGGCTGCTATGTCTGTTGTGCACGTGTGTTGTTAATGTTGATGAAAGCTTATGTTAAGTTTAAAGATAAGAAATGTTTAGTTAACTCGACTCACATTACATCGTCTATTTTAAATTCGCCCGGTTTATTGAAAATACGATCCTCAACGTAACGAAAAAATTTTCTACCTAAATTAACAAAAACGGATATATAGTATTTGTGTTCACAATAAATTAAGTTGGCTGCAGCACTGGAATAACTCGTACCTATTCCTATACCGTTTATCTGCAAATAAATATTCTTGCCTATCTTAACGAAATTATTAAATAGACAAAAATTACATAGATCGTAAAATGTAGGTCAAGTGCCCACCATATCTTCCCTGACGTCATTGTACAGTTTTAGTAGGACTATTCTTAAATCAGCTATTGATCTAATTGTAAATAAATTTTCAAAATCATACGTATGTATTGATTCGACTTCTAGAAAATCCTTACCTAGGTTCTACACAATTTCCATGCTATTGTTTATTATCCAGAGTGAGCTTTTTTTGTACTTATATTTTAGTATATTCAAAATCTTTTTAGGTATTTTTCTAGTCCGAGATTAAAATTATTCCCAATGCTTCTAACGTTACTGGATATAAATCTAAACTTTAAAGGGTTCTTATGAAATTTTGGTACACAGCAAAAATGGTAGACTTTTTAGAAATGGAAAGACCACTTTTCTTGCGAAGGCATTAAATTTTTTAAACAGAATATCAATATCTTGTCCCTATAATTTGTAGATATTACTACTGCTTAGCTCTGTTTTAATTGTTTCTATAAAAAATTCTTTTCAAATAACTGCAAATTTGGAGCTTTTTTTTATTATTGGGCAAACTACAAATCTTTTTCTTAATGTCCTAACCTCTTGACTTGTCGTCTATTCCAAAAATGATAAGTATGCTTTTTTCCCAAGTAGCACGGCTATCCGACGACGCCATGACCGGAAGCCCAACGGTCGGGCAGACCTTGGTTCCGACTGCGGACCGACCATTGACCAATCGTGTACAGACATATTTGTCGTCGGACCTATGTCAGCTTACGCAGGAGCTCCGATGCTGTCTGGCCTACCTCACGCTGAGAAAGCGAGTGTATGAAACATGCATGTCTGATACAAAGCTCGGCGCAAAAATAACTGGTTTTTCACTACAGCTTTGTCAGTGTGCGGTAGGCCCTTTAGGTTTGATAAGCCTAGAAATAATGCACGTTTACCGCTTATTCCGGAACTTTTCTCATAAAAAATAATATGCCCCTTTTGTCCATATGTATATCTGATTTTTTTTTCGAATTAGATAAAAAATCTGCAAACTGTTGTAACTAAAGGATTTTTTTTAATTATTTGGACTAAAGAATATAATTAATTTTTACTAAAGATTTTATCTTATAGATTATAGATTTAAAGTTTGTTTATCTTGAAAATTAAAGTTAGATTGAGGCGCGTTGTGAAAACCTCAATCTAACTGTATCCGAAACAAAATTGTAGTTAAACCTAAAAGAAAATAAAAAGGAAAAAAATAAATAACTAAAACTTACTCTTCTAAAAAGAATTAAAGACAAAACATGAGCTTAGGGGTAATAATCACAAATTTTATTTAAACATTAATTTACTGTTATTCATGACGTATTCACAAAACCAAAACTAAAACTTAATTTGTAATAACGGCACAATTCATCGATGACACATTATATATTCATAATAAATACAAAACATAAAAAATAAAATAAAATAATTGGTGGCTGGTGAAAACCAAAAAAAAAAAAAAAAAAATTACTTAAGTTAAACTTTAATAAAAGAAAATCAACTAAAAATCATATTACCGGTTAACGACTGCAGTCTAAAAAAATTAGAAAGAAAGACAATATAGTAAAGGGTAAAGATTTTGGGAAGTAGGGTACGGCAAGCCCATCAGAAAGTAATTATCTGGCACTTGAAATCTCCATAACCCCCTCCGTCCGTAGTGGAAAATCAGGCATCTCGGCGAAGGAGTCTGGATAGCGACTGGTCTTCCTGTCTGCGGGACTGTCTCTCTCAATCTCAAACTTTTATCTCCGCGAATTCGGGAGCCACTTTTCTCCTCGAACATTGCGCGTTGAGAAAAAATAGTTCTTCACTCTCCTTTTCGCATTGGTGAGTTTCGCCGAGCCTCTGCGTGTATCGTTGAGCGCCGAAGTCGTAAACAAGATGCTCCCCCTTTTCGTGGAATTTTTTGCTTTGGTGGTCTTTTAACTGGGGAGCCTGGGATTTGCGAAAAACATTAAAATTCCTATGTTCTTGCTTCGCAATTCTTGGGATCATGGGAGAGTTCACAGCTTCACAGCAAAATGGTGCAGTTGAACGTATTGAATTACCGAAAGATAGAAAATACATGGTTGAAAAAGAAAGGAGGAGAAACTTTTAAGTATTTAGTTTTCTATTATTTGGAACAAAGGTTCACCAGCCAATAAAAAAAAAACACCCACTTATATCATAATAATAAAAATTTATATCATATTAGAATTTCATATTTTTTTTCACCACACTTATCTATAATTTGCTTAAGCATGTTATGTTGGAAATGTATTTATTTTAAAACTTTAAATGTCAGCACAACAAAATTTTTTTTCACTAACTTTACACTATCAAATTTTGTACTTTTTTTATGATAAATTTAAATACCTTCCCAAAATCTAACAAATATTTTTCATTGGGAGTTACAACAATGAAAATTAATTGAAATTTACAGCGAAACAAGTCATGGTAAAAAGCTTTGTTTATCAGTATCTTAAACATAAAAAATAGGCTAAAATTTTATTTTATCAGATAATTCACCAAAACATAAAATATTAAAGAAATCAATATTCTACTAAAGTTTTAAATATATATAGTTGTTTTTAATCCATTTCATAGACTAGGACATCCTGTTATGCATATGGATAGATCAACACAACTTCACATAACTGGCACATGTCTGCCGTAAGTTTATTTGCAATATTAGTTTACACCAACTGTTTCAACAGGAACAGAATTAATGTATAACCTCATTAGTCCTAAAAATTTTCAAACAGTTTAATTAGGAAAATGAATGTCCTTTTTTTACTAATTAAATCAACTTTCAACTGATAATTTGTATATTGGGTCCGAATTACTTTTCCCAGGAAGCTAGATATAAACATTAAAAATTACCTCAGCTTAAATTCATTAAAATTTATGAACTTTATTAAACCTTTAAGACAAATTTTTTCCTCAAGTAATTCATACCTCAAGTTTTGACTGTTGCCTAAGGTATGAAACGGAGATTGAAGTTTGTCATCTTCAGTATTAATGAATTTTAAATAGCAAATTTAAAAATTGCTCTAAATTTTCTTGAATCTTAAAAGAAGGACTGATAATTCTTCAATGTGCATGCATATTCTTGCATTTCTGTGCACTTCTTGCCTAAAAAAATGTGTATATGTATTATCAAAGTTCTAGTAAATGCCCAAATCATAATAAGTAAATTAATGTTAAAATAGGAATTTATATCCTATTATTTCATGGCAATTTTTTCAACTGCCATGCATTTTTTCTCTCAGAAATTTTCTATAAAATAGTTAAAAATTTTCTTTAAAGATTACATGGAACGTATGCATCAGATAACAAATACATCATATTCCTTTTATATTCACTAGGAGAAATAGAACAAAATCTTAATCATTTATATTTTTATACTTAAGTCATAACTTTTAATGTCTCCTTTTCATTGTAATCAATAACCCGAAAATGGCTGATCAAGAGTCAGTTATCTATCTATGTAGAGGCATCCCCAGAAAACATTGCCAACAGGATGCTTCATGTATTCAGAGAGAAACAACATTTAAGAGGACAGCGTAAATCAAAAATATATAAAATATTTTTATTAAAATATGTTAAAGAATTTATAGAATTCTGTATTTTATCATTTATTAACGACATATTGCCTCGGGGCATGTGTTTTTAATAATTTCTGAATTTAAAATGCTTTTCTGGTATTTTGCTTTCTGATGCTTTGCTCATTAAATTGACAATTTAAGAGCTCTGATAATAAATCATAATTTCATATTAAAAATAAAAATTGTTACCTATTTTATGCTGTAAAGGGCTTTGTAAGTATGCTGAACTGGAAACTTGAACCAAATAAATGTTTTCACTTACATATGTGCGTGTAAGTAGTATAAAAATGTTTTGCGCCAGGAGCAGGAGCAAGAGGGGGAGGAGCTTAAAGTGGGCGGAGCTAACTGAGTGACGTGGACCAATCAGAGTGCAGCTGGCCACCTGGCGGTTGATTTGGACCAATCAGGAGAGGGCAGCGCTGCTATCGCCCCCTAGCGGGAAAGAGTGGAAGTTTGTAGTTCAGCAGAATCTTGGAGGGAGTAGGTGCTCTGCGGAGCGCCACCTATCGGTTAAACAGGGAACTAAATTTCGTACAAGGATTGGAGGTCAGGGCATATTTTTTTCAGTGCTGCCATCTGATGCTGAAAGCTAGAACTACATTTTTGGGACTTAGAAATTTTTTTAAAAGTATTTTCCATGGGAATTGAACCCGTTAAGGAAATATTACCTGACTACTTTTAGCAACGTAATACCGTTACGCTATGGATCGTCGAAAGTTCAGTGAATTATATTCTATAACAGAGAGAATATTTTTATGAATTTACTAGAATTAATTATCAAAAATAAATATAACGTCATCTATTGTTTAAAAATGAAACTTAGAAAATTTAATACAAGGTTTTGAGTATATTTTTCAAAACTTTAAATATTTTTAGTCGAATTCTAACTTAAAATATATATTATCAACTTAGTAGTTCAAAAAAGGGCTTATTTTCAGGACTTTAAAATTGTTTTGCTATGTTTTTTAACGTGATATATAATTTTACATAGATACATTCGCTAAATAATACAAAATAATAATAAATTTGTACATAGATAGGCTAAAACGAATATTTTTTTCTTTTACTTTAAATTTTTTTTATTAGGTTTTTAAACTTAAAACATATTATCAATTTAATAGTTTGGAAAAAGTATGTATTACAGAACATTCGATACTAGTATGAAAAAAAAAATGAGAAATATTATTTGAACATTGAAAAAAACATTCCATGAAAGCTAACAAGGGATATTTTTACACATGAAATTATTTACGACAACCGTTAAGTTTAAAATATCTTTAATTTTTCTTAAGAATATTACTTTGCAGTATAATATAATTTAGATAGAGCTTTGAATCCATTGTAACATTTAGTATAGAAAAAATTATTATTTAATCTTACCTTGAAAAACATTCCATGAAAGCTAACAAGGCATATTTTTAGACATGAAATTATTTAGGACAACCGTTAAGTTTAAAATATCTTTAATTTTTCTTATGAATATTACTTTGCAGTATAATATAATTTAGATAGAGCTTTGAAACCATTGTAACATTTAGTATAGAAAAAATTATTATTTGATCTTACCTTGAAAAACATTCCATGAAAGCTAACAAGGCATATTTTTAGACATGAAATTATTTACGACAAGCGTTAAGTTTAAAATATCTTTAATTTTTCTTAAGAATATTACTTTGCAGTATAATATAATTTAGATAGAGCTTTGAAACCATTGTAACATTTAGTACAGAAAAAATTATTATTATTTGATCCTACCTTGAAAAACATTCCATAAAAGCTAACAAGGATATTTTTAGACATGAAATTATTTACGACAAGCGTTAAGTTTAAAATATCTTTGATTTTTCTTTAGAATATTACTTTGCAGTATAATATAATTTAGATAGAGCTTTGAAACCATTGTAACATTTAGTATAGAAAAAATTATTGTTTGATCATACCTTGAAAAACATTCCATGAAAGCTAACAAGGGATATTTTTACACATGAAATTATTTACGACAATCGTTAAGTTTAAAATATCTTTAATTTTTCTTAAGAATATTACTTTGCAGTATAATATAATTTAGATAGAGCTTTGAAACCATTGTAACATTTAGTACAGAAAAAATTATTATTATTTGATCCTACCTTGAAAAACATTCCATAAAAGCTAACAAGGATATTTTTAGACATGAAATTATTTACGACAAGCGTTAAGTTTAAAATATCTTTGATTTTTCTTAAGAATATTACTTTGCAGTATAATATAATTTAGATAGAGCTTTGAAACCATTGTAACATTTAGTATAGAAAAAATTATTGTTTGATCATACCTTGAAAAACATTCCATGAAAGCTAACAAGGGATATTTTTACACATGAAATTATTTACGACAAGCGTTAAGTTTAAAATATCTTTAATTTTTCTTAAGAATATTACTTTGCAGTATAATATAATTTAGATAGAGCTTTGAAACCATTGTAACATTTAGTATAGAAAAAATTATTATTTGATCTTACCTTGAAAAACATTCCATGAAAGCTAACAAGGCATATTTTTAGACCTGAAATTATTTACGACAAGCGTTAAGTTTAAAATATCTTTAATTTTTCTTAAGAATATTACTTTGCAGTATAATATAATTTAGATAGAGCTTTGAAACCATTGTAACATTTAGTATAGAAAAAATTATTATTTAATCTTACCTTGAAAAACATTCCATGAAAGCTAACAAGGGATATTTTTAGACATAAAATTATTTAAACAAAGCGGGAATTCCCCAGTAGGGTTATTTTTTCCTTTTAATATTAGAAATAAAAACTGAAATATGATTCAATCTAGATAATTATTTAAATTAAATACACATACCATACCAATCCATACTATTATATCTGCAAGAGAAAGTATCAAATTTATCTCGCGATGTTAATAGAGAAGATTCTTACATTATCTGAAATAATACAGACTTTATTATGTTTAGAAGATATTTACAAGAGTTCACTTTAGAATTAAATGAATCATGGTTTGAATCCTACAACAGTAGGGGGTATGTGCAAACATGAAGACTTTAAATTATACAATTACCATCTAGAACCTGAAACTTAAAAATATATGTACCAATTTAAGTATCTTTATATAGTTTATGTACAGTTTTGAATATATTTCAAACCTTAAACGTTTTTTTCAACTTTGAAACTATATTATAAGTTAAGACGCTTAGTAAAATTAAAAACATTTTATAGAGGTAAAGACTTGAAAGATAAAATTTACAAGTTTTAATCCTAAATATTATATTTTATCCAGAAATGTAGACTATTAATATATGATTTTAAACCTAACATACTTTCAACGATTACCTAAATTGCAATATAATGTTAAATTCCACACATATTAGTCTATTAGTAGTAAGGATTTCATTAAAGGTTAACAGAAGTATTTAATAAAGTTTTAATATTAAATGAACATCAAACATATATTAACTTAGATGTTTTAACCCCACACAGTAATTATTAAAAATAATTATAAAATATATGATTCAAAACTTTAAAACATACTATTATATATACAATAGAAGATGTTAAATTTGTATTGAACTTAAATTATAAGATTGTTTCTACCATCGTCGCTTGATATATAACATTACAGTTTTAAATATTCTGCAAACGCTATGAAACATTTTGTATAGAAAATAATTACCATTTGATCTTACCTTTAAAATCTATAGTTTATGCACTTAATTCATAAAATTTTTTACAAAAACAAGCTTTAACTGCATAAAAAGATATTATATTTGTCCCGCACATACATATAAACATTATTCCACAGAGAAGATATATTTGTCCCTCACATACATATAAACCAAAAACATATTAAAACTTACTAGTTCCCTTATAAAGGTTTCACGACTTTAAAATTTTTTTTACTGCGTTTTAAATCTAATCTATAATTTTACATATATATAACCACTAATAAATTGTTTTACAAAGAAAAAAGCATACATCACTCCTAAAATTTTAGTTTTCTTAACAAACAAAAAAAAAGCAAAACTTTGATCAAAACAAATGTTTATTATGTTAAAAAATCAATCACCTATTGATATTACTTTGAAATATTACGCAAATAATAACTTTGAATAAGTTTTACATCAGAAATTATTTTCCGACAACTGTTAAACTTAAAAATCTAATCTTAAATTTATTCATCTTTGCACACTTTACAAAGAAAAGCATACATTTTAACCAAAATTTTAGTTTTCTTAACAAAAATATCTGCAGAACTTTGAAGTAAAACCATGTTTAATACATT
The DNA here is from genome assembly GCA_907164885.2 of Dolomedes plantarius. NCBI lineage: Eukaryota > Metazoa > Arthropoda > Arachnida > Araneae > Dolomedidae > Dolomedes > Dolomedes plantarius. The sequence continues at coordinate 82,341,861 of OU015494.1, read as the reverse complement.
GAAAATCAATGATCTATTACCAACACTTTGAAATATCATGCAAATGCTAACTTAGAATAACTTCTAAATGAGTAAATTTTAAGGTTTGCCTAAACCAACCCCTACATAAGATAAGTGCGATTCAACGTTAGATAAGATAAGTACGTTTCGTCAATAGATAAGATTACTGGCACCTACTATTAGTCACACATTTTTCTAAAAATATTTTTTAAAATTATTTTTCTAAAAAATTATTATTCAAATTAAAAGATATAAATATAATAATTAATCTTTAAATACTATATTGAACACAGAAAAAGAGTACTCACAGTTGATGAATGGACTTTAGTCTTCTAATATATCCTCATAAAAATATTTATGAATCATTTTCAAGTTGAACTTAGCGAAAAATTCACTGCTGTTATAGACACATGTGCAATAATTTTGTACAATTCAGCATATTTTTAACATAGATGTTGAAAATAGCAGCTTTGCCCACTGCACGATATTTTTCATTCTCGCTTGTGGATAAGCAACTATGCTGGCGCTGTGATAGATGGTCAATTTCGCATCCATGACATTCAAATAATTCACTGCATGCACGTATTAAACTTGTTTTTAAGACTTTGAAATAATTTTCTTTTGCAGCAAATAAGTCGCAATGATTTTTTACAACATGATCCGTTTTTATAAACTTTGTATTGTAGCATATTAGGAATGCTTTCACACAACGAACTGTTTTCAACACAACTTATAATATCGTCAGGATATTCTTCCATTTTCAATATCTGCTCTCTATTTAATTTAATAGACCAGGTTTTTAATTTGTAACCAACTCCGTTTTCATTAGCAAACATTTGTTGTAAGCAACATTGTTCGCCGACGTTTACACCTATTAGCTGGTTGTTACAGATGAATGATTTCTTTTATAAACAATTTTATATATTGAAATTTTATTCATTAGTTCCCACCATGTAGCGACAATCATCACTACTACATTTTCGGTAGGGATATTGCTAAATATATCCGTGAAAAGATTCAAAGTCCTAGGTATGTCTTATCCAATTGCAACGTAAATCAACCCCTCCTTTATAATAAGCGCTTTTAAGAATTACCATCTTTGAAAAGGGAAATAACTGAATCACTTACGATTTGTTAGTAAATGTTGAATGATTATTTTTCGTGCAATATAATTTTTCAGGAGAGATAAAAAAAAGTTACTTCTACTTTGATATATAACATTGCAGTTTTAAATATTCTACAAACGCTATGAAACATTTTGTATAGAAATTAATTACCATCTGATCTTACCTTTAAAATCTATAGTTTATGCACTTAATACATATAATTTTTTTACAAAAAAAAAAAAAACATGCTTTAACTGCATAAGAAGATATTATATTTGTCCCGCACATACATATAAACTTAAAGCATATTAAAACTTAATAGTTCCCTTATAAAGGTTTCAAGACTTTAAAAATTTTTTACTTTGTTTTAAATCTAATCTATAATTTTACATAGATATAACCACTAATAAATTGTTTTATATAGAAAAGCATACATCGCACGTAAAATTTTAGTTTTCTTAACAAAAACCTTTAAAAACTTTGATCGAAACGTTTATTACGTTAAAAAATCAAGCACCTATTGAATAACTTTGAACAAGTTTTACATTAGAAATTATTTTCCGACGACTGTAAAACAAAATTTATACTATAAGTTTAAGACACTTCCTAATACTTACAATTTTATCATTCTATAAAGATTATAATTTCTTTTGAATCGTTTTCAAATATCTATAATTTGTTTTAATAATAGCACAAAACTTGAATAATTTTGAATTAATTTCATATAAATTCTCTCTCATTAAAATAACATAAAAATAAGTTATGTGTTTCAAAACATGCATACAACTTATGTGAGAACACTTCAAGTTAGAAGATGTGATAGCTCCTTAAATGGAACATAATTCAGAGTTTCACACAGGTTGAGATATTGCACATTCATTAGTAAGTTCCAATGCAATCAATATTTCGTTAAATTTCCTAAGCAGGGATTCCAAGATCGTTAAACTTAAAAAAGTTTAAGTAAATTAATTAAGAATATCCAATTATTTTAATTATTAAAAATTATCATAGTTCAAAAAGATATGACATGATTATCTTTTCATTTTTTAAATACTATTTCGAAAACGGAATAGTTTAAATGTAATTACTTTAGGATCATTATAATGATTAGAAAAACTTTTATACCAAAAAACTAAGAAAACCTGAAAAAATATTCAACTAATCCCGGGTTTATTACATTGAAAAAGTATCATTAAAAATAATCAATCATAATACATTTAAAATAAATAATAAGTTTACGTTAATATCCATTTACGTTCAAAAATAAAGTTAAAAAACATAATAAGTTATCATCATTTATGTTTAAAACATAAATGATAAAATATAAATAAAACAATAAAATATAAATTTTTAAAAATGGTTAGAAGGTCATAAACAGAAGTACTACATACCTACTTTTTTCAATCTCAAGCATTTAGCTTCTAGTACATTTTACAAGTTCAGAACCTGAATACCTTATCTCATCTATTTCCAAATCGCCGTGCAATAGAGTCCTGGAAAACCCCCTAATGATTGCACTTAGGGGGTTTCTAAAGACGCTATTGCACGGCGATTTGGAAATAGATGAGATAAGGTATTCAGGTTCTGAACTTGTAAAATGTACTAGAAGCTAAATGCTTGAGATTGAAAAAAGTAGGTATGTAGTACTTCTGTTTATGACCTTCTAACCATTTTTAAAAATTTATATTTTATTGTTTTATTTATATTTTATCATTTATGTTTTAAACATAAATGATGATAACTTATTATGTTTTTTAACTTTATTTTTGAACGTAAATGGATATTAACGTAAACTTATTATTTATTTTAAATGTATTATGATTGATTATTTTTAATGATACTTTTTCAATGTAATAAACCCGGGATTAGTTGAATATTTTTTCAGGTTTTCTTAGTTTTTTGGTATAAAAGTTTTTCTAATCATTATAATGATCCTAAAGTAATTACATTTAAACTATTCCGTTTTCGAAATAGTATTTAAAAAATGAAAAGATAATCATGTCATATCTTTTTGAACTATGATAATTTTTAATAATTAAAATAATTGGATATTCTTAATTAATTTACTTAAACTTTTTTTAAGTTTAACGATCTTGGAATCCCTGCTTAGGAAATTTAACGAAATATTGATTGCATTGGAACTTACTAATGAATGTGCAATATCTCAACCTGTGTGAAACTCTGAATTATGTTCCATTTAAGGAGCTATCACATCTTCTAACTTGAAGTGTTCTCACATAAGTTGTATGCATGTTTTGAAACACATAACTTATTTTTATGTTATTTTAATGAGAGAGAATTTATATGAAATTAATTCAAAATTATTCAAGTTTTGTGCTATTATTAAAACAAATTATAGATATTTGAAAACGATTCAAAAGAAATTATAATCTTTATAGAATGATAAAATTGTAAGTATTAGGAAGTGTCTTAAACTTATAGTAAAAATTTTGTTTAACAGTCGTCGGAAAATAATTTCTAATGTAAAACTTGTTCAAAGTTATTCAATAGGTGCTTGATTTTTTAACGTAATAAACGTTTCGATCAAAGTTTTTAAAGGTTTTTGTTAAGAAAACTAAAATTTTACGTGCGATGTATGCTTTTCTATATAAAACAATTTATTAGTGGTTATATCTATGTAAAATTATAGATTAGATTTAAAACAAAGTAAAAAATTTTTAAAGTCTTGAAACCTTTATAAGGGAACTATTAAGTTTTAATATGCTTTAAGTTTATATGTATGTGCGGGACAAATATAATATCTTCTTATGCAGTTAAAGCATGTTTTTTTTTTTTTTGTAAAAAAATTATATGTATTAAGTGCATAAACTATAGATTTTAAAGGTAAGATCAGATGGTAATTAATTTCTCTACAAAATGTTTCATAGCGTTTGTAGAATATTTAAAACTGCAATGTTATATATCAAAGTAGAAGTAACTTTTTTTTATCTCTCCTGAAAAATTATATTGCACGAAAAATAATCATTCAACATTTACTAACAAATCGTAAGTGATTCAGTTATTTCCCTTTTCAAAGATGGTAATTCTTAAAAGAGCTTATTATAAAGGAGGGGTTGATTTACGTTGCAATTGGATAAGACATACCTAGGACTTTGAATCTTTTCACGGATGTATTTAGCAATATCCCTACCGAAAATGTAGTAGTGATGATTGTCGCTACATGGTGGGAACTAATGAATAAAATTTCAATATATAAAATTGTTTATAAAAGAAATCATTCATCTGTAACAACCAGCTAATAGGTGTAAACGTCGGCGAACAATGTTGCTTACAACAAATGTTTGCTAATGAAAACGGAGTTGGTTACAAATTAAAAACCTGGTCTATTAAATTAAATAGAGAGCAGATATTGAAAATGGAAGAATATCCTGACGATATTATAAGTTGTGTTGAAAACAGTTCGTTGTGTGAAAGCATTCCTAATATGCTACAATACAAAGTTTATAAAAACGAATCATGTTGTAAAAAATCATTGCGACTTATTTGCTGCAAAAGAAAATTATTTCAAAGTCTTAAAAACAAGTTTAATACGTGCATGCAGTGAATTATTTGAATGTCATGGATGCGAAATTGACCATCTATCACAGCGCCAGCATAGTTGCTTATCCACAAGCGAGAATGAAAAATATCGTGCAGTGGGCAAAGCTGCTATTTTCAACATCTATGTTAAAAATATGCTGAATTGTACAAAATTATTGCACATGTGTCTATAACAGCAGTGAATTTTTCGCTAAGTTCAACTTGAAAATGATTCATAAATATTTTTATGAGGATATATTAGAAGACTAAAGTCCATTCATCAACTGTGAGTACTCTTTTTCTGTGTTCAATATAGTATTTAAAGATTAATTATTATATTTATATCTTTTAATTTGAATAATAATTTTTTAGAAAAATAATTAAAAAAAATATTTTTAGAAAAATGTGTGACTAATAGTAGGTGCCAGTAATCTTATCTATTGACGAAACGAACTTATCTTATCTAACGTTGAATCGCACTTATCTTATGTAGGGGTTGGTTTAGGCAAACCTTAAAATTTACTCATTTAGAAGTTATTCTAAGTTAGCATTTGCATGATATTTCAAAATGTTGGTAATAGATCATTGATTTTCAATGTATTAAACATGGTTTTACTTCAAAGTTCTGCAGATATTTTTGTTAAGAAAACTAAAATTTTGGTTAAAATGTATGCTTTTCTTTGTAAAGTGTGCAAAGATGAATAAATTTAAGATTAGATTTTTAAGTTTAACAGTTGTCGGAAAATAATTTCTGATGTAAAACTTATTCAAAGTTATTATTTGCGTAATATTTCAAAGTAATATCAATAGGTGATTGATTTTTTAACATAATAAACATTTGTTTTGATCAAAGTTTTGCTTTTTTTTTTTGTTTGTTAAGAAAACTAAAATTTTAGGAGTGATGTATGCTTTTTTCTTTGTAAAACAATTTATTAGTGGTTATATATATGTAAAATTATAGATTAGATTTAAAACGCAGTAAAAAAAATTTTAAAGTCGTGAAACCTTTATAAGGGAACTAGTAAGTTTTAATATGTTTTTGGTTTATATGTATGTGAGGGACAAATATATCTTCTCTGTGGAATAATGTTTATATGTATGTGCGGGACAAATATAATATCTTTTTATGCAGTTAAAGCTTGTTTTTGTAAAAAATTTTATGAATTAAGTGCATAAACTATAGATTTTAAAGGTAAGATCAAATGGTAATTATTTTCTATACAAAATGTTTCATAGCGTTTGCAGAATATTTAAAACTGTAATGTTATATATCAAGCGACGATGGTAGAAACAATCTTATAATTTAAGTTCAATACAAATTTAACATCTTCTATTGTATATATAATAGTATGTTTTAAAGTTTTGAATCATATATTTTATAATTATTTTTAATAATTACTGTTTGGGGTTAAAACATCTAAGTTAATATATGTTTGATGTTCATTTAATATTAAAACTTTATTAAATACTTCTATTAACCTTTAATGAAATCCTTACTACTAATAGACTAATATGTGTGGAATTTAACATTATATTGCAATTTAGGTAATCGTTGAAAGTATGTTAGGTTTAAAATCATATATTAATAGTCTACATTTCTGGATAAAATATAATAATTAGGATTAAAACTTGTAAATTTTATCTTTCAAGTCTTTACCTCTATAAAATGTTTTTAATTTTACTAAGCGTCTTAACTTATAATATAGTTTCAAAGTTGAAAAAAACGTTTAAGGTTTGAAATATATTCAAAACTGTACATAAAATATATAAAGATACTTAAATTGGTACATATATTTTTAAGTTTCAGGTTCTAGATGGTAATTGTATAATTTAAAGTCTTCATGTTTGCACATACCCCCTACTGTTGTAGGATTCAAACCATGATTCATTTAATTCTAAAGTGAACTCTTGTAAATATCTTCTAAACATAATAAAGTCTGTATTATTTCAGATAATGTAAGAATCTTCTCTATTAACATCGCGAGATAAATTTGATACCTTCTCTTGCAGATATAATAGTATGGATTGGTATGGTATGTGTATTTAATTTAAATAATTATCTAGATTGAATCATATTTCAGTTTTTATTTCTAATATTAAAAGGAAAAAATAACCCTACTGGGGAATTCCCGCTTTGTTTAAATAATTTTATGTCTAAAAATATCCCTTGTTAGCTTTCATGGAATGTTTTTCAAGGTAAGATTAAATAATAATTTTTTCTATACTAAATGTTACAATGGTTTCAAAGCTCTATCTAAATTATATTATACTGCAAAGTAATATTCTTAAGAAAAATTAAAGATATTTTAAACTTAACGCTTGTCGTAAATAATTTCAGGTCTAAAAATATGCCTTATTAGCTTTCATGGAATGTTTTTCAAGGTAAGATCAAATAATAATTTTTTCTATACTAAATGTTACAATGGTTTCAAAGCTCTATCTAAATTATATTATACTGCAAAGTAATATTCTTAAGAAAAATTAAAGATATTTTAAACTTAACGCTTGTCGTAAATAATTTCATGTGTAAAAATATCCCTTGTTAGCTTTCATGGAATGTTTTTCAAGGTATGATCAAACAATAATTTTTTCTATACTAAATGTTACAATGGTTTCAAAGCTCTATCTAAATTATATTATACTGCAAAGTAATATTCTTAAGAAAAATAAAAGATATTTTAAACTTAACGCTTGTCGTAAATAATTTCATGTCTAAAAATATCCTTGTTAGCTTTTATGGAATGTTTTTCAAGGTAGGATCAAATAATAATAATTTTTTCTGTACTAAATGTTACAATGGTTTCAAAGCTCTATCTAAATTATATTATACTGCAAAGTAATATTCTTAAGAAAAATTAAAGATATTTTAAACTTAACGCTTGTCGTAAATAATTTCATGTGTAAAAATATCCCTTGTTAGCTTTCATGGAATGTTTTTCAAGGTATGATCAAACAATAATTTTTTCTATACTAAATGTTACAATGGTTTCAAAGCTCTATCTAAATTATATTATACTGCAAAGTAATATTCTTAAGAAAAATCAAAGATATTTTAAACTTAACGCTTGTCGTAAATAATTTCATGTCTAAAAATATCCTTGTTAGCTTTTATGGAATGTTTTTCAAGGTAGGATCAAATAATAATAATTTTTTCTGTACTAAATGTTACAATGGTTTCAAAGCTCTATCTAAATTATATTATACTGCAAAGTAATATTCTTAAGAAAAATTAAAGATATTTTAAACTTAACGCTTGTCGTAAATAATTTCATGTCTAAAAATATGCCTTGTTAGCTTTCATGGAATGTTTTTTCAAGGTAAGATCAAATAATAATTTTTTCTATACTAAATGTTACAATGGTTTCAAAGCTCTATCTAAATTATATTATACTGCAAAGTAATATTCTTAAGAAAAATTAAAGATATTTTAAACTTAACGCTTGTCGTAAATAATTTCATGTCTAAAAATATGCCTTGTTAGCTTTCATGGAATGTTTTTTCAAGGTAAGATCAAATAATAATTTTTTCTATACTAAATGTTACAATGGTTTCAAAGCTCTATCTAAATTATATTATACTGCAAAGTAAGTAATATTCATAAGAAAAATTAAAGATATTTTAAACTTAACGGATGTCGTAAATAATTTCATGTGTAAAAATATCCCTTGTTAGCTTTTATGGAATGTTTTTCAAGGTAGGATCAAATAATAATAATTTTTTCTGTACTAAATGTTACAATGGTTTCAAAGCTCTATCTAAATTATATTATACTGCAAAGTAATATTCTTAAGAAAAATTAAAGATATTTTAAACTTAACGCTTGTCGTAAATAATTTCATGTCTAAAAATATGCCTTGTTAGCTTTCATGGAATGTTTTTCAAGGTAAGATCAAATAATAATTTTTTCTATACTAAATGTTACAATGGTTTCAAAGCTCTATCTAAATTATATTATACTGCAAAGTAATATTCATAAGAAAAATTAAAGATATTTTAAACTTAACGGTTGTCGTAAATAATTTCATGTCTAAAAATATGCCTTGTTAGCTTTCATGGAATGTTTTTCAAGGTAAGATTAAATAATAATTTTTTCTATACTAAATGTTACAATGGATTCAAAGCTCTATCTAAATTATATTATACTGCAAAGTAATATTCTTAAGAAAAATTAAAGATATTTTAAACTTAACGGTTGTCGTAAATAATTTCATGTGTAAAAATATCCCTTGTTAGCTTTCATGGAATGTTTTTTTCAATGTTCAAATACTATTTCTCATTTTTTTTTCATACTAGTATGGAATGTTCTGTAATACATACTTTTTCCAAACTATTAAATTGATAATATGTTTTAAGTTTAAAAACCTAATAAAAAAAATTTAAAGTAAAAGAAAAAAATATTCGTTTTAGCCTATCTATGTACAAATTTATTATTATTTTGTATTATTTAGCGAATGTATCTATGTAAAATTATATATCACGTTAAAAAACATAGCAAAACAATTTTAAAGTCCTGAAAATAAGCCCTTTTTTGAACTACTAAGTTGATAATATATATTTTAAGTTAGAATTCGACTAAAAATATTTAAAGTTTTGAAAAATATACTCAAAACCTTCTATTAAATTTTCTAAGTTTCATTTTTAAACAATAGATGACGTTATATTTATTTTTGATAATTAATTCTAGTAAATTCCTAAAAATATTCTCTCTGTTATAGAATATATTTCACTGAACTTTCGACGATCCATAGCGTAACGGTATTACGTCGCTAAAAGTAGTCAGGTAATATTTCCTTAACGGGTTCAATTCCCATGGAAAATACTTTTAAAAAAATTTCTAAGTCCCAAAAATGTAGTTCTAGCTTTCAGCATCAGATGGCAGCACTGAAAAAAATATGCCCTGACCTCCAATCCTTGTACGAAATTTAGTTCCCTGTTTAACCGATAGGTGGCGCTCCGCAGAGCACCTACTCCCTCCAAGATTCTGCTGAACTACAAACTTCCACTCTTTCCCGCTAGGGGGCGATAGCAGCGCTGCCCTCTCCTGATTGGTCCAAATCAACCGCCAGGTGGCCAGCTGCACTCTGATTGGTCCACGTCACTCAGTTAGCTCCGCCCACTTTAAGCTCCTCCCCCTCTTGCTCCTGCTCCTGGCGCAAAACATTTTTATACTACTCGTGTATATACAAAATTAAAAAGAAAAAGTCTAAATAAATATGAACATAACTATTTTTCTTTCTACTACTTAAGATTCAGAAAAAGAAGGTCATTCCTGTATTTAACAAAATTCAATATCCAAATTTGTTTATTTTTTCGTCTCTCTCTGTAAGAATTCAAAGATCAATTTACATTAACATTGCCTATTTTAAATCATAACTTTTCTACGATTCTTTTCTCATGCAGTGTTTGTTATTTCATTGCCTGAAATGAAAAGACTTCTAACTCTATCTGTAAATTCTTTTAATATTAGAAACTGTTCTACATTAGATGTTAATTTAAGTTTGTTTCATATGTCTGCCTTAAAAATTGAAACATTTGCTTCATTGTTTATTAAAATTCTAAAGCTCTTAATTTTTCATATATATAAAGTATGAAAAAAAATGAGAATTTTGTTTCAAGCTTGTACATATTTTTGCATTCTAGAATGAGAGAGCATTCTAGAATGAGTACATATTTTTGCATTCTAGAATGAGAAAACATTTACATTTATTGGAATTGCATTCCTTACTGAAGTTGTTAGGTCGAGAAACAGTAGGAAAATCAATTTTAATAAGTTGATAATTTTATGTTTTGTATATGAAAGAATTATTTAATAGTTTTATAACCTTAATACCATGGTGGAGTCAGAAATCATAAGTAAAGACTAGAGAGAATTTAAATATTTGTCTGTTTGTTTAACCAGAATTATGAAATTCAAAAATAAGAAAAAATTGTTCCATTAATGAATGATTGTGTAAATTCCCATACATAAGTTTGAATATAATCATGGAGAAAGATGAAGAATACATACAAACAGCATTCCTTTGATATTCAAAATATATTTACCACATCGTAATGAGAAATATATATTCCTATAGGTTCCTGTGTTTCCATATAATTATTATTGTTTCAGTAAAAGTGCAAAATATTAGTGTTGTAAATTCAAAGGTTCATTCACGGACTGCATCTACCCAATGCTAGGTGCCTTGGAAATAAAAGACAAAAAGTCCTTCAAGAAGCAAAAATATATATTTATTCAAAAGACAGCAATCCTGCATCAAAGTCAGAGCTCATTCGCTTACTGAAGACAAAACTCAACTGCCAGCCTGGCGTTATATACAGTGGCGTGCAGCGCTAGTTCACTTCACTTCGCGCCAGTTCACTTCAATTCGCAACAATTAGCTTAACTAATTGAAACCAAATTAGCAGATCAATATGGAACCCAAAAGGGATTTTCTTCCTTTACAAGTTTTGAACTGAAATCAAAAAATTTATAAGGAATTCTAAAGAATTCTAGGCTTGCATTTTATACTTTACATTGTCTTAATTGTTTCAGGAAATATATTATATTTTAATTTTAAAATATTCAATGACCGACCTCAGTTTATTTCTGTATTCATATTTAGCGCGGATCTCATAAAACATTTGTTTTAAAAATTATTCCCTGTGCTCCCGAAATATTTTGATTGGGGATAGAATCTATGATTTCTTGGAAAAACCATTTTTTACTTTCAAATTTAGTCATTAATATCCAAAATTCTTTTTTCATAATTTTATAAAATCTGTCATTTACATAGGGTGATAACATGCCCTGTACATCACGTAAATAATTTTGTTTCAATAAAGGTCTTCAGACAATGCAGTCTTGTAGAAGATAGGTTCTTCCCAGTTTCCAGACTTTTTTTGTCGGCTGATAAGTTGTAACTGAAATGTTGTGCACTATACACTATTTTGATCTTCTCAGCAAGTTGCATGTCGAGCAAATAAACAGGGTTACAACCAGTGGTGGGATTCAAATAAATTAACAACAGGTTCTATGTCCTAATCAGTGGTGGGCTTCAGCCGGTTCGCACCACTGGTTACAACCATTCTGATGATCTCTGATAAGTTCACTTTGGATTTTGATGAAAAAGAAAAAAGGCTGTTTAATGAAGTTTTGATGATGTGTCGGCATCTTTATGATACAGTCTTGAAATTGCTTTTGTCTTAGCCACTGAGGAATCTACAAAGACAGTATTTTCCGGTAACACATAATCAATTGTATTTTACTCTTGTTGTGCCAAATTCCCATTGGGTGAAATAATCAATCATTTAGTATGATACCCTCTGTTTCAAATATTCATTCAACTAGGCAGAATGTGTAGGTTCCTTTGCACTTTTTTCCATCTGGGGTGGAAGAGCTGACATGGAGCCAGTCATAGAGTGTGACATCCTCTGTTTCCAAATATTCATTCAACTAGTCCGAACCTAAAGGTTCCTTTGTATTTTGACATATGGGGCGGATAAGCAGACATGGAATTAAAAAAAAGCAAATTAAGAGAAAGGGAGAGAGAAGAAAAAAGTAGAGAAAGCATGTGATATAATGGGTTAAAACTGAAGAGAAAGATTTTGAAATCGAGAGCTCAAAAATAAACAAATATTGGGGGAAATAAACATCGGCCAATAGGAAAAACCAAAATATAATACAGTAAGGGGCTGTTCACATAGGAGTCCGTTGCGCAGCGTTAAGGAAAAGATGACGTTAAGACGAAAATAAACCAATCACAGGCGTTAAAAATTTCATTGCTAATCGTTTGGAGGCCTATGATTGGTTTATTTTTGTCTCAACGTCATCTTTTTCTTAACGCAACGCAACGGACTCCTATGTGAACAGGCCTTAAGGGTTCGAAAGATCAACAAGAGAGTTTCAAAAGACTGCGTAGGAAAAATGATCAGATGGTTCAGAATGTAACAAAACATTGCCTAGGGAAAAGGGAAAAGGATCAGATAATGGTAGGCAATCAAGAATGGGATTAGAATGGGAAATGACAGCGTAGAACAGAATGTGAGAAGAAAAAATGACAAGATAGCAGAAAATGATAAAAGAAAAGGATACAATAGAGAAGATTAAGTAAGATGGTAAATGAAAAATAGAAGCAAACATAAGAGCAAGTTTATATATCTGCTCCAGCCCCTCCTGTCTGCTTCCTGAAATCTGAAATAAAATGTAGAAAATTATTAGAGGTATAATAATGACAACCCATTCAAAAGCATTCAGATTTTTTTTCTCGTTATCCCTTAAAGGGCAGAATGATTATGAAGTCGAGAATGGATCATTTGCATTTTGGAAAAACTGACTTGAAATAATATGTAAAATAATAAGGTAATAAAATATACGTATAAATGTTTTAAAATGTAGATTATATTAAACAGTAGTTAGAAATTTAATCAATCAAGTTTTCGTAAAATATTTATTTTTAGATTGCTATACCTAAAACAATACTCTTTGAAAGACTAAAATATCACATAATTGTATAGATAAAAACTATGGAAAGATTAAGAAAATCTTATTACTTTGCTTCCACGTTATGTTCTATTGTGCTCTTGATGAAAATAAAATACATGCAGTGTGTCATCAGCTGACTCGAAATAATCAAGTATATATTCAGTTACATATTTCAGATATGTATTCGAAATATTCGGCTTTAAGTTCCGAAAATATTATTACAACTAAAATAATATTACATGAACAATAAATTATTTTTATACTATATCCTTAATATTATAGATATTTCAAATTTCCATCTATTTTAAACAGGAAAAAAATATTTATTTCACAGCAGTGAATGGTATTTAAGAAGTAAAATGCATGTAAAAAGGCAGTTAATGACAAAAGTAATAGGACACTTAATGTTAAAAATAATTTCTTATATTTTATGGGGTATTTATTTTCCTTCAACTATATATAATTCATCTACCAGAATTAATATTAATTAAATGGGAAAGAACTCTTTTCAGGATTCACCATTTCATTCCTTGTCACTGCGCTTCTCAATTTTTTTTCTTTCAGCTTCTCCAAAAGCAAAATTTGCGTCTTCGAATAATAACATGTTTTAATCGGTACTTTATCTCAGTCATTAATAAATGACTCTTATTATTAGAATTGCAGGTAATAAATCGCACACTGTTGAGAAACGAGTAATCAATGTCGTCATACAGAAAAAAAAAATTGAAATTTCTGTTATCAGTGGAAAAGGTTCTTGAAAATAGGGCAGAAAGGAAAAATTCATCGCAAAAGCTATCAACATTTCTCCTTCAAAACATGAGACCGAGAGTAAGATATTTACTACTCTCTGATTGATACGCAGTTTCATCTTGCACTCTTCAGCAATGATGTACATACCTATTATACTTTTCAGTTTAAAACATGAGGAGTTTTACTTCTATATGTTGTAATAAATAAATATTTCGTCTTTTTTTCAAGAAAAAGAATGGTCAAAATACCTCTAATCACAGAGATCGTTTCGCCGTAAGCATATTCAGTACCGTATCCAGTCTTGCTGCTGAACAGATAAAGCTCAAAATGGATACGATTATACAACAGTCTGAAATAATATAAAATAAATAAACCATTTTAAATGCACAATATATATATATATATATAAATATGTGTGTGTGTAAGGACTTGAGACATTTCACTACGTGAATTAATCTTGAAATTTGTTAAAATGTAGTGAATATCAAATGTATAACATACATTCACGTGATTGAAAAATTTAGAACTTAGAAAAGAAATTCGCAAAAATTATTAGTCTCAAGGCACTAGAATATAAAAAAATGAAACTATTTTTTTTCAAATAATTATTATCCAGAAGTAACGGTTAAACAGGTATAATATTCCGTCCATTAAACCAAAGTTCCAAGAAGATTATTAACCTCGATCTTTCGCTATGCTGATTTATTAATAGATTTTTTCCCAACAAATAGGAACAGTTTGTAAGTTTTAAATTATTGATTTAAGACATTAATTATCCTCAGCAGTATCTAAAAATATTATTGAGTTTAGTGCAAATTAACTGTTAAAAAATACTCATCACGTAATTATGGTTTCTGAATTATAAAGGAAAATAAATCCGATTGAATTTAAACCTTTTTATCTTTAAGATAAAAATGCGTTATAAATTTAAAACAAAAGTTACGGCGTTAGCAGCAAACATTAAGAGATGATTTAGTTTTAAAAGACGTTGCAAAAAATTCTGAGTTTTGTAGAAATTTCACACTCTTAACACTAAAGGAAACGACAATGCATATCAGTTTGAGAATGTAGTAAAACTAACTTAAAAAAATTTAACACTATAATAAGAACAGATTCATTTACAAAATTTCAACAACATCGCATATAGCTTGTGACGTGGGAGAGAATACGAATGCTAACTGTCAGATAAAAACTTCTGATATACTTATTTAAGGCAGCAAAGAAATTTACGAAACAGTTCTAGCACACTTACCTCAATGAAAATGAAAAACACATTATAAAGTTTAAATCTTTTCTCTTGAAATACATTAAATCACGGCGAAGGATCAACTAACGAAAAGCAACAAGAATTATGCGGTCTTCCTGAGTTTTGATACTTCCAGCGATTAACGCGCAAGTGTAGTTCAAGTACGGGTTTGCTTCAAAAGTTTTGGTTAAGCTTTATAGAAAATGCATCGTGATTGGTTGGTAGATATTTGATACCTTATAAGGCGCGTGCGAAGGGATATGTGTCATATTTAAGTTCAGACTTGGGAGAAAAATTATGGCTTTGCTTTATGCTAAATGCATCGTGATTGGTGCACAGATATTTCTTACCTTATAAGGCATTTTCAAAGAGTTGTCCGCCATATTTTGTCTTCTTGAACTATGGAGGCAAAGAAAAATTTAAAAATGTATGCATACAAGTTTTCAGAGATTATCTGATTTCGAAACAGAAATAAATGTTTATTCAAATTAGAATTTTTTTAAAATAAATAAGTATGAATTTGAGCTCTTATAACATTTAATGCTTTTGCCATGAATGACGTCAATGTGTTGCTTTCCGTGACACTGACTATTGTGACTCCATGGTTAAGACTGAAATTGTGTTATAAGTATTTTAAGTTGGTGCATGGCAACACGCTTCGGCAGCATGGTGGATGTTTTGGGCATGAAGTAGCAATGGCTTCGTGTTAAAAAAGTCTCTTACATTTGGTCACCGCTACTAGTAGATAGCGCGCGCGATAAATCGGGTTCTGCTTTGAAACTGGAACCATATGATTTATATTGGTTTTTTGTATTTTTCAAGACAAACCAACGTATTTTTTTGAGTGTGTGTTTAATACAAATTCGTCTATTTAACTCAAAAAGAGTTGATTTTCATTTAAAATGTTCATTTGAACTGCATCTTTTGCTAAACTTCATTAAAATTCGTAGAGGAAATGAGTAAATAATGATACATTATTTTCTAGAGCTAGTTAGTTATATGCTGTGACGCCATGCCTTTACAGGGGCGCGTTCTCACACTCCACGGACCAGCTGCATATTTTTTGGGAATACCATTTTCCAGTTCCTACCGTTTTTAAACACGTGCAGAGTTTTGGCCTGAAAGTTAATCCCAGGCATAGCGGTTTCTCTAACAAGTTGTGGGGGTAACTGTTTGGAAAAACAGAAAACGTCTCCCATCACCGTCATAAAGCTGTCTTTCTTAGCGATAACTCTATGCGATTTTGCCACTGGAATAAAGTTTGGGCGTTAAGAGGAGCTGTCAGCCGATGATATGCCAGCCCTCCCGGTTGTGGGAAAACTATTTCTAAGAAGACGGCCACCCCGAGTTGCAAGCCGAGAGAGGCAGAGACTTTGTGTTTTGAGGGAGATCGGCATGTAACATCCAGCCGAACAGACGTGTTTTTAGGGGCTCTTGTTTGAGACCATGGGTCCCAGAGCATATATTGTGAATTTTCACGTAAATTAATTGAGTATGTCGAAAGTGTATAATGTTTATTTTTTTTTGTAAATAAATTTACCTGTTAAGTTTTTGTTTTAAAAATTGGCCGTTTCATTTTAATTCGGACTCTCTCTTTCTTAGTCATGAATTCAACAGTTGTAATGTTAATAATGCCTCAGAGAATTGTCTTAACTACCTATTGTGATGCCACAGCTATTATTTGGTGATCAGCGGATGGGATCCGTTATCCGTTTTGAACGCAGAGTTCAGTATGCCAATTTGCGGTCAATTTTTTTCGGATACATTTTTCGGTGTGTTATCGCTGTGCAGTCGTGAAGAAACCCCCATTTTTTTGAGGGAATGTTTTCGGCTGCTCCGCGGAAGTTCATCGTGAGGTCATCGACTCAGCTTCGCAGTAGGGGAATTGTGATAGTACCCCCGATGCTCCTGTGTCTTCTAATGGTACGGTCAAGAATCCCTTTCTCGAAGAGGGTGTTTCATAGGTCTTTGACCCCGATGCTTT
This sequence comes from Dolomedes plantarius, assembly GCA_907164885.2. NCBI lineage: Eukaryota > Metazoa > Arthropoda > Arachnida > Araneae > Dolomedidae > Dolomedes > Dolomedes plantarius. The sequence continues at coordinate 82,324,774 of OU015494.1, read as the reverse complement.
CGCCTGTGCAGTGAAAGTGAGAGTTTTTTCGCCGGTTGATGCAGTTTTCGGTTTGTGCGTATTTGTGTTGCGGTCAAGAGTGTGTTGCGGGAAACGTCTCCTGGAAGTGAAAGTGTACCAACGGCGTCATCTGTGGTTTGGAGAGTGCCTGTGAGTGACGAATGACCCTTACGCTTTTTGCCTGCAAAAAGGGGAAAGTACTACCATAAATACACGAAGTTACATTGTAGTATTTTTTTTTGGATAGGTATCTTTCGGAAATAGTTTTAAGTTTTAAGTTGTGATGAATTGCTGGAAAAATACATATCAGTGCAATTGTTTTGTTGGGGAAAAGTAGAGTGTTTTGAATTTTTTTTATGTAACTTGTGATCGCTAAACTAGTGATGTTGCTTCAAGGAGTGGTTGTAGTTCTTATGGAGGTTTAAAGCTACCCTGTTTGTTACGACAAACCCAAAATATGAGGAGAAATTTGTTATGAGGACCCAAATTATGAGGAGAAATTTTTTAGGGGTCTTCTTGGGACCATTATGGAAGATAGGTTAATGGAAGAAGAAAAAAAAAAGGAGAAAGAGGAGAAAGAAGAAAAAGATAGGATTTTCGGTATGGAGGAAGAGGAAACGATAGGGCTCTCCAATTAGAAAAATTGCGAATTATATATCAAGCCCGTTTTGCGACCCCAGAATATTCCCAGAATACTGTAAGGGAATCTAATGCTGATTCTCGGAAACTGGCTCCGGGTAATACCGATTATTGGAGGCCCAGCTGCCCCAGAATTAAAAATACAGAGCAGGAAGAATTAGGGATTTTGACTAATGTAAGGGAAACATTGAATTATGATTTTGAGCAAATAGAAGAGGGGAAGGATAATCAGGTAAACTCTGCAGATATTCCGCAAACGGAAAAACCGCCCACAAGAAAAATAGGTTCTCAGTCCGAAAAAAAAGGGAAGATGGACAAGGTTTCCCAGTAAGAGGTACGACGGGGGAAAATCAGTTCGGCCCCATGGAAGAGTCTCCCTTAGCTCAGATTTCGAAAGGGGGAAGTCAAGTTGAGTCGTCGTGTGATGAAAACATTCGGGAAGCATTTGAGAAAGTCCAGCAGAGTTGCGGGGATATGAAGGAAGAGTTAGCCTGGCCACACACCGAATGCAACAAAACATTGCGGAACTTTTCTGTTTCCAGCTTTTTGTATCCAACGCATCGTCTGCAGTGTAATCAAAGGAGAGTACTGCACACCGGATGCAACATTGTTTTGAAACACGTCGCGTCATTTCGGAAACGTTGCTGCAACAAAAGTGTTTGCTTCTTTGACCGATGTTTCTCGACACACAGCTGGTGAAACATTTAATCTGCGTAAGTGCGGGAACACGCGCATTTTATTTTCATTAATGCTCCGTGTTGAGGATTTTTGCATTATTATAATATGATAGATGGAGGTTGATGCTGACAAGTTGGATAGTTCTTGTCCACGCAAGAATAGAAATTTATAATTTTAGAGCGAAAGACCACCACAACCAAGATGTTATAAATAAAATTTGGCAAGATATAGCTGAAGAATTGAATATTCCATGTATGTACCACACCAATTTATCACATTTAATCGAATAAACCTTGCCCTCAAGTAATCCAGACACCCCCATTTTTTAAGATATTGTTAAGAAAGAAAAATAGGGTTGCGTCACTCAGGGCCAGATCTAGGCGGCGCAAACAGGGCACCTGTCCAGAGCGGCAAATTTGAGGGGCGGCAAAATTGGTAGAAGGAGAAAAAAAATTTGCGGTTAAATTTTTTTAATTTATTGATTTTTTAAAATATTTTATAAGTTATGTTTTTCTTAGATTTAAAAGTAGATACTTAGCTATATATTTATCTTTCTTTTGTTACTGCTTTTTATAGTAATACGCTTACAAAACAAAAAGCTTTTGTTATTCAACAATGTTATTAAAAGTTATTCCGTAATGTTACTAAAAGCCTTTCTTCTGAAGGTATACTCTTCCGGTAGTTGGTGTTCTTTTTCCGAATCTTGTCTTCAACAAGTCCCAAGAGATAATCAAACGTAGGTATGCTTAACCTACAATAATTGTAAAACTCATCTGGGTCATTTCTAAGTTCTTTAATAAAACTGTCAATGTCTCTTTTTTTATTGATTGGATGAATCCAACATCTTCTTTCTGGTTTTTCATCCAAAAATTGTATAAATTGCCACAAAATAATAGCTACTTCTACTTCCTCACTTGCCATATCATCCACAATTATGACCAAACTATTTCCCCAAAATTGAACACTTCCAACACCCCCTATATCGGAAAGCCTGGAGTCTCATGAAGTACGTCATCACAAGTCGTCCATCGGTCGTCCAACGCATGGTTACCACGCGAACGCATTTATCGCTCTTTCTAATTCCGTGACGTCGAAATCGCTGTAGCGCTCTTCCAATGATTGTGAAATACGTTTTTTTACCAGCTGCCGATTATAAACAATTACCCAAGCGTTTTTTAAATAACTTTACCGTCATCTTTATTTTATCCATGTCCTTTTTCAAATATTAAAATGCTTATTATAAAATCTCGATACTCACTTCTACCTCTTTTCTAAATAATACATATATTTATTTTTTTTAGCGAAACAAAGCCTTTTCGATTGTAGACTTTATACATGTCAATTTCGAGCAAAATTTGTGCATAAGATTCAGTGAATACAAATAAAATGTTTATTCTACAAATTTATTCCGAAAAGAATAAAATATTTAGAGAAAAGTTTCTTTTATGAGAACACTTAATTTTCTTCAAAACTAGGTTTTACCAAAAGGGAAAAGAAAGCAAAATTTGGTAGGTTTAATCAAAGCCATTAGCAATATAGATAATAACTAAAAGCTCTTCACTTTCCCTTTTTAAAAAGGCTTCTCTTCTAAATTTTGTATGCACACTCACTAGATTTGTTTCATACTGTATGCACATTTGAACATTTAATCACAGTTAATATATGTATGTAAGCGTTTTCTTAATTCTCACTGGACTCCTCCTCATAAAAGTAACTTATTTTATTATTACACTTACCATAATTTAACTTTTTTTAAAGAGCATCAATGATGTAATTTTTATAACTCAAAAATAATAAAAATTATTTTAAACGTTTGAGTGATTATGTGTGCATGAGAGAAATTCTGAGATTTCAAGCATTGAAATAGTGACCAAAAAGTAATTTTTTTGGTTTGTTTTTGGAGTTATTAAACTCTGCAGAATTACTTTTTTAATGAACAATTTTTATACTTTAAATATTGATCTATTTAATGCTTTATTTATTTATTTATTTATGAATTTATTGCTTTAAATTGCTACATTAATTTATGATAACTTTCTGTTTAACAAAAATTGACATTAACATTTGACACAGACTCAGATATGGAAACATATATCTTTATTAAACATATTGAATACAGAATGCAAAATTTCATTAATAAAAACATTAAGCATGAATTATAAAATAAAATTCAAAGTACAACCAATTTGATGTAAATTTTGTATTATAGAACATCCGCATTGTTACACAGTTTGAAAATGATAGTCCTAATAAACTCAACAGTCAACCTACACCATTGATCAAAAATACTTCTTCACATAATGTAAACTTTAACAAAAACTATTTCACAATTTCATACCTTTGAATCATTTATTACAAAAACTTGGTTTAAAAAATGAAACAATATGAAAAATTTTTTCCCAACTATCAAGATAAAATTCTCCCCTTTTTACAATTTAACTTCTAGTTTTGGTACTGGCTATTCCTTCATAATAAAATTAAGATTAGCAAATTCATTCGCAAATATAAATAACTTAAACTTCTGAAGATCAAAACAAGTATTATGAAAATTAAACTATTTTTTTAATGTTTTCAACTTACGCTGTTTAGTTATCTTATTCTTTAATAAATTATCATTCAATTTTTTACAATAATTGTTTAAACAGATATTTGTTGAACATCGTATAATATTCTTCAAGACAACTTGGGGGTCATGAGATTTAGGACAATCATTTAAATTCAAGGAAAAATAAATTTTCACTAAGTAAGTTTAAAGATATTTTACAAACGGTATTTCGTGGACAGGCTGAAAATAAAAATTTGTGTTCATACTTATCAGAAATAAGTTTCTTAACAACAATGAAATTGTATACAACTGCATTTAACACATCGGGATGGGGATACTTCAGTCCTCTATCAAAAACTTTAATCCATGAATAGACATCATTTTCATCATTTTCTAAAATTAATTCCCTGTCGGTGATAATATTTGATTTACAAGAATCACATTTTAGCCTTTTGAGAACACTGTAACAGCAATATCCTGCTATATATGCCAAAATAGGCAAATCTAATTTTATTTCATTTATATCACTATCATCAATTGTGATATCAAAATAAATTTCATTTTCATCACTGGATTCATCATTATTTTTGAAATCGGTTAATTGAACAGGAATATTCCCATATTTGGAAGAATTAATCAAGATTGGCAAAGTAGCCTGGAGTATTAATTTCATCTCGGTTTCATAAACCTGTCGGATAGAAATATCATGCTGAGCACCAGCTAACTGACGATACTTACCAAACCTACTTTCAAGTGTATGAGTTTGTACTTTTCCAGCTAAAAGGTAATTAAAACCAAGTTCATTTATACAGTATCGTGTCATTTCAATCAAAGCATAGGTTGTATGATGTAATGCAAAATGGGTTTCTTTAGTTAAACATCCAGATGCTAAATTTAAATTTTTCCAATTATCTAACCAATCTAATAATTTATTTAAAAATATGTATTTTTCATCACTTTCTGTTACAGTTAAAGGTGTTTCGTAAACATTATTTTTGTGAATACCTTTAAATATTGATTTAACATTTACTATTGACCACCATGTATTAATTATTTTGATAAATTCTCCAGTTGCCTCAAAATTTTCTATCTGTTTTTCCTTTCCAAATAAAACTAGTGCTTCTGCAACATTAGCATTAAAAATCTGCAATGCCAGTTTAACATTTTGTTTCTCTAAATTTGTGGGATATAAAGCCTTTAATGTTAAACCATAAGCATGCTTCAAAATTTTGCCTGTTTCAAGTTCATGCAGCTTTTTTAGACATGAAAATGCTGCAGTTTCAATTTGCAAAGCATCATTAAAATTTGGATAGGACATACACTGATTATCATCTTTTTGATTTACCCAGTTATTTCTAATACATTTTAATACATGAACGGAATCAATAACAAAAAACAATGGTCGAGATGAGTCAAATGGGTTTTTATACAGAATACTAATTTTGGGTGGAGTTGAGAAATGAGACATAGCTTTTTTATTTATTGCATTATTATCACTAACGACAGCTATAATTTTAAAGCCAATAGTTTCTAGTTCAACTATAATTTTTTTAATATAATCATAAAGATTTTCTGCAGTAAGTGTTTTAACTGGTAAAACATGCACAACATCTTTATACACAGATAACAAACTCCGAATCATAAAAACAAAAGCACTTGAAGCAGCTGTTTTACAATTACAGGCCATTCCACAGATGTTCCCACCTTTATAATCAAATGCTTGATTTAAATGAATTTCATCAACCATTAAAATTACAGTTAAATCTTTTTCAGTTAATTCCTGAAATTTAAATTTTATATAACTTAGAAAATTATCACCAAACTGTTCATTTAATGGATTTAAATTAAAATCTGAAAAATTTTTTTGAAGAGTTCGTGGATGAGGCATAATAAAATTTTGAGAGCTCCGAATAAAATTGTATGCATGTGGTGAGATCGAATGAAGTAAACTAGAAAAGATTAGGACATCTGGAGAATAGCAGTACTTCTGCTTTGCGGTGTTATATTTTGATATCTGATGTAAGAAAAAATTAATTTCATGCTTTTTATCTGTAATGGACTCTTTTAAACCAATCAGTAATTCACTTATAACCTGTATGTAATTTTGAACATTATGTTCAGCTGAAGTTACTGTAGCAAACGAATCAACTTTTTTTAACACATTTAAAAGACTATCAATATTATTAAATTTTGATGGGAGTGTAAATTCATCTATGGTCTTTAGTAATACATTTTTAATAGAAGCATAGACATTTAAATTAGAGTCAATTACTACTGATTTCAAAATTTGAGGACATATGTCAGAAGATATCTTAAGTAGCATTATTTGCTTAGACCTGATTACAGTAGTCCAGTCATCGGGTAAAATTTCAGCATCAAGGCATGCTTTTAGTTCTGTTAAATTATTGAATGTCTTTTTTTTATCATAAAGTTCTTTGTCATGTAGACTGCAGGCCAAAGCTTGTTTCATGTCCTCTATCTCCCTTTTGCGTTTCTTGCGATCTGGTGACTCCCTTGACACCACAGGTGAATTAAGATGACTTGGGCCATCTGGTAAGAGACTTGGAACTGCATGAGGCTTTAAGCGTGGATATGCAAGTGGCACGATAATGTGATCTCCAGACTTCTCATCAAAAAACTCTGAGTGCCTTATGATGTCATCATCTATGAAGTGGAGTTCACATACCTAGCAAAAGAAAATATACGTGAATAAAAGCAAAGACAAATTTAAATCTAAAGCAGAATATTTTATAGAAAAGAAAAATCTGAATAGATGTGTGTACTTCCTATTCCTATGTGTACTTTCATGAAGATGTGAGAGGCTTAAATTATATATTGCATCGATAAGTTGTTAAACAATAAATAAAACTTCAGTACGATGTTTTTTTTCTTCCTTTTATATATGCTGATTAGAGATGTAACGATTATTTAGCCGAATATTTTTTCAGAATAAATTAATGCTTTAAAAAATAAAAAAATTGCATATAAATAATTTTTTAAAAAGAAAATAATACATTTTAATCTCCAATTTTTTTATTTTTTAAAGCATTAATTTATTCTAAAAAAATATTCAGCCATGTTCAGTCGAATATTCGTTGCATCTCTAATGCTGATGGCTATAGATATAAAAAGTTTCAAACTCTGAGTAATTTATGAAAGGAGTATACTTAAATAATAAATGATGATTGATAACTTGGGTGCTTAAATGTTTCTTTGCCTTTTCAGTAAAGAACTTGGAGGTAATTTTTGACATGACAGGTCAAAAACCTAAAACACTTTTTTTAAGCAATCATTAGTAATATTTTATATTAAATCAAGCTAAAAAATGATTAAATAATTCATATGATACCTATTTAAATATTTTTATTTATACTATAGTTATACTATAGTATAAATAGACCTTAGTTATACTATAATTAAGGTGTAATAAAATAATATATCATAATTCAAATTATATGTCATGTTAGGAAAAATAGCTAAAAATATTGAAACTATTATTAAATGCATTTTTCAAAATACTGTTTATATCTTTATTACTATTAAGTGTTCAGTTTGTTACAAAATATTTTAGCAATCTAATATTTGCATTCTACCTAGTCCATGTAGTTCAGCATCAATTGAGCAGATATTTTCAAATTTTGAATTTATCCACTCCAAATTGCAAAACAAACTTAGAGTGCAGAAGGCAAACACAAGGCATCACAAAGAGAACTATAATCGTAAAAAGCAATAATAATGTAATTGAAATTGATTGAGGTATTAAAATACTTTGAAAAAAGTTCTCTACAAACGCATTAGAGTATATTGCTGAATTTAATATTTAAAAAACTGCAAAAATGTTACGGTCTTGTGACATTCAAACTTTTCGATTTGAATCATTAATAGCAAGTTTCATTCTTAATAATTATTCATAGCACCACAATAAATCACACTAAGTAGCAATAATAAAACCCTAACAAACTTCTAACATAACTATAAAACTAGCCTTGAGTTTAAAAAACATGAGTTTAAAATTTAATTATGTTTCGCAGAAACAAAATTACCTTTTCTACAATATTCGCTCACTTTATCTATCTAAACATATGTATTCGTATCAAACATTAAAATAAGCACTTGAAATACAACACATTATGGTGCTTTTATAAATACATTTCTCAAAATTAATATTTTATCCTTTAAAAGAAAATTTTATCATTCTTAATAATTATTCATTCATTATATAATATATATTCTTAATAATTATTCATTCATTATATAATATTTTATCATTCTTAATAATTATTCATAGCACCACAATAAATCACACTAAGTAGCAATAATAAAACCCTAACAAACTTCTAACATAACTATAAAACTAGCCTTGAGTTTAAAAAACATGAGTTTAAAATTTAATTATGTTTCGCAGAAACAAAATTACCTTTTCTACAATATTCTCTCACTTTATCTATCTAAACATATGTATTCGTATCAAACATTAAAATAAGCACTTGAAATACAACACATTATGGTGCTTTTATAAATACATTTCTCAAAATTAATATTTTATCCTTTAAAAGAATGAAACAAAGAGTTATAAAAATAAATTTATACACTTACTCTAGAATGCTTTGTTGGTACAAATGAATCTTGGCGTTTACAATTCCATAGCCATTTCTTCAGTTGAGATTCTTCTTTCGGAAAACTAAACACGGCCACTTTAGGACCATTTTTGTAATTTCCTCGGCATGTAGCTACACAGCACTTATGAGGCATTGTTCACAAAATTAAATAATTAATTAGATTCCTTACGAGAAACGTCGTAAATTCAAATCGACTCTTCCAGGAAACCACGTGAATTGTACTACTATGAACTACCTCGAACAGTTGAACCTGACCACCACGAAGGCCGACTTTCGTGACGTCAGAGCGTCATGGTAACCCCAGAGGCCAGGCTTTCCGATATAGGGGGTGTTGCTTTCACCCACTGGTCAGAGCGAAAACGATAGTACAACCGTTGCCAAATCACCTGTGACCAGGGCGCCTTGAGAGCTGAACACAGTGCTTACTGTCGTTCTTTGAGTTCATGCAGATCTCCAACGGGCTTGTGAACAACTCATATCACACTCCATATCACACTCGGTTTACACTCTGTAAAACTAGAGGTATTACCTTCATATTGGTAAATTACTGATTAAAAATTTTTTTAGAGAATTATAAGGAAAAAAACAAATGACAAATCAGCTATATTTTTGCATTTTCCCAAAGTATGGGTTTCATTGTTCTCACTGTTAAATGAACTGAAAGTATAATTTAAAAAATATATATATGCACAACAGATTTTACATAAGCATTAATATTGACAACGTAGTTTATCATACACTGAAAACTTGTTTACTTATCAAAACTAATTTAATAGTGATTAAATTCAATATTAAGGCTTCAGCCTATTTAGAAGTTATATGAAGATTTCATAGTAAAAAAATTATTAGCAGAGACTAAGCATTTTTGACTAATAGTTAGCAGAGAAAACATATTAATTTCAAGTAGACAAGTAACTGGAAACATTTTAATTCTGTGAACGATTATAAAAAAAAAATCATGGCTTTAGCTCACACATGAAACTTAATTTGCCATAACCACAAAATATGTTGAATAGAAAAAAGTATCTCATAATCATAAAGAATTGAAATTAACAACATACACACATACACTATTAATATATTATTATAAAATTAAATTAAATACTTGATATACAATTTAGTCTAGATAAATTTGATAGATAAATTTGAACAAATAATTATACATGACAGGTTTTACAGATATTGACAAGGGAATTACTTTACAAATTGAAAATAAGTTTACAAAATATAATAATTTACAAATTGAAGTTAAATTTAATATCATAGTTAATTTTGATGATATAATAAAATATATTATTCATTTCACTTATCAAATTATTAGAATAATTTAGTTCAAAAGTAATACAAAATAAAAGCTTAAGTTTAATATAATGAGATCCGTAATTTGGATTGTTTTCTTCATTGTTTAACATTAGGGCATAGTTCAGCATTTTTATTTTCTTGTTCGCATGTAAAATGCATATGTGTAACAAGATAAAAGTTTATAACATTTTAAATTAGATTAATATTATTGTCATTGAAACCTATTACTGGTACAGGAGGACATGTATAAATTTCTTTTGTTACTTGAAAAAATAACTGATCATTTAGTTTATTAAAATTTGGTGTTTTGGTTATCGCAATTTTTTTGATTATTGCAATTTCTAGAGTATTAATGACTTTCAAAAATAAATCTTATTGGTGCAATAAGGAACCTTTACTTAAAAAAAAATTGGTCAGGTTATTGTTGATAGTGTTTAATTTTTGTATGCATAGGTCCCATTTAGAAAACTCTCATACAACTTGTTACATTTCACAAAAATGTCAAATGAATTACTATTGCCATTGAAGGTAAATTTTTAATTAACAATATGGACTAACATCAAAAACTACGCAAAACTTCATTATACAGGGTGTTCGTAAACTGTGTCGACAAAATAAGACGGATGATAGTACTCATCAAGGCGAACAATATTTACAATGCAACCTAGGGCCTCATTCCACTCAGTGTATCAGAAAAGCGTAAAGTTCAGTGTCCAAGTTGAACTTTTGTCACTGGAGAATAAATGAGAATTAACCAAATCATAACGTGCCCAATCCCATTTAAACCAGAAAAAAAATTAAAGTAGATGCTCAAAATGCCGTCCAAGGGTTTCCGTTGTACAATTAACCTAGACCAGCGTTTCCCAAAGAAGGCGATGCCATCCCCCAGGGGGCGCTGGAACTATCCAGGGGGGTGGCAGTAGCCTCAGGGGCAAATGGGGGGGGGGCGTTGAAAGAAAATAAGGGGGCGGTGGAAGCATGAAGAAAGAAGACAGGAAAATTCTGAAACCTATGGAAGACACTGAATACAGGGGTTACGGGAAAGACATTGGACGGAAAACAATCATGTATTATAATATTTGTAAAGTGTCATAATTTTATAGTTTTGGCCGTTTTAATAGCCCTGAGAATATCGGCAAGTACCCATTCTTTTTTATGTTGCAACTATCGTATGTAGTTTTTCTACCTTCTTTTGTATTAAACTTTCACCAATCGACAGAAAGAGGCATCTGTTCGAGTATTGACAGCTCTTGTTTGAGGCAATATTTGTCGATATTTGACGAAGAGTGGGGAATGATTGGGGACAATTTCCTGGTCTTTGGACAGGGCACGGGGGTGAAATCCCGTAGGGTCATTTTCTACCCTTTCCTGGAAAAATACAAAAAGCAACTTCGTTAAATAAAATATTTTTAAAATTAACAACTATTGAAACACACTTTTTGAAATTTCTGTTTTTGTAGTAAAAATATGTTGGATTTTTGGAATTATCAAGATTTATTTAAAAAAATAACAAAATCAGTTTTCTTAACAAAATGAAATCGTCTCATTTTCAAAAATATGTTTATTTTTACAAAGCATAAAATCGGTTTTCTTCACATTAAAAAAAATTAATGAGATGCAGCAATGGCAGAAAAATCAACTTCGATTTCTTATGATGAAACACGGAGGTGAGATAAAGTTTTATCTGTACGCGTGCTTCTTTCCTTGGACTTGATGTGTTCTATGACGGAAAAGGAGCATTCTCATGTTCCGAAACATGGGACAAATTTTAAAACAAACTCACTTAAGAGGGAGTACTTTTTAACTGGCAAAAGTTTTCAAGCATCTTCCCTATCTCTGTATTCCCTGTAAAATTTGGATCTGTCTGCAATTCTCGTAATACCAGCTGCAGAGATCGAGAATCTCTCTAGAGTCTCTCCCTATCGAGAACCTCTGGGACGAGTTGGATCGCCGAATTAAGGGGTGCAACAACCGTCCAAACTCGGTGATGGAACTTACATGTCTTCTCCAAGTCGAGTGGAAGAAAATACCACTAGCCGTCATACAAGGACTTGTGGAAAGCATGCCCGGAGGGTTGAGGCTGTAATTGCCTACCGTGAAGGCTCTACCAACTATTGAATATGAATAAATTTTGTTGTTTTTCTTTTCTATCACAGGTGTCCAAATACTTATTGTTAGATTGTGTATATATATATATATATATATATATATATATATATATATATATATATATATATATATATATATATATATATATATATATATATATATATATATATATATATATATATATATATACTTACTGAAGAGTCAGAAAAACTGGTACAACAGTCTAATAGCGTCCCACGAGCACACAGAAGTGCTGCAACACGACGTGGCATGGACTCGACTAATGTCTGAAGATATACTGAGGCAATTCACACCATGAATCCTGCAGGGCAGTCCACAAATCCATAGGTGTGCGAGGGGGTGGAGATCTCTTCTGAACAGCACATTGCAAGGAATCCCAGATATGCTCAATAATGTTCATGTCTGGAGAAGTAGGAGGCCAATGGAAGTGTCTAAAGTCATGTAACGTGCTCTACAACACTCTTTTTCTTTTGGAGATTGGCAACGGTTGTGCTTGGCAACGGTTGTGCTTGGATTTGGAATGACACTTCAGTTTATGTCATGTAACGCGTTGCTTAGTGCTAACCAAGCACATTTTGTAGATGATGTTTTCATTAAAATTTTCACTATATTAAAATTCTACAAAGTGATGACCCAGGGCAGAAAAGATTCAATCTCAACGGTGATTCACAGACCACACGGAGTCTGGTGTGAAAATGTTAGACAAGCCTGTGATTAAACCTAATCAAATTCCGCAACCATCCGTTATTTACAACAAAAATTTTCGCTACTGTGGTAGTTTTGTTGTGTGACCGTGCACTGTGTTTCGGCAAAGTCGTTTTTTTTTTCTCTACGAGAGCATAAAATTGCGTATTTACAACATGTACCTAAAAGTGCTATAAGTGTTGATTACCTTACTTCTATCGGATTACTGTATAGACTAGACTCATGTAGGCTAAAAATTATTTTTACCTTGCTTAAATTATTTTCTAAAAAAACCCTTGAAATTCCTTTTTATTTGTGCTATACTCGCAAATATTTTTATTGTGTATTTAGTGTGTTATATTGTACATAACAATGAATCCCCCAAACGGAAATTTCACGAATGGCAATAAAAGCACCTCCATTTTGGAAGTCAAAACCCCTGCTTTGGTTTACCCAACTTGAGGTTCAATTTTCCCTGTCCAACATCACAAAAGACACTACAAAATTTTGTTATGTCATTACCTCAGTTGAGGTCAACATACTTGATTCTGTTCAAGATCTTGTGCTAAATCCTCCCACAGATCATAAATACACACAACTAAAGGATAGATTGATTAAAATTCATTCACAGAGAGAATCGTCAAAAATCAGAACTCTCTTGCAGGGACTGGAACTTGGCGACCAGCGTCCTTCCCAATTACTAACTAAAATGCGTGATCTCGCTGGCTCACATATTAGCGACGAATTATTGAAATCGTTATGGCTCTCACGTTTGCCAAAAAGCGCACAACTTATTTTGGCAGCTTCGGACGAGAATCTAAAATCTTTGGCCAACATGGCAAACAAAATCATAGAGCTAGCTACACCTACATTCATAAACATAACTGCAGCAACATCACAGCCAAATTCCACGATATAGCAACAACTTAGCTTGTTAACTAAGTAAGTATCAGAACTGTCAGCTGAAATTAACAGCCTCTGATCGGACAGGATGCTTATGTACCTGTCACCTGTCAGTTGTCTCCAGACGTCTCAGGGGTCCCATTATCACGCCAACTGCACACGCCCCATACCATCACAGAGGCTCCACCAGCTTGAACAGTCTCCTGTTGTCATGTACGGTCCATGAATTCATGAGGTTGTCTCCATACCCGTACACGTCCATCCATTGTAAACGAGACAATTGTAAACGAGACTCGTCAGACCCAGCAACGTGTTTCTAGTCATCAACAGTCTATTGGAGGTGTTGGTGGGTCTAGGCGAGGCGTAAAGCTTTGTGCCGTGCAGTCAACAATGGTACACGAGTGTGCCTGCGGCTCTGAAAGCCCATATCAATGACGGTCCGCTGAACAGTTTGCACGCTGACACTTGTTGATGCCCCAGCATTGAAATCCGCAGCAATTTAGGAAGTGTTGCACGTCCATCTCGTTTAAAGATTCTCGTCAGTCGTAGACGGTCCTTTCTTTCAAGGTCTTTTCCCGGCCGCTGCGCTGTCGGGGATTTGATGTTTTATCGGATACCTGATATTCACGGTACACTCGTGAAATGATCGGGCTCGAAAATCCAAATTGCATCGCTACCTCGGAGATGCTATGTTCCATCTCTCGTGCGCCGATTATAATGCCACGTTCAAAATCACATAAATCGCGATAACCTACCATTGTAGCTACAGGAACCAATGTAACAGTTTCGCCAGACACCTGTTGTCTTTTATAGGCACTGCCGATCGCATCGCGTTACGCTGTTTGGTTGCATATGTCCGTTATTTGCATACCCTCGCCTGTACCAGTTATTTTTTGGCTATTCAGTGTTTTTAGTATTGACATACGTATTAACTTACTATTGTCTTTTTTTTAACAGTATTTCGAATCAACCTTTGTATTCAAAGAGGGAGGGTACGAGGAATTTACCGAACTGGTGTTTAGAAAAATTATTAAGCAGACTAAAGTTGGTTAACTTCAGTTATAAATAAAGAAAAAAAATTCTTTAATTAAGTGTTAAAATACCTCAGCAATTTTCCTTGCAAATAATTTTGTAAAATTCTCGTGTAAAGATATTTGTATTTCCATAGAAGGAAACAAAACATTTATATGCTTATTATTCGGAATGCACTTTTTGCATCAGATTAATTTTTAAAAGGGGTTATTTAAAAACATGACCATTTGGAAGCCGTTGTGGAATATTGTAAATTAAAAAGCTGCTGGAGGTTGCCTTGACAACCGCAAAGTTACATTCTGCCGAATGGCAGCAGTGAAAAGTTAAGTAACCGTAAAGTCACATTCTGTTGAGTGACAGCAGAAAAAAAAGTAAAGTAACCTCAAAGTTACATGCTGCCGAATGGCAGCAGAAGAAAGTAAAGTAACAGCAAAGTCACATTCTGCCGAATGGCAACAACAACAGAAAACTATTGTGAGAAAATAAAAATTGAATGCTGTATATGTAAATCCTTTTGTTTCTTTACTTTGTGTTCGTTTTAATAAAATGTCGTAATGAAATATGGAATGCTCGTGAGTGTGTCTTATCAACGTCAACGTCTCGTACTTTTCACTGAAACGGCAGAAAACGTGTACCGTGGCGCCATGTCTTTGCGTTGCAACATTTTCTGTAGTTTAGTCTCTGCAAGTTTGGATCAACATTTTGGAAGTTGGGATAAATCATAAATTTTTTTGAAAATACGATATTTAAAAAATGTTCTCAAATATACATTCTGTAAAATAAATACCGGGAATGATTCATTTAAAAAGCTTACATTGAAAACAAAACTTGTCGTAAGATTGTTCCAGTGTACCTATTTGTCACCTAGAGTTTTGACCATGTTGTGTCAACCATTTACCCTCCCTGCTGTGGTTTTTGTTAGTAAGTATGCTCTGCTATTTTTAAAATGGATAAAAGTATCGAACAAAGAGTTTGTCTAGAATTTTGTGTTGCCAACGAAAACGATTTAGCACAATTGCTTGTGCTAAATCATTGAAGATGTTGGAGAAGGCCTACGGTGAGTCAACTTTATCGAAAACACAAACATACGAGAGGTAGTAAGCATTTAAAGAAGGTTGAGATGAGGCTGAAGATTTTCCTCGTTTAGTTCGACCCTCAACGTCCTCGACTGACGAAAACATAGTCAAACCGAAGCAATCATGGTATTGTCCAATTAAAGTTTCTTCAGGAGGGACAATTAGTCAACAAACAATATTATCTAGGCGTTATGAGTCCTTTGAGAGAGAATGTTCGATGAAAAAGGCCAGAATTGTGGAAGAACGATTCTTGGATTTTGCACCTCCATAATGTGCCGGCCCTCACAAAAATCCTTGTACGCGATTTTTTGACCAAAAACTCCACGAGTGTCATCGACCAAGCACCGTATTCGCCAGACGTGACCCCGGCTGACTTTTTCCTGTTCCCCATACTGAAATTACTACTTTGTGGAAGACGTTTTGAGTCCATTGAAGCCATTAAACAAAATTCGCTGAAGGAGTTCAAGGCCGTACCGGTAAGTATCTATAAGAAGTGCTTCGACGAGGGGATTATTCATTGGCATACGTGTATTTCTTCAAATAGGGACTATTTTGAAGGTGACAAAATAAATTTGGAGGATTAAACAAATATTTTGTGATTTATTGAAAAATTCCCGGTATTTGTTTGATAGAATGTATTGCGTTTTGCCGTTTAAAAAGCCAAATACCACTCAGTCACTGAATGACTGATCATTGTATCTCTAGACATAAGGTGTAAAGAACATACTCGCAATTTCTCGTACGTCTCTGGTAAGAGTTTACATTATCCAGTGGCAACGCCGGCGAGGGAATGTTTCCCTTTTTATAATTAGATAGTGAGTCATGTGTTTTAGCGGCAAGATGGCGCATTGTAGATGATCTGTGATGCTTTATAATAAATGTCTTTTCGTTTATGCAGTAATGAGTGCAATTGGAATAAATTAAACACACTCTTTGAGAAGATTTATTCCAGTGGAACAGTTGAGAAAGGAAATTTTACTTTTTTTTCAGTTCAATAAGGAATTTCCTTAGCCATAAAGCCTCTTTAGTTGCAGATGATAAAGCCATATATTCAGCTTCAACTGTTGAACTGGCAATTGTTGTTTGCCTTTTGCTTTGCCAAGTAATAGCAGCTCCTGCTACTTTGAAAACAAATCCTGAAGTTGATTTGCGATCATCAGGACATCCAGCAAAGTCTGCATCACAATATCCCCCGATTTCTGTGTCACCTAAGCGAGAATACCGCAATTTTAATTTTGTAATTTTGTGAAATTATCGCATAACATGTTTGGCAGCAGCCCAATGTTCCTTGGAGGGTTTGGAGTAATGCTGACAAAGTAAACCAACAACATAGGCAATATCAGGTCTGGTTCCCTTTGCTGCATATAGCAAACATCCAATTGCAGATTGGTAATGAATAGAGAACTGGGTATCCTGATATTCGGTTGACTTAAATAACTTATGGATGACATCAAATGGGGTAGATACAGGGTTCGAGTCATGCATGTAAAATCTTTGAAGAACATTTTCAATATATTTGCACTGATTCATATTGGTGGTACCTCTTACACGATCTCTTTGTATTTCGATGCCAAGACAATATTTCAGTTCCCCTAAATACTAAAAAAAGACACAGCAATCAAAATCTGCACATGTTAGTCCTAAATCTCTAAGGCTCTTGTCTAGCTTCATATACCAAGCGCGTCCTGATCGCTTCAATCCATATATTCCTTTTTGGAGCCGACAAAGAAATCTTTTTTCTCCCCTTTCTTTGGAGAACTCCAGACCTTCTGGAAATTCCATATATATTTCTTCTTGAATAGATCCTTGAAGAAAGGCGACTACTGCATCCACATGGTCAATATCCCAGTCATAAAGTGTTGCAAAGGCTATTAAAACTCTGAGTGTGTCGTAACGTACAACTGGAGAAAATGTCTCTGTATAGTCAATGCCAGCTTTCTGCGAACAGCCCTTGGCTACTAATCGAGCTTTATAACGTTCTGGAACTCCATCAGAATTGCACTTAATTTTAAAGACCCACTTGTTCTTTATTGGTTTATGACCAGGAGGGAGAGTTACTAATACCATGTCTGGTTCTTTTATGTGCATTGAGTTCTTCCATAATTGCCCCTTTCCATTTTGAGGCATATTTGTGATTCAAAGCATCTTGATAAGTCAATGGAATATCATTCACTGTCTGATCAATATTATCGTAAGGCACTGCTGACAATATTAAATGACACTGGTATAGTTTGTTTGGTATCTGATAATCACTTAAGTAAGCGGGTTTCTTACTTTCACGAGCTGATCTTCTAGGCAAATCTTCATTTGACGCCTCTTGGGAGGACTCCTGAATATTGTTTGCATCAGGTAAGTCAGCATCATCACTTATGCCTAAATCACTTACTGGAGATGAGCTAATTTGAGATCGGTTATTAATTTAGAACAACAAACATTCATTGTAGAATTCAATGTTTGGTTCGCTTTTAGGTTCATTAATAGGAGTACACTTCTGTGATTTAATAAAAAGAACATCTCGAGCTTCAATGGCTTTAAATGATGTTGGATTCACAAGTCTGTAGTCTTTACTGTCCATAGAGTATCCAAAAAATATCATTTTTGTTGCTTTATCATCCCATTTCTTACGTTGTGACTTTGGAATATGACTGAAGGCTTTACAACCAAATATTTTCATGTGGCTTAAATTTAGTTTTTTGCTGGTCCATGCTTCAAATGGAGTTTTGCCATTTACAGCAATTATAGGATTTCGGTTTTTACAATAATTGGCTGTACTTACAGCTTCAGCCCAAAAACGTTTCATTTATCATTGCTCGTGCACGTTCTACAAGTGTGCGATTACAGCGCTCTGCAAACACCATTC
Organism: Dolomedes plantarius; assembly: GCA_907164885.2. NCBI lineage: Eukaryota > Metazoa > Arthropoda > Arachnida > Araneae > Dolomedidae > Dolomedes > Dolomedes plantarius. Next base: position 82,306,306 of record OU015494.1, on the reverse strand, counting down.
TGATTCAGGTGTATGAGCAATTGTTTTCTGATGATGAATACCCTCTTTCTGAGGTATGTTTCCATCTTAGAGTTCACATATTCGGTGCCTCTGTCACTGCGGATGGCCTTAATACTCTTCCCTGTTTGTTTTTCAATATAAGTTTTGAAGTCAAGAAATTTCTGGTACACTTCATTTTTTCTTTTTAAAAAAGTTATGAAAGTCATCCTCGTTTTGTCATCAATTAGTGTTAGGAAATACTTTGCACCACCATGTGATTCAACTTCCATTGGTCCACATAAATCTGAATGGATCAATTCAAGTGTCTCTTTAGCTCTTGTTACTTTCTGTTTCGGAAATTTTTGTCTATGTGTTTTCCCTTTTATACATGGAACACAATCTTCCCCTACATCATGGAAATTAATCCATGTAACCATGGATTTCAATCTTTACAAACTTGGATAGCTTAGATGTGCAAGTCGTTTGTGCCAAAGGTTAATAGATTCTTGTTTCACAGTTTCAGTTATCATGTCTATATTTTGCATGATGTCCAAGTGATATAAGTTGTTACCACGAGCGGTACTAGTTGCAAGAACCTTTTTGGTCCCCTTTTTAATTAGTTTGCTTAAAGTATCATCAAATACTGTTTGTATTTTGAGTATAGTTGCAAGATATTTCACTGAAATTTAATTGGCAGTTAGTCCTGGAACATACTATACATTATTCACTGTTATTTCAACAATTTCATTTTGTCTCTTCACATTGAGAATTACAGAACCCTTACCTGTACTATGGAGTGTAGCTCCACCAGTCATGAAAGTACATGGTGCTACTTCAACAACATTTGTTAGCCACTCCCTGTGAGATGTCATGTGTCTATGAGTTCCAGAGTCCACAATCCAAGGTTCGTTAATAAAACTTTCTGGCTGTCTTGATAGCACCCATGCTTCTCTCACTTTAGTATGAGATTATCTTTTTTAATCAAAGTCATGCCTTGTTTAATTTCTTTTATGAGGATTAAAATTTGTTTTTCCTCCTTTAGATCTGCAAAATTTTGCTTTATGACCTATCTTGCCACATAAGTTGCATTTACCAGGGAACTTGAAACTGTCACTGTTAGTTGTCTTCACTGTAAAGGCGTTTTGTCCCTGATTTCCGATCTTGGAATGTTCTACCATCAGTTTTTCACACACCAAATCGATAGTCAATTGCTGGACACTATTTTCAAGAGCTATAGTAAGGGGCCGGAAATATGACGGTAAATTAGTTAGGATGTTTGCAGCTACAGCCTGGTCGGGATAGGTTGGTAAAATCTTTCGAATTTTAATGCCGATTGTCCGCATTTTTTCGATATATTCAGCCATATCTTTACAGTTTTCAAACTTTGTAGAAAACATTTCTTGATTTAGGGATATAAATCTGTTAGGATTATTGTCCTCATATAATGCCGCTAGTCTATCCCACATCGTTTTACAGAGGCTGTTCACACATTTTTTAGACGATGTATGTATTCACATAACTAAATTACATAAAATTCTTGTGTTTCAAATGTTTTATTTGACATCCCTTATTCTGAACTATATTTCGACACCGGAATTTCCAGAATAATAATGTCTTTTGAAGTGTCAGAAGAGGTATTCTATCCCATACCTCCTGAACAGCTTTCCAGAGTCCTGTAAGGGTTTTGGGACGACGTTTGGATAATGCAGATTTTAAAAAGTCCGAAAGCCCAAAAATCCATAGGTGATACATCGGGAGATTTAGTAGGGATATCAGTGAAGGGTATGGCCTTGATACCAGTTTTTTGTTCCATTTCTTTTAGGAAATTTACAGTGGATTTTGATGTGTGACTGCTAGCTTTGTCCTGATGGAGTCTCACAGATTGATGGCACTGTGGGTAAAGCGATGGTATTTCATTCAGAAAAATTGGCGATAAAATATGTTCCTGATAGTATTTGGAGTTAATCTTGACATTTTTTCCCACTCTCTTTATTTTTAACTTGCCATTATAAGAAAAACGAGCAACAATCATGAATCCCTTAGAAAAACTTTCTTTCGATTCTTTGAACCATGTACTTAATTTTTTTTCTCCCCTTTTATGATAATAAATGGCTCCTTGTTGTTGCAATCATTTAAATACACCCATGATTCATCTATTGTGACAATTGTTTTCCATTTTTCTTTGGATAAGTGTTTCTCATATAGAATTCTGCAGCGTGTCCTGCGTTCAGCTATATGATTTGGAAAAAGACGATGCACATTGCGTTTTTTCGCTTTCTTAAGATTTAAATCAACGTTTATCATTTTGTTTACAGTGGACACCGTGCATTTTAATGATTTGGCAACTGTTTTTTGACTAGGGGGATTTTCTTTTAACATTAAACAACGTACCTTTGCAATAGTCGAAGATGTCTGTTTTTTCCTTGGATACTTGTTTGGAATTTTTGTCCCACTTGAGGCACCAATTTTACGTTTTTTTCCTTTCTTGTTGACGATATTACCTATCGGCGCTTTAGATATCACAAAACCACGACTCTCACATCGTTTTTGGATAACGGAGTATGCATATTTCTCTTCGGAAAGAGCATAAATGTAGCCTTCGAACCACTGCTTTGTTAAAAACGCCATTTTGAATAAAAACAAAACTTTCAAGCCGCAGATTATAATTTTGACTTTTAAAAACATAGTACAATTGCAATTATTTCTTTTGCAGCAAACGATTTTTTATTACCACTTACCAAAATCGTCTAAAAAATGTGCGAACAGCCTCTGTAGTAGTTTCACAGTTCAGGATTTCCTTTATTACGTTTGATGAGACGCTACTCACAATTGCCAATCTCGCCCGCCGGTCAATCACGGGATTCACGTTGTCACTGGAGATACACACTTTGTAAAGTTCTCGATTTTCCAAATGGTATCTTATAGTAAATTTCCATAAACTATAGTTTATTCTTCCACGAAGTTTTTCGAAATTTGCAGGTACTGCACTAGGAATTACAGTCACTAGATCGTTAGGCATGTTTAGAATGTTCGGAGTGTTAGGCTTAGTTGACGGTAACAGTTTGGCTTGGAGCAACACACGCGCAAAGTAATTTTCACTGTAGCGATAAAAACAAAATCAATTTCACTTAAAAAAATACTAAATCGTAGAGAACTGGGCCCATAACCTTGGTAAAATTAAGACATAAATCTATTTAAGTCTAGCAGGTCTTGCAGGTCAAGGTAGTTTATTGGACACGTTACAAACACGATGCTACATACACAACATCTAAGATACAACTAACGGGGATACGAGTGTACAACTACCGGGGATAGAGTGTTGCCAAAAGTACAAAACAAAATAATGTTAAATCTAATTTCAACAGTAGTCCGTAGCGAAGCACGGGTATTCAGCTAGCAGTTTATAAGTTTCGATGTTTTAGACTTATTATAGTAACCCAATGTCCTTTATTGTAAGATGGGGAGTATAACATGTTTAATTAGTATATTTCTTTTCTAGAATATCTTTAAAATTTGAGCTGGCGACGTTATTTATTTATTTATATATACACACACACACGACATGTTGTAGTTTAGCATTTGAGTACTAGGCGAGTTAACACCCCCAAAAAATTCACAGTAGGTTAATTAACACTGAAAAAGAAACATATTAGGTAAATAACCCTCAAAAGCATCTCCCATCTCCTCTGGGCTCGTCAGCCGTGGGTAAAGTGTAGACAAAACTAATCAACACAAGTGGTTTCGCCATGCTGTCATATTTGAAAATGGTTTAAAAGAAGACTGCAAAAACTATGTTAATACAACGAGCGGGAATCAACGCCCGTCATATATATATATATATATATATATATATATATATATACAGTGGAATCTCGATCGATCGTTCCCCGAACCATCGTTTTCCCGTATGTATCATTTATTTCACCCAGTCCCGAATAAATTCCATAGAAAACAAGCAAAAAAGACCGCATGGATCGTTCCTCGATCCATCGTTTTTCCGTATGTATCATTTATTTCACCCAGTCCCGAATAAATTCCATACAAAACAAGCAAAAAAGACCGCATGGATCGTTCCTCGATCCATCGTTTTACCGCAATATTCGTTCAGAATATCGCAGCTTTACATTAATTTATCGGATCGATCGTTTTTTCATAATAACTGAACCTGAAATATAAATGTCTGAATTGAGCTAGACTGACGCTCTAATCTATTTTCGGCAACTCATTCCAAATTCACCGACTATTCAACATTTTTGTTCTTATCAACAATGGCTCACAGTCAGCATTTTTGTTGGCCTTGGGATGGAGGCGCCCTGGTGTTTGGTATAGTATGTGAGAAGTTTCTAATTACTGCAGTTCTACACTGGCCGGTGAGTGTTTCACCCGGAAGCAGAACTTTCTGGTGGTCTTATGTCGGACTCCATCCAGTGCAATGGAATGGTTCTAGTTACAAATGATTCACGGCTTCCGCTTCTCTATACTCTCACACAATAACCGATACCGAAAAGAAAGCAATTTGCAACACAAAAAATATTGTTTACTTGTGGAGAGAAAACCGCCAAAAAACAAACGACGATTAAGTACTTATAGAGAATCTATGCTCACTTCTACCCAGACCTGGGTGTATATAATTTGAAGTGGCTCTCTATTTGAATTTGAACCACACACAGTTCATACATGAAACAATGTTTATTGAATTCGTTGCACATATAATTGGCTTTACAGCAATAAGCATGCGTACTACTTGTACGGAATGTATAAACACAGCTTTCAAGAACAATATATTTTTATACTCACGAACAGTAAGTCAAACCAGCAGTACTGCCATGTAAACTTCTGGCCCGCTAAGCACTAGCGCAGGATAACACCTTTTCAACCTTAACAACCTCCCCTCCTTTTCCATTAATGACGCTGCGTGGTATTTATACTAAGCGCGTATGCCGAAATTAGCATATCTGAAGCAGCTTCTTTAATTCACTCAAAAGTTCGATTCTTGTGAATCGAATCTTGTGTATACCTTACACTGGCCTCCCTCGAAAAAAAAAATTAGGTAACTGAGGTCTGATCGGCTTCAGTTAACTAATTGAAAACGCGTGCTGGTCTGACTTTTTACATAATGGGTGGCAAAGTCAAAAAACCTTCCACACGTTGTGTGGAGGAAAAATGCCACTACCATTTTACAAAACTAACCCCGAAGGGTCCAGGTGACACCATCAAACAGTGGATTTGCAGAGTTGCGGATACTGGGCTGGCCAACTGCGCCCAAAAAACTTATTTTAGTTAAAATTGTCAACACAATTGCTCAGCATGACATTTCTTGACTGTTTGTATCTGCTCTCCCCCAATTTATAATGCACATGTGTCATGATTTGTGAAGTTAGTACATTAGTGGTTAATTGGTATATTATGCAGTATGTATTTTTTTTTCTAGTCACTACATGTCCCCTTCAAAAATTTATGAAACAACAGTATGCCTTTTTTTTTTTCAGTGCCTCACCACTTCCCCTCAAAATGTTTACAGTATATACACTGGGGGAACTGCAAACCAATTTGGTTCGGTTTTATTAAAGGGTGGGAGTTAGAAAAAGATAATTGATACAAGACTTGTTCATGAATGCAGCAACTTCCTTGCACCAGTCTGTCCAATCCGTGGAACCTCTCTTGATGGTCGCAGTCCTAGTAAAGGGGTTCGTTGACCGTGTGGGCATCCTTCGTGCAGCAGGTCGTAGGTCCTGAGGCGCTGGTCCGGCTCGACGATGGACAGGAGGTCTCTTGGGAGGAGGCCAACCTTGCTGGGCGGCAGAAATCTTCCGTTTCCTGTACTTATGCAATGGAACTTTAAAATTGTCATTCTTCCTTTTGATAACCTTGTGTACCTTATGTGTACCACGTTCATCCTTTGATAGAGTTTTTGTAGTGCACACCTTACTTTGCTTCGTACTTTTGCTTGTATCGGTATTAAATTTTAATGCAGATTCTATTGTTTCAAATTTATACGCCGCACCAATGTGTTTAGTTACTGGCTTTATCTCTCTACTTGTGTCATGTTTTTCAACAAACTGACACTGTTTTTGGTATTGGTGCTTATGCGACTTCTTGTTTACCGTTTTAATTACTTCAGTATTTGCAGTTTTAGTGCTGGAACCTGAAGGCTCTTTTTCACGTTTTTTATCCCCCTTAACTTTAGTTCTATCCTCTTTTGACGAAAAAGTCTCTTTGAAACTTGCGACATCAGAATCGTTATCATTTAAATTCTTTAACACTGCTTCAGTTTTAGGAAGATTAAGCTTTTCGTACTGGTGCGTTTTAATGTAAACGACGTCTATAACTTCCGAAGCATCAGCTAAACTACTTACAGTATAACTCTGTGTCAACTTTTCATCTTGATTCTCAGTCTGGTTTTCATGTACTTTATTTAAAACCATATTATCAACCTGGCCTACACAATCCTCATTCGGATGGAAACTTGAAATAATATCATCATTACCTAGCGAGTTCCTACTATCGTTTAAAGAATTTTTATTGTCGTCAACTAATAAGTATTCACTAACTTCCGTAACGCATACTTCGTCATCTACTAAATTTCCTTCATTAACAGATGTGTGAATATCATCTAAAATATCAGGTATAGCATTAATAGAAGTGTCAGATGATTTATTTTCTAAACCACTAGCATTAGTATCGGCACTATTTTCAGAAATTTGTACTGGAATTACCTCATCATTCCAGCTAGACTCACTTTCTTTATAAGCCACAAAAATACCCTGACTTTCACTATTCTCAAAATAATGATTACTGCTCGGACAAAATAATACATTTGACCACACAGTTTCAACAGGTTGAACCATATCATGTGAATCAACTTGCCAGTGCAAGTAAGGTGCTTCCATATTATTTTCTTTAAGTGCACTAATTTCTTTATAACGCCGTGCGCTTCTGTTATTTTGCCTGCGGTACTGCTTACGCTGCTGGTTTGAAACTCGCGAAAAATTTTGGCGCGGCTGTATAAAACTTCTCGTACCTGAATGACGGTGAGGGGTAGCGAAGAAATGTCTATTGTCATATTTAGCTAAAGCTTGAAGGAGGGTAACCTTGCTTGTAATTGTTTGATTATCTAAAAAATCTTGAACACTTGGCTTCAAACGTTGGATAACTATTTTTAAGATTATCGCTTCCGTCACCCCTTCTAAATATTCCTCACACTTGGAAATCTTTTCCATAGCAAATCTAATGCAGACTGACCTTCACGTTGCCTTAGCGGATAAATTTCCGCTTCAATTTCACTTTGATTAAAGGTCTTTGGAAAAAACACTAAGAAACTGTTGCTTGAATGACAAATAGTCAAAAATCAGATTACTGCTTTGCATGCATGTGTACCACTGAAATGCACTCCCTCTTACAGCGGCTAGAGCAATTTTAAGTTTATTCCCCTCTGGGGTGCATTGTTGCTGAAAGTAATGCTCAATTTTCTTTAGGAATTGGCTTGAGGGGCCGCCATTGAATGTGGCTTCGAATGGCGCAATTTGCTGAACCATAATTACCCGAGGAAAATTTCCAGCAGGATTTTGTTCTACAACACTCATTTTTAAATAGTATATAAGTACTTGCAACAATTTTATCAATATAAGTACACAGTACACAGTTTTTAATTTCAATTATGTTGTTCGTTACAAATGTAACGCTAACTACCAGGGTATATATATCTTCGGGCGCCAGTATAGAGAATCTATGCTCACTTCTACCCAGACCTGGGTGTATATAATTTGAAGTGGCTCTCTATTTGAATTTGAACCACACACAGTTTATACATGAAACAATGTTTATTGAATTCGTTGCACATATAATTGGCTTTACAGCAATAAGCATGCGTACTACTTGTACGGAATGTATAAACACAGGTTTCAAGAACAATATATTTTTATACTCACTAACAGTAAGTCAAACCAGCAGTACTGCCATGTAAACTTCTGGCCCGCTAAGCACTAGCGCAGGATAACACCTTTTCAACCTTAACAACCTCCCCTCCTTTTCCATTAATGACGCTGCGTGGTATTTATACTAAGCGCGTATGCCGAAATTAGCATATCTGAAGCAGCTTCTTTAATTCACTCAAAAGTTCGATTCTTGTGAATCGAATCTTGTGTATACCTTACATACTTTTATTTGAATCATAATTCCTGTATATCTACGTGTATTTCTTTTTTTGTAATTATTATCTTGGATTTCAATGCAACTTTGTAATTTTATCTTCAGTTACACTACGGGTATGTATGCATTTATGTATGTGAGTAAATATATTTTAGGGATATCAAACTTTAAGGTATGTTAATACTTTTTTGTATGTTCCCGCATCTATCGTTTTCCTGCATCCATCGTTTAGTTCAGTAGGTCCCTTCGAAAACGATAGATCGAGATTCCACTGTATATATATATATATATATATATATATATATATATATATATATATGTGTGTGTGTGTAATGAAATACGATCAGATTACAGAATCTTTACCATAAGAACTTTATTTCCGAGTGGCTAACATGCATCTTACTTATGGAAAGCCAGTTTCAAGTGACTCCCGGGGTTGAGTATAGAGGTATCGGCGGTTAAAGAATTTGCTGAGCAAAGATGTTTCTTGCAAGCTGCATCAGTTGTGCAGGACGATCGCCTTATTTGAGTATAGAAAAGGGGTCGGATGATTTCGTGGCTTCCCAGGGATTGCTGACGCTATGGAAAATATTCCTGGGTTCGTGAAAACAGAATTTGGTAATGCCATCTTAACCCCTTCCTTCTCGCTCCCGTCAAAATGAAGGGGTGAAGTTTCGCCTTCTATTTCTCGTGATCGTGATATTTCCGGGCTGGAGTGTAACGCACCCCAAAAGTTTAAAACAATCCATTTCATTTAACCTGAAAATTTTTTATTTCTTATTTTACATACCAGATGGCAGCACCAGACTATTTATAATGTAATTGGGCATGGTTTTTTTTTAAGCTAGATGTGGCAGATCAAGAAATGAATGGAATCGTCCGGAAAAAATAGACACTTTTATTGCCGTTTTCTTAAAAATTATGCGATCGTTAAGGGGTTAAGCATGGGAAGGAAAGAAAATTTATAGGGGTTCAACTTAAATTTTATATCTTTCATATCCCCCCATTTTAAAAACGTTGTATACCCGGGTGGAGGCTCTCATACATAACATACAAAAATAAAATACAAAATATTACAACTATACAGAATATAACATAAGATTACAAAAATATTTGGCAAACTCCACAATGGTTCCTCCAGATAGCAGGTCCATGCGGTTTCCCTACTATCCTTCATCTTATTTGCTTCGTATGCACTTAACCATAATTACAGTATAAGTTCAAATATAAGACTTTTATTCGAAATATAAGACGATAACATAAATTCTATGACTACATGACATATTATCTTGATATATTTGATATGAATAAAACACAATATAAATATTTACACTCCCTGGAAACTACCTCTTAACATTGTCCACATGTTGTATTATTAGTTCTCACATTATATTCTCTTAATACTGACATTGTTTTATCACAATCAAAATTCACTCTATTATATTATTTAACTTCCTTGGGTACTCTTATATTCATAGCAATTGTCTTTTCGTACAAAACTACAATATCATAATTTTTTTTTCATTTCATATCAATATCTTCTTTTTATTCAAAGTACTGTTACATTAATAAAACAACTTCATTACATCAAAATTCGTTTCAATAGCAATACACATTTAATACCTTTAACATACTTACTTCTGACAAACAAATCACATCTCTCTCAAACAACCGTGTATCCTCACGTTTGCTGAGGAATGCTGACTACGAAGTTGGAAAGGAGGTTAAAACAAATTCCTCCCACCACTTCAAAAGAAAATTTTTGTGGATGACCAAATGTAGGTAGATGGATTCAGTTTCTCAACTGTAGTTGCTCTCAAACAAAAACTCCAAAAACCAAAAATAAAAATTTTGCCGAATGAAAAAAAAGTTTCGAGTCGTGTGGCCATCACAACCCGACAATTTTTTTAAAAATTAGAAAAATAAAAACAAAACAAGAACAACAGGGATTGCTGACGCTATGGAAAATATTCCTGGGTTCGTGAAAACAGAATTTGGTAATGCCATCTAAAGCATGGGAAGGAAAGAAAATTTATAGGGGATCAACTTAAATTTTATATCTTTTATATATATATAATAACGTGGTGGCAGACGGCTACCGTTAAGTCGTAAAATTGTGTATGGTTTTGTTAATTGCAACTGTTTTTGTCCTGTGACCTGCGGTCAAGAATAAATTGGTGTTAGTGTGAACCGATGTGTTCAATTTAGAACGACGGACACCAATTTACATGGGGGCTCGGCCGCTGCATTTTTCTCAAAGTGCGTTCCGGGCCTCCATTCCCTATCCCCTAGCAAGCCCTCCTACGACGTTATTAACGGACTGGATTACTTCTGGATTACTCCGGATTACTCCGATTTATTCTTGCTCATCTACGACGAACCGGTGAGTTTAATTTAATTTGTGAAATGAAGATATGTTTACAATCATCTATTTGTTGTTACTGAGGATGAACAATTGAAATTAAATCTCCCAGAAGTGTTTTGATTTTGTTTTCGAAGATATAGGAATATATTTAAGAAATATTTAAGAAAGGAAATTATATTTTTCGAACAAATGTGTGCATTTTTAATTCCAATACAAGAAGTGCTTTAATTTTGTTTTGAAGATATATGATTATATTTAAGAAAAGAAAGTATCTTTTTCTGATGAATGTGTGCATTTTCAATTCCGATACAAGAAGTGTTTTGTTTTTGTTTTTGAAGATATATTAGCATATTTATATTTTGTGCTGTTTACTTCCAATATGAGTACTCTAAATGATATTCCGCATATTTCAAAAGCTCTTAAACCAGGGTCAACAAAGGCAATCAGATTATTACATCAGTTTATATTTGAAAATGATGCTGCGAGAGACAATCTTAAAGAACTCCGCATTTTTTCTGGTTTCACTAAACCTTTTCATGTCAATGACGAACGAGATAAAAGACTTAAAACTTTTTCCGGCACCGATTTAATTTGTATTGCGAATTCGCTACATCTTGATTGTTCTACAGACCCAGCTCAGAGCTGTGAAACTATATTCAATGCTATAAATAACTTTGCATTATTTCCCCCCCCCATGTGCTCTCGGATACGAGTGAAACCGAAAATGATTCACACAACGCCAACAGAAGCTCTACGGTTTTGGCGACTAGCCAGGTGCCAGTTCAAAGTTCATTTCCAACCGCAGCTTCACATTCTAACATAAACAACTCTTTCGGGCACAGACAGATAAATCATTTTTTCTCTGATGTTGATTCGCAGTGTTTTCCAGCTTTTAACAGTGGAATACATTTATCGTTACGTGACCTTGCAGAGTGCATTAAGAATTTTAACGGTTCGTCCGATTCTTACAGCGTTGAAATTTTCATACAGGATTTAGAAGAACTTTTTGATCTTAACGGCATCACAAATGACGTCCACAAAATTGTCTTTGCGAAAAAATGTTTAGTTGGTTCCGCAAAAACATTTATTAATTCTCTTCATGGCATAACTGTCGTGTTGCCTGTCTTAAATATTTATTTTGGGCGTGATTCGTAAATTATTTTGGTTTGTACAAATTATTTTATTTTTAGAAATTATTTTGGATGCATTGTGTTGTTAAGACTTATTTGGTTGAATACAACCCAAAGCTCAAGACAATTTGGCAAACGAACAGGTCAAACAAACTTTGCTTCTAAACCTTCCTTTAGATCAACTACAAAAACAGAGATGACTGACTCCAAAGTAACAAAATAAAATTAATTTATTTACAGCATTATCTATTTACAATTTAACTCAAAAACCGAATCACCAAATCTTAGTACACAGTTTACACATTTTACTAATCTTTTAGCATTTCTCCTCAATTCATATCGAATGACATGTATTTAATTAAACCTACACCTTTTGGATTCAGGGAGCATAAATTTATTTATTTTACCTAAGGCAAAGAACTACTCTCTCTCAAAATCTATATTAAAAAAAACATTGATCCCGCACTAAATCATTCAAATTTTCGAGGTTGGGTCTGAACAAGACAAATGATTTGGCACTCACTCGATTGGATGCTAGCCGCACTTGAACACGGGTGATGATCTCATCATCGGGCTTGAGATCTCCTTTCTTTTTCGGGTAGCATGCACTCAAAATCTTTTTACGGTTGTAGGCATCTATCGTCTGCTTTTTCCGCTCCTTTCATCTCAGGACGACTCAATCGGAACACCAACGGGAAATCGCCATCTCTCCACCTTTATTCTCAAATTATTTATCTGTGAAGGCAGCAACCATATTTTCGTCATCAGCAACAACAAATTTTAGTCTCAGGATCAGGAAGCATACATATCGGGACGCATCAATCGAATTTTCTGCTCCGCTAAAACGACATCTTTCTTTGGGATACTCCCCAGGCAAGATCAATTGTTTCTCGGTAGTTAAAATAACCACACTTCATCACCTGCGATGCTAAGCACCGGGGAAAAGGGAACCCGGGCCCGCATGCAGAAGTGAATCCCCGAAAAAAAACTCTTAAGTCTTCTATTTATTTTATTTTTTTACAACAATGTCCACACCTTCTCATGACTCCTAGTCCATTCAGGAAAGCTTTCAAAAATCCACCACTTAGCATCAATTTTCATTTCTTTGATTGGATAATCCCATAACCCATTCACGCCTTCCTTGCGTCACAAAACAGACCACCCAAAGTTCAGTCCACGTGTTTTGCGGTCTACCTCCCAAACAGACCCAATAAATTTGTTTACAATAGGGTACTTTACTTTAACGTCAAACTCTGGTGCCATCTCCTTATCTGCGTCTGCAATCAACCTACCCCCACTGCACACCGCCGCTTTTAAATTGGCTAAGGCACAAAGACGACTGTCCCGTCCTCTAATCAAAGGCGGCTTCCTAACTTTCTAACCAAAATGTGATGAAAACAGCCTTCGATAACCTTATCTCTCTAAAAGAAATTTAATTTTTCTTTAAAATCGAAAGCGCTTCATCACAATAACCACTTGGAATTCGCTAAAAGAAAACTTACAAGAAGAATTTTCCTTCAAATTAAATAGCGCCGATCTTCATACGATGTTGCTGCAAAGACGGTTAAAACCTAATGAATCCTTACACGACTACTTCATAGCTATGCGAGAAATCGGTTCAAGAGGTCAAATTGACATTTCTTCAATTTTTGATTATGTTATCAACGGTATTCCCGATTCTACATCTAATAAAATTTTTTTATATGGTGCTAAATCTGTTTCAGAATTCAAAGAAAAATTGACAGTTTATCAGAAATTTCTTTCAACGTCCAAATTAAGTAAACCTTGTAATGATATTAAATTCGCATATGATAATCGTCAACGAAATTACACCTTTGACAGAAAACTCCCTAATATTTCTCCAAAAACCCCCGTTTGCTACAATTGCGGTTCCAAGGGCCACAAAAGCTCCAGTTGCCAGCATACGACTCCAAAATGTTTTACGTGCAATTCTTTTACACATTTATCCTTAACTTGCTCGCAGCGCGTTGGACAGACAATCCCTGATAATTCTTCGGAAACTACTCCACCTAATGACGCCTTACATGTCCTACACCATCCAATTATAGGTGTTATCCAATAAAGATAAACAATGTTGATCTTCATGAGCTTCACGATTCAGGTAGTGAAGCTACAATGATTACTGACCAAACCCACCAACTCCAAAATTTGCAGAGGCAGTTGAAAGATTTTCAGCGAGAAGTGGAAGAATCTCGGTTTGTTAAAAATGAACTGAATGCCCAAGCGGAAAAAGCTGAAAAGAAACAAAAAACTTTGGAATCTGAACTGATTCACTTAAAAGAAGTTTTAGCAATGTCTGAAAAGCAGAAAAGAAACTTAAATGAGGAGTTAGTGTCGTATTGCTACATCCAGTTTTTAGTTCATTTGGGCGCGTATCCTAAATTATTATCACCATCCGTTTTCTTTAATAGATTTTTCAAATCGTCAGTCATTTTTGAGACACCCGGTATATACATGACACAACAAGGACTTATCCGAATGGGATGAAAATCGGTAGATGTGATGTGCATCTACAGGAAAACAAGTGGTTACAATTTGAGATATATATATATATATATATATATATATATATATATATATATGTAATATAAAAATAATTTTTATATTAATTATCTGACTTGTCTATATTCCTATAAAACATAATTTATTCCATTTCTAATGATGATATAATAGCTCTTAAAGTTTGCAGTAGTTAATCCCTTCGTTCCCCTATAGACAGAGAAATATCCTGATAGACTTAGAACAGCCTCTGTCTAGGGAGACTGAACCGATAAGAATCATCGGACACGCCCTAGTCCATGACGTAGCATAGCGTCATAGGGATTATTGCTTACACCAAGTCTTCTGTATGTTCCCGATATAAAAAGTGAACACGGCATGAAGCCGGGCTCTTCTTTATAATGATTGTACATAGAATATGTCACACGGTCTAGCTCCCTCCCTATGGGGAACTCCATATGAACAACAATAAAACTATTTTAAATCATTCGACTGTTTACTGCGTCCCAAGAATTCTTTTATAGCTGTTCCAACGATGCCTATTGCTATGATATTACAAGCCGGCAGGATTATAAAGGGGGCTAGACAAAACGATTAAATTTTGTGGGACGCAGGCGAGGGCTAAAGTTTATGAGTGGAGCAGGGCTCCTCCGCCGTTCTTGGAGGAATGTGTTGTGTCTACCCGCGAACTTCCCTGTTAAACCGAAACGGAAGCTGGAATACAGATGGAGGATGACAGACAGCGTTTTAAGAGGTGTTAGTTCCGATGCAGTATTTCTACGGCCACTGCGACATCAATAATGTTTTTGCGTGTGAATACACTTGTTTTGAAAAGGACCAACCTTCTGTTCGAACTGGATCCCAAAGCCTGGATACTTTCCTATTTGAGTGCTACCTGTGGATTAATCAAAGAACAGTGCGAGTCCAATGCTTCCAGGATTAAAATACACGAAAGTGGACAATCTAAGCCGATCTTTTTTTTCGTTTCGTGCATGACGATTCCAGTGAAATATGAACAAAAACTGTACATAAGGAGTAAATTTTTTTTATTATTTTTTTTTTTCTTCGTTCAAGGAAGTGGTGAATCATTACGTGAGTAATTTTTCTTTCTTTATTAAGTCATAAATAAATGTGGATAGGAATTTTATTTGAATTGAATAATGAATAATTTTAACAAATGGTTTATATCTCAATATGCTGTAGTTTTATAATGGTTTATAACTGAATCTGCTTTATGTGTAAATATTTTGGAATTTGTATATTAATATTGTAACCATGTTACTTAAGGATATTGACGTAATTTGTAAAGCTTTGAAGAAGCAAAAAGCTTCAACGGTCAAGTTATTAGATAAACTCATTTTTCAAAATGGAAACACGAGATTAGATCGTAATAGAGTTTTAAATTTTTGTGGCTTTAAATATGAAGTTGGAGATAAAGAGTTTTTAGCTAAAGTGAATGAAATTTCAGAACAGTTTAAGTTAGCGGAATTGATTAAGATTTGTGATATTTTAAATATTTCGGGAGAAGGTGAAAAAGAGGAAATTACTAAACATATTATTTCGTGCTTATCTAATTTCAAATTTCTTAAAAATTCGATAATTGCAGACGACATTTCAGAAGACGAAATTAGTCTCGAAACAGAACATGCTGAATTTCAGTCCGGATCCACAAATAAAGTCAATAATGAAAATAGTACTCAAACCGAAACAGGTGGGGTACAACTTACAGATATTACCGCAAATACTACTCAAACCGAAAACCTTATAAGTAATAACGAAAATGATACCCAAACCGAAACGTTTGGAGTCAAAATGAAAAATAATACAAGTAGAGAACATGAAATCAAAAGCAGTAATGACGAGGAAAACAGTTATTCTAAAATCGAAAATGTCGATAAAAATTCAAAATTGTCAAACAAGGGAGAAACAAAAATTATGGTAAACTTCTCTGACATTGAGGCAGTGATTCCTCTCTTTAAGGGAGAAAAACATGAAAATATCGTACAATGGTTTGAAACTTTTGAAAATCATGCTGCATTATTCTCCTTATCTGAGTTTCATAAATTTTTATTCGCAAAACGTTGTCTTAGAGGAAACGCACTTCTGTTCATTCGTAGTGAAACTTCAGTCAATTCTTTTGACAAACTAAAGAAATTATTAATTGAAGAGTTTAAAGTAACATATAATTCGGCGGAAATACATAACATCCTACAAAAACGTAAAATAAAATATAATGAGTCAATGCAAGAATATTTTTTAACCATGAAACAAATTGCTAATCAAAGTAATATAGACGAAGGTGCTTTAATCACTTACGTCATTAACGGGATTAATGACACTACACAGAACAAAGCCATTTTATATGGATGTGAGAATTTAGTTGAGTTTAAAAATAAATTGAAAATTTACGAACAAATTCGCAAAGACATGGACAAAGTAAAAGTACCGTTCCATCGGGTACCCTATACGAATGGAAAGACAGAAAAACTTAAACCGGAAATCCGTTGTTTTATTTGTCAACAGCTAGGACACAAATCTTTCCAATGTAGTAAGAACAAGAAAATTACACCACGAATGTATAATAATTCAAAACCAACAAAGGCTCAAACGACGCATGCGGTGCAAGAGTTGCCCCCCAACCCCTGTAAGTTTTGCGCAAACATAGGGATCATGAATTCTTATCATTGGGGATTCTCTTGCATCAATAGACCATCTACGTCTGAAATTGCAGCGCCTAAGCCACAACCCGAAAAGTGACAATTAATAGTATCCGGATACACAAAAAACAAAACGTACGTACATAATAAAAGAAAAACAAACAACGAAAATAACTCGAGTTCAAATAATAAGATATGGTTAAATATTGATACTGGATCTTCGCTTAATATAATTCCAAGTAAAATTGTTGAAAAATTAAATGTTCCCATTAGAGAAAATAAAGTGATAAACGTGAAACAAACAAAAGGTCTAATACAGCTTAACAAAACATGCAATCTCTACCTTAAAATTGGTAATATTGTTAAATCGGCAGAGTTTTTCATACTTGACACCGATTTACCTTATGCCCTCTTGGGTTTAAAGAGTTGTGTTGATTTTCGTTTGGTAATTAATTGTGCGAACCAAATTGTTGAGCAGGATGGGAGAAAACTGATCACTTTCTCTATTTCTGAATGCAGCGATTTGTCTTTGCATATCGTGCCCGAAAATCATGTTGAGCTACATGTTAGTAACGTTAAAAATAAAAAGGAAGTAAAGAAAAAGAATAAAAATGAAAACGTTTTAACATTTTCGAATGTTTCCGAGATGGATTCTGGTAATGGGTGCACACATTATCAGAGTACAGTCGAGGAAAAAACGAAAATGAGTGAAAATGTAGGAAGTTCCAAAATAAAAGAACTTTTAGAGGAATATGAAGACATATTTGCGAAAAATAAATATGACGTGGGATCAGTAAGAATAGAACCCCAAAGAGTGATATTGACTTCCGATTTGCCAGTTTCGTTACGCGCATATAAAACTTCACCAAAACAACAAGAAGAAATTGATACTCAAATTGAAGAGTTATTAAAAGCCAATATCATAAAAGAAAGTTCGTCTCCATTTTCGGCACCAGTAACACTTGTTTATAAAAAAGATGAAAACAAAAAGAATAGGTTATGTATTGATTTCAGGAAATTAAATCAGGTGACGAAGTCGGATGCCGAACCATTACCTCTAGTCGAGACATTGATTGATAAACTAGCTCAAAGTACATATTTTTCAAAATTGGACATGGCCTCAGGTTACTGGCATATCCCTATTCACCCAGATGACACAGAAAAACTCGCTTTTGCAACCCATAATGGATTATATGAATGGCTACGTTTACCTTTTGGTTGGCGCAATGCACCCAGCATTTTTCAGAGAACAATTCGTAGAATTTTAACTAAATATAAAATTACATTTGCTGCAAATTATTTTGATGATATTTTAATTTTTTCAGATTGCTATTCTAATCATATTGAACACATTCAACAAATTTTTGATATCTGCAGACAGGAAAACTTAAAACTAAAATTTTCTAAATGTTCCTTTTTACAAAAACAAATTGAATTTTTAGGATATGAAATTACCAATGGGATTGTCACTCCGGATAACACCAACATTGAGGTTATTAAAAAGCTAAAACCACCCAATAATGTAAAATCTTTACAAAGATTTCTCGGTTCAATTAATGTGTATCATAAATTTATTGACAAATATGCCACTATTAGACAGCCACTAAATAACTTGTTAAAAAAAATACACCTTGGCAATGGACTGAGAAATGCCAAGAAGCGTTTGAAATGTTAAAAAGAACTTTAATTTGTAAACCTGTGTTGAAAATTTTTAATCCAAAAGCTGAATGTCATATTTATGTTGATGCCAGTCATACTGGTGTAGGAGCGGTTTTAAAACAAACAGATGCTTCTGGTGTCCTATACCCTGTCGCGTTTCACTCCCGCTCATTAAAAGATTATGAAAAAAATTATTGTATTACTGAGCTGAAATGTCTCGCTATAGTGGATTCTTTAAATAAGTTTCATCATTATCTTTTCGGACAAAAATTTACCATACATACGGACCATGCGGCTTTAGTTTGGCTCAAAAATGTTAAAAACTTAAAAGGAAGATTGTTCCGCTGGTCTTTGCAGTTAAGTATGTATGAATATGATATTAAATATACAAAGGGCACCACAAACATCGAAGCAGACATGCTCTCTCGTGATGTACCAGATAACAATGTACAAAATGATGTTATTGTAAGCAATGTTGAAACTCAGGTATCACATCTCTTGCAGTTGAGTGAAATTACCGAGGCTCAAAAAAATGACAATTTAACTGGAAAGTTTGTCGAAATTAACAATGTTTTATGCCTTCGTAAAAAAGGGTTTACAAAGATTGTAGTACCTTTTTCTTTAAGACTGAAATTACTCAAAATTGCTCATGAAAAATTTGGCCATCCGGGTATTCAAAAAACAATTAATTTGCTCACCCCTGTTTATTATTGGCAAAATATAACTTCTGATATTAGTAATTTTATTAAACACTGTCATACATGTCAAGTAAATAAAAAACCTCGACAAAAAAGATTTGGACTTTTGCAATCAATGCCTCCGGTTGACAAGTCATTTGACTTGATTGCAATTGATAGTGTGGGTGGCCTTAACCATTACAATTCAACTAAAAAATACCTGACGTTAATTATTGACCATCACACTCCATTTATATGGGCTTTTGCTTCAAAATCAATTACAACAGAAACTTACACTAACTTCCTAAACCAAATTTTTCAAATTCAAGTGCCAAAGAGTATCTTAAGTGATAGAAATCCAGCTTTCACATCTTCTCATTTTAAAAAATTTCTTAAGCATTATAACGTTAAACAACTATTGACTACAGCACACAGACCAGAAACGAATGGCAAAGTGGAGAGATTAGGCCAAACAATAATCACACGTTTAAAATGTAAAATTAATGAATCATCTACAAAAGTTCCATGGCCTAAATTACTAAAGGAAGTAACTCACGAATACAACTTGACCCCCCATTCCGTTACTAAATTTCCACCAGCCTATTTAATGTATGGCACAATTCCATATACAAATCCATTAAAGGAAAGTATTTATCCTCCTGTTGAAGACGCGAGAAAAATAGCAGTTCAGAGAACAAAACATTACCATGAAAGGAATAAAATACATTACGATGCTAGATTTGTGGATATACAATTTACACCTAATGAGTCAGTCATTTATGAAGAATTTAAATACCCTAATACTAAGAAACTGTCTCCAGTTTTCAGTGGTCCTTATAAAATCCTTAGCAAAATTTCTGACGTTAATTATGAAATTAATAAGAAAAATACCCACTCTCAAGAATCTTCAGAAGTTGTGCATGTTTCGAAGTTACGAAAATACCATGCACCAGAAAAATTAAAACTGAGTCATGAATAATGTAAATAAAGTATGAATGTTTGTATATTATTATAGGGTTGTATTTTTTTTTACGTATTGTTGTATTGCAATTTTTTCAGTATTATGATAGTGCATTTGTATTCAGTTTTATTTGGCTCAGCAGTGAAAGGACAATAATTTCTCTGCAAAAGACTGTATAAGCCAAAAAACAAAACAACCATGGTTGTCACCACTTGTTACCACATGTTTTTTCTTCAAGACGTCTTATATTTTTATATTGTATTGTGCTTTTTGTAGTATACGTTGCGATTTTTATGTTGAACTTGCAAAGAATATTGAAATTGGAGAGAATATTATGCAAAGATTGTTGATAAAAATTTTATAAGTGAGCATTCAGAGATTTGAATGTTAGTTTTGTACACAGAAGAGTTGGTGGATAGGTTCAGTTTTAAATTGTCATACGTAAATTAATTTTTCTTTTTGTTTGGCATGGGGAATTTCTTTTTCTTTGAGGGGGGGATGTAATATAAAAATAATTTTTATATTAATTATCTGACTTGTCTATATTCCTATAAAACATAATTTATTCCATTTCTAATGATGATATAATAGCTCTTAAAGTTTGCAGTAGTTAATCCCTTCGTTCCCCTATAGACAGAGAAATATCCTGATAGACTTAGAACGGCCTCTGTCTAGGGAGACTGAACCGATAAGAATCATCGGACACGCCCTAGTCCATGACGTAGCATAGCGTCATAGGGATTATTGCTTACACCAAGTCTTCTGTATGTTCCCGATATAAAAGTGAACACGGCATGAAGCCGGGCTCTTCTTTATAATGATTGTACATAGAATATGTCACACGGTCTAGCTCCCTCCCTATGGGGAACTCCATATGAACAACAATAAAACTATTTTAAATCATTCGACTGTTTACTGCGTCCCAAGAATTCTTTTATAGCTGTTCCAACGATGCCTATTGCTATGATATTACATATATATATATATATATATATATATATATATATATATATATATATATATATATATATATATATATATATATATATATATATATACAGGGCTTTTTCAGGGGGGTACGCGGGGATACGGCATTGTCAGACTCTCGTCTCCCATCCCTAAGTGGAATTGATGGACGTGAGTAATAGCGTCTTCAATGTGCCCAAATGAAACATAAACAGGTGTCGAACGATATACACCTTTGGGGAAGAGCGGCAATAGTTGAAAAGGACGCAAGTCATTTAGAAAGATTTGTGAAACCATTAGCGGCGCGTTTCTACTTTAGAAAAGTCGGCAGGAAAGGAAATTCGTCATGGATGGTTGGAGAAGGCGCTGAGAAGAATGGATAAAGACAGGACGCGGGGAACGAAGAAAGGAGAATAGATTTGGACTGTGGAAGGGTCAACACGCTTACGGGAGACGGGGAGCTCGTCGGACTTTGAAAGAATGAGCCCTACTCTCATGGTGGATTTTAGGTTCATCGAAACGAACCTTTGTAAATGTCGTATTTAACCAAGATTTTAATGTATTAATAAACCCAGATGTAAATAAGAGTTGGTGCTACAGTTATAATTACTTATACACGATAATGATTTGTCGGATCACGACTATAAAGGTTAACATTGGCGTAGTCGAATTAAAGAACGTGGGAGGACCCCAGCGATACGGAAGGTATCAGAAAAAGATGATCTAGAGTACGAGAGTGGTGATAGATCTTCAAGGAGACGCAGTTTCAAGAGAAGTTGGATTCCGAACGAGTCTACTGGGAACGACTTCAGCGACAGATATTTACTCGGCAACTGGTCAAGAAACGGGAGCAGAAACCTGGGCCAGGAGAAATTCAAGGTCGGAGTGAGGTGTGCATCAGAGAATTCGACTAGACACGACTTCAGCGACAGAAATTTACTCGGGAACTGGTCCGGAAACGAGAAGAGACACCTGTATCAGGAAAAATTCAACATCAGAGTAAAGTGTGCATCAACGACGTGGTTATATACTGAACTCTCTTGAACTGTGATCAAAGTGCGGCAGCGGAGAAACATTAGAGTGACAGTTTTTCATCGAGGTGAGAAAGGGGTAAGTGATTCTATCTTTTCTCCCTGTGTATGAGATAGCGGTAGTAATTAGTTAAAGGAATCGAATTATTTTTGATAAGTTTTGAAGTGTTGATTCATGTGTATAATGATGGAAGTAATTTGTTGAGTTATTGAATTTTGGTAAATGGAATAATTTAAAAGTGAAAAAGTGTTATTTTGTATAACGGGAAAAGTGTACAAGTGTTCGTACTAGTTATTAGTGAAAGTGATTTATAATTATAGTAGTTAAATGCTCGTAGAATTATCATAATTGTTGAGGTAAATAGTTCAAGATAAGTATAGTTGGTTGTATTTTGTTATAATAGCAAAAGCGTGGAGACGATTTGTTAACTACCAAAGTTAAAGGGTGATATTTATATAACGATAAAAGGAAAATCACCTCCTAATTGTTAATCGTGGTTGAGTCTAAAAATGGCATTCTTGGGGAAGGGACGTAAGGCCGATTTAATTACGCTGGCTACAGAGCTAAAGGAAGAGGTCCCTCCGAATAGCACAATGTATGACCTAAAACAAATAATTCTAGGTAGTGAACCATATGAGGAAGGGTTTACGGAAGAGTGGTATTTCTCTATAATTAATGAGAGATTAGAACGAGAAAAAAGTGAAGAGAGGGATAGACAAAGGGAAATTGAAAAAGAGGAGAGAGGTAGACAGGAAAGAGAGAAACAAAGAGAAATAGAGGTAAGATTTGAAGGAATTAGAGATTGAAGCAATGAGAATAAGGGAAAGTGAGAGACGTTCAATTTCAGGGTCTAGGGAAAGCATCGAAACGAGTAGTGGTAATTTTACAGAATATTTAAAAATTATGAAAGGGGTTATTCCTGAACCACCAATTAGATCCGAAGACTGGCCCTTTTTCTTCCAACAGACAGAAATGATGTTTAAATTATATGAGGTTCCAGAACAATACTACGGGAAAATAATTCTTCATAGTTTAAAATCACAGGTAAAGGGTTTAAGCACGATGTTAGGTAGTAAAGATATAGAGCACTATGAGAAAATAAAGGGCGTTATACTGAAGGAATTTCAAATTACCCCCTTACAACATAAAAAGAATTATGTTAACTGTTTGAAAAAAACCGAACGAATCCTTTGTACAATTCGTGAATAGGGTGGGAACTCCCTTAGACCTATACATACAGTCAAGGAAAGTATCAACGTTTGAAAAGTTAAAAGAATTATTGATAGTGGATAAAGTTAAAGACCATTTACCTACGCATATTCAAGCGCACATTTATCTAAAAGAAACAGTCCTGGTTGTCAGCCTCCGAACTGGCCCGGGAAATAGATAATTTCATCGTCGCAGTTCCTACTGGCCCGAACTATAATAAAGGTAGTTACAACTTTGACTACCGAATGAAAAATGAAACCCATGATAGGAAACATAATACTGGGAATGGTAGTTATAGTAATAACATAATCGGATCAAAATTTAATGCCTTAGCTAGAACGGATAAGAGAGATTCCAAAGTAGACCGTAAAGTAAATGATAAAAGATGTTTTTTCTGTGATAGTAAGAATCACTTTAAATATGAGTGCCCAAAAATGGATTATAACTCTAAACACAGAGAAGACCAACAGAGAGATAATTTTAAGAAAGGGGTTAATAAAGTTCAGGCCGTTACGGGAGAGGAGGAGGAAGAAAACAGTCCAGACGAGGAGGTCGTAGGAAATGCGGTATGCGCGCGCGTGAATATGAAGGGAGAAGGAAATCCGTCTTTAGAGATGCAACCCTTAGAATATATATCGATTAGTATAAATGGGCGAAAGGTGAGGGCTCTGGTGGATAGTGGGTCTGAGATCACAGTCGTCCGTACGGATATTTTAGGCCAAAATGAGGTAGGAACCCAAGCCAATATTATACTCAGATCAGCGTTCGGTAGTGCAATTAGAGCACCGTTGAAGAAAATTGCCGTGGGGTTACCACTAGGTAACGATGATATGAACGTAATTCATAGAGAATTGTTATGTGCGGTGGTGGATTCGTTGGGTGAGGAGATGATTATTCCCCCCGGCACAGTGGCAAAGCTAAGGGATCAGGATCGAAACTCGCAAGTAGGGGCATGTTCGCAAGTAACAAAAGAGAAGGAAAGTGAAATAAAGGAAAATATGGCTGAGGGTACAGATACTCAGGAGGAGGGTAGAAATAATGGGTTAGATCACGAGAAAGACTCAGTGGAGAGATTTAAAAAACAACAGGAGACATGTCCTACTTTACGACGGGAGTGGGACATGGCGAGAATGGGAAAAGGAAATTACTATGTTATTGATTCGCTATTATTTCATAAAGAAAAGGTTTTGGGAGAAACTGTCGGACAGCTAGTAATTCCGAAAGAAAAACGACTAGAAGTGCTCAGATTAGCCCATGACTCACTATTTGGAGGGCACATAGCAGCAAAAAAGACAATAGAAAGAATTCGGTACTCCTTTTATTGGGAGGGATTAAGTAAGGAGGTAAAGGATTATTGTAACAGTTGTGAGGGATGTCAATTGAGGAGAAAGGTTAGGACTGCAGATAGAACGCCGATTGTGCCAGTGGCTAGGCCAGAACTTCCATTCCAAATCGTAAATATTGATTTGATCGGACCATTAGATCCGGCTAGCTCGGCGGGACACAAATATGTACTAACGTTAGTACACCAATACACTAGGTGGGCGGAGGCAATCCCAATTAAATCACTAACAGCTAAAGCAACGTGTGAAGCGTTATTAGAAATATTTACCAGAACGGGTATTCCAAGTGTCATTGCCTCGGCTAATGGGACAAACTTTAATGCCTCACTCACACAGGAATTTGAAAAGAGGCTCGAGCCCGAGATTTTCAACCCCTCTTTATCCTCGGGCAAATGGGCTAGTAGAAAGATTTAATCAGGTATTAAAGAACATGATCCATCACGTTATAAGAGAGGACAAGAGAGGCTGGCACAAACAACTACCTTACTTGTTATGGGCATATCGAGAAGTTCCCAACGGTACGACGGGAGTTGCTCCGTTCCAATTGTTGTATGGAAGGCAACCGGAAGGGCCACTGTCAATTTTAAAAAACACTTGGATGGGAAAGAACGGAAGTACACAACTGAACACGAAACCTCTTTCTAAATACCTACAAGAGGTAGGAAACAGACTAGAAAAAGCCGCAAAGGAAGCGGGAGCAATAGCCGAAATTCAACAGGAAAACATGGCTCACTACTACAATCTGAAATCTAGCAACAAAAGATATAAAGTGGGGGACCAAGTTATCGTATTAATAGCAGATTCGACCAATAAGTTATTTGCTCGGTGGAAAGGGCCAGGAACTATAATTAAACATAACCCTCCACATACGTATATTGTGGAATTACGAGATGGGACTAAATGTAAGGTACATCAAAATAAGATAAAAGAGTTCGTGAGTCGAATCAACGCCCTGAACATAATGTTCGAAGGAGAGGAGGAGTTTGGGGAAGTTGAAAATGTCCCCATTAAGGTAGATTTTAAACCCTTTGAGACGCTAAACACGCAAGTAGAACTATCACATCTATCAGAAAACGAGAAATTAGGGATAAAAAATTATTAGAAAAATATAAGGGTTTATTTTCAGGAAAAATTAAACCGGCTTTGGTACACCCGCATAGAATTGAACTAATACCAGGGTTACCAAGGAAGAAACCCCACTGTTACAAGGTGCCCGAAATATATAAAAAGGAAGTAGATAGACAAATTGAGGAATTATTGGAACATGACTTAATTGAACACTCCAGTGCGGAGATAGCACACCCTATCGTATGTGTGGCTAAGAAGGATGCGAGCATAAGACTGTGCTGTGACTTTAGGGCACTGAATGCTACCACTAAAATCGTAGCGTACCCTATGACCCAAGCACAAGAGTTACTATGGGTAGCAGGCAAAGCCAAATGGCTCACAACCATTGACCTATTAAGGGGATACTGGCAAATTCCGATGGAGGATAGTAGCAAACAATTGACGGTATTTGCGACACATAACGCGATTTATCAATGGAAAACCATGCCATATGGGTTGGTAGGGGCAGCAAGCACTTTTCAAGCAACCATGAATTTTTTTTAAGACCCCATAAGGATTATGCTCAGGCATACATCGATGACATAATTATATTCTCCAATTCGTGGCAGGAATACCTACAACATATTAATGCAGTATTTTCGGAACTAATAAGACTAGGTTTCTCGGCTAGACTAGATAAATGTAAATTTGCCAGGAATCAATTATTGTATCTAGGACATAGGATAGGCTCGGGAAAACATGCCCCGGATTATTCGAAAATTGCCGCGATTAGAGAACAAAAAAGACCTGAAACAAAG
This sequence comes from Dolomedes plantarius, assembly GCA_907164885.2. Classification (NCBI taxonomy): domain Eukaryota; kingdom Metazoa; phylum Arthropoda; class Arachnida; order Araneae; family Dolomedidae; genus Dolomedes; species Dolomedes plantarius. Next base: position 82,279,795 of record OU015494.1, on the reverse strand, counting down.
AAAGACGTCCGTTCGGTATTAGGATTAATGTCCTTTTATAGGTCATATATAAATAATTTTGCAGAACTGAGTTTACCCCTTACCGCTTTGACAAAAAAAAATATCCCGAACCGAGTACCTTGGGACAAGGAAGCTGAGGAAGCTTTTAACAGTTTAAAAGAAAAATTATGCCAAGTAACATCCTTGGCAACCCCAGACATGGCCCGACCGTTTCAGGTTCACACTGATGCATCGAATCGAAGTGTAGGCGCTTGTTTAACTCAGAAAGAGAAAGACGGTACATATAAACCCATCGCCTTCGCTAGCCAAAAACTAACAGAAACACAAAAAAATTGGGCACCGATAGAAAAAGAAGCTTTCGGAGTCCTATTCGGGCTAAGAAAATTCGAGAACTGGATTTACGGATCCCAGGTGGAAATAATAACCGATCATAACCCATTAAAATTCCTCACAGTAACAACTCCGAAAAGCCCAAAACTGACAAGGTGGGCATTAGCACTTCAAAGATGGAATTTAACAATAACTCATCGGCCAGGATCAAAGCATTTAGGAGCGGATGCCATTTCTAGATTAGCCAGGGAAAACGACCAGTGTGGGGGTGAAATTCTAGGCTGGTCTTAACGGTTGGAGAATTCCATTTTTCTTTGGTGATAACTAACCTTTTTGAATCCTAAGAAAAAAGGGACTAAATTTGTAAATATAATGGTTAAGAATTAAGGTGAATAAGATACGTGATATTTATTTATTTGTTGTTGTTTTGTCGTATGAACACTTGGTTTATGTTTTTTTTAGTGAAGAACTAAATTAATGTTAAGTATTCCCTAGAGATTTGGAACCTTTTTGAATCCTAAGAAAAAAGGGACTAAATTTGTAAATATAATGGTTAAGAATTAAGGTGAATAAGATACGTGATATTTATTTATTTGTTGTTGTTTTGTCGTATGAACACTTGGTTTATGTTTTTTTTAGTGAAGAACTAAATTAATGTTAAGTATTCCCTAGAGATTTGGGGAAGTTTCATTAAAATATGTAAGTTTAACTGGTTAAGATTAAGCCAGGAAATTCCTAAAGAGTTTGAAAAAAAAAAGGAATCAAAAGTGTAATTAACTTTGGAATTCTTGCTTTAAAGATAAGTGATTGGTAGGCAAATAATTTGTTAGTGTTTGGTTTAAAGTAAAGAAATGAGCAAGAATTATAATATTAATTTTGTGTCAAGGCTAAGTGTGAAAAGTAATTTTTGTTACCTGTAAATGTTGTGGCTATCTCATATGCAGATGAAAACATGGAGTCAATTACTTGTAAAAATGTGTTATTGTTGTGGCTACAAAGCGTCCCCGTCACAAGTTAAAAAGCGCAGTTATTACCCCATGTGTGTGCCTCGTTATCCTCTAATCAACAGGGACTGTTGTTCAAACGTGAAAACGTCTCAAAGGACTTTTTTCACTTCTAAAGGAAGGGGCGTATGTCAGACTCTCGTCTCCCATCCCTAAGTGGAATTGATGGACGTGAGTAATAGCGTCTTCAATGTGCCCAAAAGAAACATAAACAGGTGTCGAACGATATACACCTTTGGGGAAGTGCGGCAATAGTTGAAAAGGACGCAAGTCATTTAGAAAGATTTGTGAAACCATTAGCGGCGCGTTTCTACTTTAGAAAAGTCGGCAGGAAAGGAAATTCGTCATGGATGGTTGGAGAAGGCGCTGAGAAGAATGGATAAAGACAGGACGCGGGGAACGAAGAAAGGAGAATAGATTTGGACTGTGGAAGGGTCAACACGCTTACGGGAGACGGGGAGCTCGTCGGACTTTGAAAGAATGAGCCCTACTCTCATGGTGGATTTTAGGTTCATCGAAACGAACCTTTGTAAATGACGTATTTAACCAAGATTTTAATGTATTAATAAACCCAGATGTAAATAAGAGTTGGTGCTACAGTTATAATTACTTATACACGATAATGATTTGTCGGATCACGACTATAAAGGTTAACATTGGCGTAGTCGAATTAAAGAACGTGGGAGGACCCCAGCGATACGGAAGGTATCAGAAAAAGATGATCTAGAGTACGAGAGTGGTGATAGATCTTCAAGGAGACGCAGTTTCAAGAGAAGTTGGATTCCGAACGAGTCTACTGGGAACGACTTCAGCGACAGATATTTACTCGGCAACTGGTCAAGAAACGGGAGCAGAAACCTGGGCCAGGAGAAATTCAAGGTCGGAGTGAGGTGTGCATCAGAGAATTCGACTAGACACGACTTCAGCGACAGAAATTTACTCGGGAACTGGTCCGGAAACGAGAAGAGACACCTGTATCAGGAAAAATTCAACATCAGAGTAAAGTGTGCATCAACGACGTGGTTATATACTGAACTCTCTTGAACTGTGATCAAAGTGCGGCAGCGGAGAAACATTAGAGTGACAGTTTTTCATCGAGGTGAGAAAGGGGTAAGTGATTCTATCTTTTCTCCCTGTGTATGAGATAGCGGTAGTAATTAGTTAAAGGAATCGAATTATTTTTGATAAGTTTTGAAGTGTTGATTCATGTGTATAATGATGGAAGTAATTTGTTGAGTTATTGAATTTTGGTAAATGGAATAATTTAAAAGTGAAAAAGTGTTATTTTGTATAACGGGAAAAGTGTACAAGTGTTCGTACTAGTTATTAGTGAAAGTGATTTATAATTATAGTAGTTAAATGCTCGTAGAATTATCATAATTGTTGAGGTAAATAGTTCAAGATAAGTATAGTTGGTTGTATTTTGTTATAATAGCAAAAGCGTGGAGACGATTTGTTAACTACCAAAGTTAAAGGGTGATATTTATATAACGATAAAAGGAAAATCACCTCCTAATTGTTAATCGTGGTTGAGTCTAAAAATGGCATTCTTGGGGAAGGGACGTAAGGCCGATTTAATTACGCTGGCTACAGAGCTAAAGGAAGAGGTCCCTCCGAATAGCACAATGTATGACCTAAAACAAATAATTCTAGGTAGTGAACCATATGAGGAAGGGTTTACGGAAGAGTGGTATTTCTCTATAATTAATGAGAGATTAGAACGAGAAAAAAGTGAAGAGAGGGATAGACAAAGGGAAATTGAAAAAGAGGAGAGAGGTAGACAGGAAAGAGAGAAACAAAGAGAAATAGAGGTAAGATTTGAAGGAATTAGAGATTGAAGCAATGAGAATAAGGGAAAGTGAGAGACGTTCAATTTCAGGGTCTAGGGAAAGCATCGAAACGAGTAGTGGTAATTTTACAGAATATTTAAAAATTATGAAAGGGGTTATTCCTGAACCACCAATTAGATCCGAAGACTGGCCCTTTTTCTTCCAACAGACAGAAATGATGTTTAAATTATATGAGGTTCCAGAACAATACTACGGGAAAATAATTCTTCATAGTTTAAAATCACAGGTAAAGGGTTTAAGCACGATGTTAGGTAGTAAAGATATAGAGCACTATGAGAAAATAAAGGGCGTTATACTGAAGGAATTTCAAATTACCCCCTTACAACATAAAAAGAATTATGTTAACTGTTTGAAAAAACCGAACGAATCCTTTGTACAATTCGTGAATAGGGTGGGAACTCCCTTAGACCTATACATACAGTCAAGGAAAGTATCAACGTTTGAAAAGTTAAAAGAATTATTGATAGTGGATAAAGTTAAAGACCATTTACCTACGCATATTCAAGCGCACATTTATCTAAAAGAAACAGTCCTGGTTGTCAGCCTCCGAATTGGCCCGGGAAATAGATAATTTCATCGTCGCAGTTCCTACTGGCCCGAACTATAATAAAGGTAGTTACAACTTTGACTACCGAATGAAAAATGAAACCCATGATAGGAAACATAATACTGGGAATGGTAGTTATAGTAATAACATAATCGGATCAAAATTTAATGCCTTAGCTAGAACGGATAAGAGAGATTCCAAAGTAGACCGTAAAGTAAATGATAAAAGATGTTTTTTCTGTGATAGTAAGAATCACTTTAAATATGAGTGCCCAAAAATGGATTATAACTCTAAACACAGAGAAGACCAACAGAGAGATAATTTTAAGAAAGGGGTTAATAAAGTTCAGGCCGTTACGGGAGAGGAGGAGGAAGAAAACAGTCCAGACGAGGAGGTCGTAGGAAATGCGGTATGCGCGCGCGTGAATATGAAGGGAGAAGGAAATCCGTCTTTAGAGATGCAACCCTTAGAATATATATCGATTAGTATAAATGGGCGAAAGGTGAGGGCTCTGGTGGATAGTGGGTCTGAGATCACAGTCGTCCGTACGGATATTTTAGGCCAAAATGAGGTAGGAACCCAAGCCAATATTATACTCAGATCAGCGTTCGGTAGTGCAATTAGAGCACCGTTGAAGAAAATTGCCGTGGGGTTACCACTAGGTAACGATGATATGAACGTAATTCATAGAGAATTGTTATGTGCGGTGGTGGATTCGTTGGGTGAGGAGATGATTATTCCCCCCGGCACAGTGGCAAAGCTAAGGGATCAGGATCGAAACTCGCAAGTAGGGGCATGTTCGCAAGTAACAAAAGAGAAGGAAAGTGAAATAAAGGAAAATATGGCTGAGGGTACAGATACTCAGGAGGAGGGTAGAAATAATGGGTTAGATCACGAGAAAGACTCAGTGGAGAGATTTAAAAAACAACAGGAGACATGTCCTACTTTACGACGGGAGTGGGACATGGCGAGAATGGGAAAAGGAAATTACTATGTTATTGATTCGCTATTATTTCATAAAGAAAAGGTTTTGGGAGAAACTGTCGGACAGCTAGTAATTCCGAAAGAAAAACGACTAGAAGTGCTCAGATTAGCCCATGACTCACCATTTGGAGGGCACATGGCAGCAAAAAAGACAATAGAAAGAATTCGGTACTCCTTTTATTGGGAGGGATTAAGTAAGGAGGTAAAGGATTATTGTAACAGTTGTGAGGGATGTCAATTGAGGAGAAAGGTTAGGACTGCAGATAGAACGCCGATTGTGCCAGTGGCTAGGCCAGAACTTCCATTCCAAATCGTAAATATTGATTTGATCGGACCATTAGATCCGGCTAGCTCGGCGGGACACAAATATGTACTAACGTTAGTACACCAATACACTAGGTGGGCGGAGGCAATCCCAATTAAATCACTAACAGCTAAAGCAACGTGTGAAGCGTTATTAGAAATATTTACCAGAACGGGTATTCCAAGTGTCATTGCCTCGGCTAATGGGACAAACTTTAATGCCTCACTCACACAGGAATTTGAAAAGAGACTCGAGCCCGAGATTTTCAACCCCTCTTTATCCTCGGGCAAATGGGCTAGTAGAAAGATTTAATCAGGTATTAAAGAACATGATCCATCACGTTATAAGAGAGGACAAGAGAGGCTGGCACAAACAACTACCTTACTTGTTATGGGCATATCGAGAAGTTCCCAACGGTACGACGGGAGTTGCTCCGTTCCAATTGTTGTATGGAAGGCAACCGGAAGGGCCACTGTCAATTTTAAAAAACACTTGGATGGGAAAGAACGGAAGTACACAACTGAACACGAAACCTCTTTCTAAATACCTACAAGAGGTAGGAAACAGACTAGAAAAAGCCGCAAAGGAAGCGGGAGCAATAGCCGAAATTCAACAGGAAAACATGGCTCACTACTACAATCTGAAATCTGGCAACAAAAGATATAAAGTGGGGGACCAAGTTATCGTATTAATAGCAGATTCGACCAATAAGTTATTTGCTCGGTGGAAAGGGCCAGGAACTATAATTAAACATAACCCTCCACATACGTATATTGTGGAATTACGAGATGGGACTAAATGTAAGGTACATCAAAATAAGATAAAAGAGTTCGTGAGTCGAATCAACGCCCTGAACATAATGTTCGAAGGAGAGGAGGAGTTTGGGGAAGTTGAAAATGTCCCCATTAAGGTAGATTTTAAACCCTTTGAGACGCTAAACACGCAAGTAGAACTATCACATCTATCAGAAAACGAGAAATTAGGGATAAAAAATTATTAGAAAAATATAAGGGTTTATTTTCAGGAAAAATTAAACCGGCTTTGGTACACCCGCATAGAATTGAACTAATACCAGGGTTACCAAGGAAGAAACCCCACTGTTACAAGGTGCCCGAAATATATAAAAAGGAAGTAGATAGACAAATTGAGGAATTATTGGAACATGACTTAATTGAACACTCCAGTGCGGAGATAGCACACCCTATCGTATGTGTGGCTAAGAAGGATGCGAGCATAAGACTGTGCTGTGACTTTAGGGCACTGAATGCTACCACTAAAATCGTAGCGTACCCTATGACCCAAGCACAAGAGTTACTATGGGTAGCAGGCAAAGCCAAATGGCTCACAACCATTGACCTATTAAGGGGATACTGGCAAATTCCGATGGAGGATAGTAGCAAACAATTGACGGTATTTGCGACACATAACGCGATTTATCAATGGAAAACCATGCCATATGGGTTGGTAGGGGCAGCAAGCACTTTTCAAGCAACCATGAATTTTTTTTAAGACCCCATAAGGATTATGCTCAGGCATACATCGATGACATAATTATATTCTCCAATTCGTGGCAGGAATACCTACAACATATTAATGCAGTATTTTCGGAACTAATAAGACTAGGTTTCTCGGCTAGACTAGATAAATGTAAATTTGCCAGGAATCAATTATTGTATCTAGGACATAGGATAGGCTCGGGAAAACATGCCCCGGATTATTCGAAAATTGCCGCGATTAGAGAACAAAAAAGACCTGAAACAAAGAAAGACGTCCGTTCGGTATTAGGATTAATGTCCTTTTATAGGTCATATATAAATAATTTTGCAGAACTGAGTTTACCCCTTACCGCTTTGACAAAAAAAAATATCCCGAACCGAGTACCTTGGGACAAGGAAGCTGAGGAAGCTTTTAACAGTTTAAAAGAAAAATTATGCCAAGTAACATCCTTGGCAACCCCAGACATGGCCCGACCGTTTCAGGTTCACACTGATGCATCGAATCGAAGTGTAGGCGCTTGTTTAACTCAGAAAGAGAAAGACGGTACATATAAACCCATCGCCTTCGCTAGCCAAAAACTAACAGAAACACAAAAAAATTGGGCACCGATAGAAAAAGAAGCTTTCGGAGTCCTATTCGGGCTAAGAAAATTCGAGAACTGGATTTACGGATCCCAGGTGGAAATAATAACCGATCATAACCCATTAAAATTCCTCACAGTAACAACTCCGAAAAGCCCAAAACTGACAAGGTGGGCATTAGCACTTCAAAGATGGAATTTAACAATAACTCATCGGCCAGGATCAAAGCATTTAGGAGCGGATGCCATTTCTAGATTAGCCAGGGAAAACGACCAGTGTGGGGGTGAAATTCTAGGCTGGTCTTAACGGTTGGAGAATTCCATTTTTCTTTGGTGATAACTAACCTTTTTGAATCCTAAGAAAAAAGGGACTAAATTTGTAAATATAATGGTTAAGAATTAAGGTGAATAAGATACGTGATATTTATTTATTTGTTGTTGTTTTGTCGTATGAACACTTGGTTTATGTTTTTTTTAGTGAAGAACTAAATTAATGTTAAGTATTCCCTAGAGATTTGGAACCTTTTTGAATCCTAAGAAAAAAGGGACTAAATTTGTAAATATAATGGTTAAGAATTAAGGTGAATAAGATACGTGATATTTATTTATTTGTTGTTGTTTTGTCGTATGAACACTTGGTTTATGTTTTTTTTAGTGAAGAACTAAATTAATGTTAAGTATTCCCTAGAGATTTGGGGAAGTTTCATTAAAATATGTAAGTTTAACTGGTTAAGATTAAGCCAGGAAATTCCTAAAGAGTTTGAAAAAAAAAAGGAATCAAAAGTGTAATTAACTTTGGAATTCTTGCTTTAAAGATAAGTGATTGGTAGGCAAATAATTTGTTAGTGTTTGGTTTAAAGTAAAGAAATGAGCAAGAATTATAATATTAATTTTGTGTCAAGGCTAAGTGTGAAAAGTAATTTTTGTTACCTGTAAATGTTGTGGCTATCTCATATGCAGATGAAAACATGGAGTCAATTACTTGTAAAAATGTGTTATTGTTGTGGCTACAAAGCGTCCCCGTCACAAGTTAAAAAGCGCAGTTATTACCCCATGTGTGTGCCTCGTTATCCTCTAATCAACAGGGACTGTTGTTCAAACGTGAAAACGTCTCAAAGGACTTTTTTCACTTCTAAAGGAAGGGGCGTATGTCAGACTCTCGTCTCCCATCCCTAAGTGGAATTGATGGACGTGAGTAATAGCGTCTTCAATGTGCCCAAAAGAAACATAAACAGGTGTCGAACGATATACACCTTTGGGGAAGTGCGGCAATAGTTGAAAAGGACGCAAGTCATTTAGAAAGATTTGTGAAACCATTAGCGGCGCGTTTCTACTTTAGAAAAGTCGGCAGGAAAGGAAATTCGTCATGGATGGTTGGAGAAGGCGCTGAGAAGAATGGATAAAGACAGGACGCGGGGAACGAAGAAAGGAGAATAGATTTGGACTGTGGAAGGGTCAACACGCTTACGGGAGACGGGGAGCTCGTCGGACTTTGAAAGAATGAGCCCTACTCTCATGGTGGATTTTAGGTTCATCGAAACGAACCTTTGTAAATGACGTATTTAACCAAGATTTTAATGTATTAATAAACCCAGATGTAAATAAGAGTTGGTGCTACAGTTATAATTACTTATACACGATAATGATTTGTCGGATCACGACTATAAAGGTTAACATTGGCGTAGTCGAATTAAAGAACGTGGGAGGACCCCAGCGATACGGAAGGTATCAGAAAAAGATGATCTAGAGTACGAGAGTGGTGATAGATCTTCAAGGAGACGCAGTTTCAAGAGAAGTTGGATTCCGAACGAGTCTACTGGGAACGACTTCAGCGACAGATATTTACTCGGCAACTGGTCAAGAAACGGGAGCAGAAACCTGGGCCAGGAGAAATTCAAGGTCGGAGTGAGGTGTGCATCAGAGAATTCGACTAGACACGACTTCAGCGACAGAAATTTACTCGGGAACTGGTCCGGAAACGAGAAGAGACACCTGTATCAGGAAAAATTCAACATCAGAGTAAAGTGTGCATCAACGACGTGGTTATATACTGAACTCTCTTGAACTGTGATCAAAGTGCGGCAGCGGAGAAACATTAGAGTGACAGTTTTTCATCGAGGTGAGAAAGGGGTAAGTGATTCTATCTTTTCTCCCTGTGTATGAGATAGCGGTAGTAATTAGTTAAAGGAATCGAATTATTTTTGATAAGTTTTGAAGTGTTGATTCATGTGTATAATGATGGAAGTAATTTGTTGAGTTATTGAATTTTGGTAAATGGAATAATTTAAAAGTGAAAAAGTGTTATTTTGTATAACGGGAAAAGTGTACAAGTGTTCGTACTAGTTATTAGTGAAAGTGATTTATAATTATAGTAGTTAAATGCTCGTAGAATTATCATAATTGTTGAGGTAAATAGTTCAAGATAAGTATAGTTGGTTGTATTTTGTTATAATAGCAAAAGTGTGGAGACGATTTGTTAACTACCAAAGTTAAAGGGTGATATTTATATAACGATAAAAGGAAAATCACCTCCTAATTGTTAATCGTGGTTGAGTCTAAAAATGGCATTCTTGGGGAAGGGACGTAAGGCCGATTTAATTACGCTGGCTACAGAGCTAAAGGAAGAGGTCCCTCCGAATAGCACAATGTATGACCTAAAACAAATAATTCTAGGTAGTGAACCATATGAGGAAGGGTTTACGGAAGAGTGGTATTTCTCTATAATTAATGAGAGATTAGAACGAGAAAAAAGTGAAGAGAGGGATAGACAAAGGGAAATTGAAAAAGAGGAGAGAGGTAGACAGGAAAGAGAGAAACAAAGAGAAATAGAGGTAAGATTTGAAGGAATTAGAGATTGAAGCAATGAGAATAAGGGAAAGTGAGAGACGTTCAATTTCAGGGTCTAGGGAAAGCATCGAAACGAGTAGTGGTAATTTTACAGAATATTTAAAAATTATGAAAGGGGTTATTCCTGAACCACCAATTAGATCCGAAGACTGGCCCTTTTTCTTCCAACAGACAGAAATGATGTTTAAATTATATGAGGTTCCAGAACAATACTACGGGAAAATAATTCTTCATAGTTTAAAATCACAGGTAAAGGGTTTAAGCACGATGTTAGGTAGTAAAGATATAGAGCACTATGAGAAAATAAAGGGCGTTATACTGAAGGAATTTCAAATTACCCCCTTACAACATAAAAAGAATTATGTTAACTGTTTGAAAAAACCGAACGAATCCTTTGTACAATTCGTGAATAGGGTGGGAACTCCCTTAGACCTATACATACAGTCAAGGAAAGTATCAACGTTTGAAAAGTTAAAAGAATTATTGATAGTGGATAAAGTTAAAGACCATTTACCTACGCATATTCAAGCGCACATTTATCTAAAAGAAACAGTCCTGGTTGTCAGCCTCCGAATTGGCCCGGGAAATAGATAATTTCATCGTCACAGTTCCTACTGGCCCGAACTATAATAAAGGTAGTTACAACTTTGACTACCGAATGAAAAATGAAACCCATGATAGGAAACATAATACTGGGAATGGTAGTTATAGTAATAACATAATCGGATCAAAATTTAATGCCTTAGCTAGAACGGATAAGAGAAATTCCAAAGTAGACCGTAAAGTAAATGATAAAAGATGTTTTTTCTGTGATAGTAAGAATCACTTTAAATATGAGTGCCCAAAAATGGATTATAACTCTAAACACAGAGAAGACCAACAGAGATATAATTTTAAGAAAGGGGTTAATAAAGTTCAGGCCGTTACGGGAGAGGAGGAGGAAGAAAACAGTCCAGACGAGGAGGTCGTAGGAAATGCGGTATGCGCGCGCGTGAATATGAAGGGAGAAGGAAATCCGTCTTTAGAGATGCAACCCTTAGAATATATATCGATTAGTATAAATGGGCGAAAGGTGAGGGCTCTGGTGGATAGTGGGTCTGAGATCACAGTCGTCCGTACGGATATTTTAGGCCAAAATGAGGTAGGAACCCAAGCCAATATTATACTCAGATCAGCGTTCGGTAGTGCAATTAGAGCACCGTTGAAGAAAATTGCCGTGGGGTTACCACTAGGTAACGATGATATGAACGTAATTCATAGAGAATTGTTATGTGCGGTGGTGGATTCGTTGGGTGAGGAGATGATTATTCCCCCCGGCACAGTGGCAAAGCTAAGGGATCAGGATCGAAACTCGCAAGTAGGGGCATGTTCGCAAGTAACAAAAGAGAAGGAAAGTGAAATAAAGGAAAATATGGCTGAGGGTACAGATACTCAGGAGGAGGGTAGAAATAATGGGTTAGATCACGAGAAAGACTCAGTGGAGAGATTTAAAAAACAACAGGAGACATGTCCTACTTTACGACGGGAGTGGGACATGGCGAGAATGGGAAAAGGAAATTACTATGTTATTGATTCGCTATTATTTCATAAAGAAAAGGTTTTGGGAGAAACTGTCGGACAGCTAGTAATTCCGAAAGAAAAACGACTAGAAGTGCTCAGATTAGCCCATGACTCACTATTTGGAGGGCACATAGCAGCAAAAAAGACAATAGAAAGAATTCGGTACTCCTTTTATTGGGAGGGATTAAGTAAGGAGGTAAAGGATTATTGTAACAGTTGTGAGGGATGTCAATTGAGGAGAAAGGTTAGGACTGCAGATAGAACGCCGATTGTGCCAGTGGCTAGGCCAGAACTTCCATTCCAAATCGTAAATATTGATTTGATCGGACCATTAGATCCGGCTAGCTCGGCGGGACACAAATATGTACTAACGTTAGTACACCAATACACTAGGTGGGCGGAGGCAATCCCAATTAAATCACTAACAGCTAAAGCAACGTGTGAAGCGTTATTAGAAATATTTACCAGAACGGGTATTCCAAGTGTCATTGCCTCGGCTAATGGGACAAACTTTAATGCCTCACTCACACAGGAATTTGAAAAGAGGCTCGAGCCCGAGATTTTCAACCCCTCTTTATCCTCGGGCAAATGGGCTAGTAGAAAGATTTAATCAGGTATTAAAGAACATGATCCATCACGTTATAAGAGAGGACAAGAGAGGCTGGCACAAACAACTACCTTACTTGTTATGGGCATATCGAGAAGTTCCCAACGGTACGACGGGAGTTGCTCCGTTCCAATTGTTGTATGGAAGGCAACCGGAAGGGCCACTGTCAATTTTAAAAAACACTTGGATGGGAAAGAACGGAAGTACACAACTGAACACGAAACCTCTTTCTAAATACCTACAAGAGGTAGGAAACAGACTAGAAAAAGCCGCAAAGGAAGCGGGAGCAATAGCCGAAATTCAACAGGAAAACATGGCTCACTACTACAATCTGAAATCTAGCAACAAAAGATATAAAGTGGGGGACCAAGTTATCGTATTAATAGCAGATTCGACCAATAAGTTATTTGCTCGGTGGAAAGGGCCAGGAACTATAATTAAACATAACCCTCCACATACGTATATTGTGGAATTACGAGATGGGACTAAATGTAAGGTACATCAAAATAAGATAAAAGAGTTCGTGAGTCGAATCAACGCCCTGAACATAATGTTCGAAGGAGAGGAGGAGTTTGGGGAAGTTGAAAATGTCCCCATTAAGGTAGATTTTAAACCCTTTGAGACGCTAAACACGCAAGTAGAACTATCACATCTATCAGAAAACGAGAAATTAGGGATAAAAAATTATTAGAAAAATATAAGGGTTTATTTTCAGGAAAAATTAAACCGGCTTTGGTACACCCGCATAGAATTGAACTAATACCAGGGTTACCAAGGAAGAAACCCCACTGTTACAAGGTGCCCGAAATATATAAAAAGGAAGTAGATAGACAAATTGAGGAATTATTGGAACATGACTTAATTGAACACTCCAGTGCGGAGATAGCACACCCTATCGTATGTGTGGCTAAGAAGGATGCGAGCATAAGACTGTGCTGTGACTTTAGGGCACTGAATGCTACCACTAAAATCGTAGCGTACCCTATGACCCAAGCACAAGAGTTACTATGGGTAGCAGGCAAAGCCAAATGGCTCACAACCATTGACCTATTAAGGGGATACTGGCAAATTCCGATGGAGGATAGTAGCAAACAATTGACGGTATTTGCGACACATAACGCGATTTATCAATGGAAAACCATGCCATATGGGTTGGTAGGGGCAGCAAGCACTTTTCAAGCAACCATGAATTTTTTTTAAGACCCCATAAGGATTATGCTCAGGCATACATCGATGACATAATTATATTCTCCAATTCGTGGCAGGAATACCTACAACATATTAATGCAGTATTTTCGGAACTAATAAGACTAGGTTTCTCGGCTAGACTAGATAAATGTAAATTTGCCAGGAATCAATTATTGTATCTAGGACATAGGATAGGCTCGGGAAAACATGCCCCGGATTATTCGAAAATTGCCGCGATTAGAGAACAAAAAAGACCTGAAACAAAGAAAGACGTCCGTTCGGTATTAGGATTAATGTCCTTTTATAGGTCATATATAAATAATTTTGCAGAACTGAGTTTACCCCTTACCGCTTTGACAAAAAAAAATATCCCGAACCGAGTACCTTGGGACAAGGAAGCTGAGGAAGCTTTTAACAGTTTAAAAGAAAAATTATGCCAAGTAACATCCTTGGCAACCCCAGACATGGCCCGACCGTTTCAGGTTCACACTGATGCATCGAATCGAAGTGTAGGCGCTTGTTTAACTCAGAAAGAGAAAGACGGTACATATAAACCCATCGCCTTCGCTAGCCAAAAACTAACAGAAACACAAAAAAATTGGGCACCGATAGAAAAAGAAGCTTTCGGAGTCCTATTCGGGCTAAGAAAATTCGAGAACTGGATTTACGGATCCCAGGTGGAAATAATAACCGATCATAACCCATTAAAATTCCTCACAGTAACAACTCCGAAAAGCCCAAAACTGACAAGGTGGGCATTAGCACTTCAAAGATGGAATTTAACAATAACTCATCGGCCAGGATCAAAGCATTTAGGAGCGGATGCCATTTCTAGATTAGCCAGGGAAAACGACCAGTGTGGGGGTGAAATTCTAGGCTGGTCTTAACGGTTGGAGAATTCCATTTTTCTTTGGTGATAACTAACCTTTTTGAATCCTAAGAAAAAAGGGACTAAATTTGTAAATATAATGGTTAAGAATTAAGGTGAATAAGATACGTGATATTTATTTATTTGTTGTTGTTTTGTCGTATGAACACTTGGTTTATGTTTTTTTTAGTGAAGAACTAAATTAATGTTAAGTATTCCCTAGAGATTTGGAACCTTTTTGAATCCTAAGAAAAAAGGGACTAAATTTGTAAATATAATGGTTAAGAATTAAGGTGAATAAGATACGTGATATTTATTTATTTGTTGTTGTTTTGTCGTATGAACACTTGGTTTATGTTTTTTTTAGTGAAGAACTAAATTAATGTTAAGTATTCCCTAGAGATTTGGGGAAGTTTCATTAAAATATGTAAGTTTAACTGGTTAAGATTAAGCCAGGAAATTCCTAAAGAGTTTGAAAAAAAAAAGGAATCAAAAGTGTAATTAACTTTGGAATTCTTGCTTTAAAGATAAGTGATTGGTAGGCAAATAATTTGTTAGTGTTTGGTTTAAAGTAAAGAAATGAGCAAGAATTATAATATTAATTTTGTGTCAAGGCTAAGTGTGAAAAGTAATTTTTGTTACCTGTAAATGTTGTGGCTATCTCATATGCAGATGAAAACATGGAGTCAATTACTTGTAAAAATGTGTTATTGTTGTGGCTACAAAGCGTCCCCGTCACAAGTTAAAAAGCGCAGTTATTACCCCATGTGTGTGCCTCGTTATCCTCTAATCAACAGGGACTGTTGTTCAAACGTGAAAACGTCTCAAAGGACTTTTTTCACTTCTAAAGGAAGGGGCGTATGTCAGACTCTCGTCTCCCATCCCTAAGTGGAATTGATGGACGTGAGTAATAGCGTCTTCAATGTGCCCAAAAGAAACATAAACAGGTGTCGAACGATATACACCTTTGGGGAAGTGCGGCAATAGTTGAAAAGGACGCAAGTCATTTAGAAAGATTTGTGAAACCATTAGCGGCGCGTTTCTACTTTAGAAAAGTCGGCAGGAAAGGAAATTCGTCATGGATGGTTGGAGAAGGCGCTGAGAAGAATGGATAAAGACAGGACGCGGGGAACGAAGAAAGGAGAATAGATTTGGACTGTGGAAGGGTCAACACGCTTACGGGAGACGGGGAGCTCGTCGGACTTTGAAAGAATGAGCCTTACTCTCATGGTGGATTTTAGGTTCATCGAAACGAACCTTTGTAAATGACGTATTTAACCAAGATTTTAATGTATTAATAAACCCAGATGTAAATAAGAGTTGGTGCTACAGTTATAATTACTTATACACGATAATGATTTGTCGGATCACGACTATAAAGGTTAACAGGCATGTCCCCACCTTTTTTTAAAGTATTATTTTGGCTTAACTTAACCGAAATTTTAAGAAACTTACGGATCAATTCTTAATATATAAGGAAACGTATTTTTTAAAATTAAAATTGCGAGTTTTTTGTTCCCCTGTGCCGTGACGTGTGAACACGTTGCACTAAAAATACTCACCTTTATTTGAGAAAACACTTTTTTAGAAAAAAAATTTAGAGTTATTTATTTTTTTAGAAAAAAAAATCACTGTATATATATATATATATATATATATATATATATATATATATATATATATATTCATTCATTCTTGGGTTACATGCTATCCTACCCCGTAAGGAAAAGGTTAACAAATGGCAAATATAATTTCCCAGCACAAAAATGTCTTTATCAGGAGACCTAATGAGAAACTTGTTGCTTATGCTTATTTATCATTAGAGCTTCTATATCAAGTTCAATAGTGCTTATCTAATATTCTCAAGTCGTTTTCTGCGTACCACCAGGTGGGGAAACACTGGTTTAGAAGATGGATAAAGTCCTTGTACAAATTCCTTCCGAAGTATGAGCATTAAAAATAAATTTTAACCAGAGCTCAGAGCAATTGATGTCATCCGTTGAAGTTGAATCAAATTAAAATTACACTCTTAGGAAAAAACATGATACAACAAGGACTTATCCGAATGGGATGAAAATCGGTAGATGTGATGTACATCTACAGGAAAACAAATGGTTACAATTTGAGAAAAAGTTGGATGATTTATTCAAGGGAAAGAGCTTCACAAAGAGAAGCTCTTTCCCTTGAGCCCCCGAGTCAAGAACATGTTGGTCCACCTCTAGCCCTTATGCAAGTAGTTATTCGGCTTGGCATTGATTGATAGAGGTAGCGGATGTCCTCCTGCAAGATATCGTGCCAAATTCTGTCGAATTGGCGCTTTAGATCGTCAAAATACCGAGCTGGTTGGAGGACCCTGCCCATAATGCTCGAAACGTGCTCTATGGGCGAAAGATCCAGTTACCTTGCTGGCTAAGGTAGCATTGGGCAAGTACGAAGACAAGCAGTAGAAACTTTCACCGTGTGCGGGCGGGCATTGTCTTGCTGAAATGTAAGCTCAGGATGGCCTGATATGAAGGGCTTCACAATGGGGCGTAGAATATCGTCCACTTACCGCTGTGCTGTAAGGGTGCCGCGAATGACAACCAAAGGGGTCCTGATATGAAATGAAATGGCACCCCAGATCATCACTCCTGGTTGTCGGCCCGTATGGAGGAAGACAGTCAGGTTGGTATCCCACCGCTGTCCGGGGCGTCTCCAGACACGTATTCGCTGGTCATCGGGGCTCAATTCGAAGCGGGACTCATCACTGAATACAATTCTATTCCAGTCAGTGACATTCCAGGTCGAATATGCCCTACACCACTGCAAACGGGCTTGTCGGTGTACAGAGGTCAATGGTAGTCGGTGCAAGGGGAGCCGTGAGCTCAACCCCATTTCTCCGAGCCGCCTATGAATGGTCCTTGCGGCCACTGAAGAACCAGTTCACGTACGATCCATGATAATGATGAATCTGGGGCTATGAGTGTCGCTCTGACGATTGCTCGGTCCTCGTGTTCTATCGTTTCTCTTGGCCGACCGCTTCCTTCTTGACGCTGTGTTCGGCCATGATTCACCTATTCCTGCCAACATCGTCTAATAGTGGCATCGCTCCTATCCAAATGTCGAGCGATTCACCGATTAGACCAACCGGCTTCTTTGAGCCCAACTACACGTCCTCTCTGAAATGCTGACATCTGTGCATATTGTTCGCGCACCTGTATGCGAGGCATAGTTACTGTCTACCTCAGTACACGGAATGAAATTCGCAAAGAATTTATGACCTGTAATTGAAATTTCTGCTCTTTAATATCCTGCCCGTTGCGCAGTTAAGATGTGCTGCAGCGGCCACACGTTCATTCATTGGCCGCCAAACGTAAAATTTTGCATTTTCCATCGAAACCTGTATGCATAGCAATTTGTGTCCCATTTGCATTACCCCCCCCCCTCTTTTTTGTCTAAGAGTGTATAAAATAACCCCCGACAGAAATTTAACATTTTCTTATCTATAATGTCTGATTCCAAGGGAACTTGCGCGTTGTTATGAAAGATATATGAATTCTTTATCTCTGAAACAATACAAACGATCAAGATTATTTCACGACCTTTCTTTCTTTTTAAGAATGGGTTAAAATAATTGATTTTTGGAATTTCTATACTCTTTTTCACGATGGCAATTCTTGTAAAAGGATACTTTACCAGTTTGCTGTTAACTTTTACGATCACCTTAACAGTTTTCTTAGTCGTCTCCAAATGATATCGTGAACTAAATTATCCACCTGGACCGATCGGCCTTCCTTTAGTAGGCTATCGAGTATTTTTTGGGTCCAAAACCTCATGCCGCATTTACACATTCTCGCTCGCGCCACCCCCAAGACATTCGCCACGTTCCTGCATCGACGCGAGTGACCGTTTTCTCATTCGCGCCTACTGCTGTCATCAAGACTTCCCGTCGCAACTTCCCGACGCCATTCACCCCTTTCACCTTTGACCCCTCTCCCCGGCGCCATTCGCCACTTTGACTCGTGTCAGAAAACCGCTCTCGAAACGAGCGCCACTATTGGTGAGGAGAAACGGCGAGCAGACCGTTTCCACATTCGCCCCCCGCTATTCGACTCGCCGCCTTCGCATCTGTGTACATGCAGTGGCAAGAGAAGCTGACGCAAATGCGCAAGAAATATTGAGACGTATCCAGATGTCTAATTTCATCAAACAATTTCGCAGATAACATTTAGCATCATTTTTAATAATGGTGAAATGGCCTACCGTAGAGCTTGCAATTTCACTCAAATATTATATATATACACTCATGGACAAAAAAAATTAGCGCACCAAGAAATAATTGCGGGATCGTAACGAAACTTGCATTGAAGGTACATGCCGGGGAGATATGCAAATGATTAGAAATGCAGCGTGATTGCGCATTACGTATAGCCGGTAGAGGGCGTTGAACATCGTACTCCGTGGAGTATAAAACAGGTAACCAAAGCTTGTTTAAGTGTGCTGAATCATTTACAAAGGAAGAGCTGAGATAGACATGCCATTACGCCGTGTTCGAAGACAATATAAGCAGTTGTCGCAGTTTGAGAGGGGGAGAATCGTCGGGATGATGGAAGCTGGGTGGTCAGCTAGGCGAGTAGCTCGTCAATTAGGCCTCTCTGATTGTGTTGTGAGGAGGTGTTGGGACCAGTGGACCCGAGAGATGACATGTACACTAAGACCAGGCTCAGGACGCCCCCGACAGACTAGTCGTCGAGAAGACCGTCACATCGTAAGAAATGCACGCGTACAGCCAACTGCTTCATCGGCCGCTATCAAGGCACAGGTAGCACCTTCACTAGGGGGCCTCTGTGTCTTCTCGAACCATACGAAGGTGCCTGGCTGAAGGGCAGTTGGTATCGCGGCGCCCATTACGTGTGCTGCCCTTGATGCCCACCCATCGACGCCTCCGTTTGGAGTTTTGCCGCGCACGAGGAAACTGGACTGCAGCGGAATGGAACCAGGTCGTCTTTAGCAACGAATCCAGATTCAATCTCGGCAGTGATGACAATCGTGTTCGTGTGTGGAGAGCCCGTGGTGAACGCTTCAATCCTGCCTTTGCTGTACAGCGACACATCGCTCCCACAGCTGGTGTGATGGTATGGGGTGCCATTGCCTACAATACACGGTCACCCCTAGTATTGTTCCGTGGCACCATGACAGTCCAGCGGTATGTTCATGAAATCCTGCAACCACATGTGTTGCCACTCATGCAACGGCTCCCAGGAGCCATTTTTCAACAAGACAATGCTCGGCCTCATACGGCAAGGGTGTCACAAGACTGTCTCCGCACTGTTACTACCCTTCCTTGGCCTGCCCGATTCCCAGATTTGTCTCCAATCGAGCATATCTGGGATCATTAGGACGACAAGTTGGGCATCCCACGAGTTTGAACGAACTAGAGGCAAGGTTACAGCAAATATGGAACGAAATGTCTCAAGACATCATACAGAACTTGTATGACTCAATGCCCGATCGTATCGCATCGTGCATTCGCGCTAGAGGGGGTCCAACGGAGTATTAACTCCTCCGTTCTTTTGCCTTTTTCTCTGAAATAAATTATCCTTTTTCTTTGATTTTCTTATCATTTACTTATATCAAAGTAGTCATTACGTATGTAAAATTTCGTTTAATTTTGACTACTCCTTCTTGGTGCGCTAATTTTTTGTCCATGAGTGTATATATATATAATATTTGAGTTATGATGCTTATCTAGATAGTACTTTAATCTTAAAATGTGATTGGATTGATTTATGTAAATTTAATATTTTTGAAAACTACCTCTTTAATGGCTTATGTTTCTTTAAACAGATAAAGAGTATACCTATGGGAAATAGCTATTCTAGTGCATTTGCAAACCTATTCTTACATTTTTATAAAACTAAATTTCTTAACTTAAATAATGTTACCGGATTCAGATATATTGATGACCTTATAATTTTTAACTGCAATGATTTGGAATTTCTTAATCACATCTACCCAAAGGAACTAACTTTAAACCGGACTAACGTTAATAATCTTTGTGCGACTTATCTGGATTTAAAAATTAAAATTCAAAATAGAGAAATAAAATAGGGATATATGATAAAAGGTTAGATTTTAACTTTGAGGTTATTACGTTTACCAATTTTCATAGCAACTTAAACTATAAAATTTATTATAATATTTTTTACTACCAACTTTATAGAATAAAAAACATATGTAACAACGCTGTGGATTTTTTGGAGGCTTGTAACATTTTCGAGGAAAACTTAAGTAAAAACAATTTCCCTAAAAATTTCGGCAATTTAAAAGTTTTTAAAAAATGGCATTTAGACTCAGGAATTTTTAAAGATGTTTAGAATAGTATTTATGTTTTCATTTGGTTAAGCTGTAATGG
Organism: Dolomedes plantarius; assembly: GCA_907164885.2. Lineage (NCBI taxonomy): Eukaryota > Metazoa > Arthropoda > Arachnida > Araneae > Dolomedidae > Dolomedes > Dolomedes plantarius. The sequence continues at coordinate 82,259,235 of OU015494.1, read as the reverse complement.
GTGGTGGCGCTGTAGTAATGTTACAATGACGTAACTTTTAGGATAGAATTGGCTGCTGTTTCGCCATAACCGTCACTTACGGAATTGGGGTGTGTATGCATCTTTTATTTTGCATTAGGATTATTTGTGTGCTTGCATGTACGGTGCGTTGAGCCCATACTGTAAGTTGTTTTTTGTCTTTTCATTTTTCTTTTGACTAATTGCTTCCTTGGGGGACTTGGGGCCTTGGGATGTCTGTTGGTCTTACCTGCATCCTATTCAGAAAGTTCCCCTTGAGGTAACTGAGTTGGTTAGGCTCCCTGACGAATAGACCTTTCGGTTACCTCTATGTGGTTTTATGGTTCAGTTCCGGCACTTATTCAGAATCTTGCCTTTGGTGCGTGGATGCCCGGAGTGCTTTATTTCTGTTTGTTTTTTGTCTGTATTCGTATTATTTTTATCTATCTCTGTTGGATTATTTATTTATATATATATACTCATACATATACATATCACACACATACAGCCGGGCCGATAAACTGTGGCGCCTGGGGCAAGTGTTGAAAATGGCTTCTTCATAAATTTTTGGAGAGACTCTTAATACAATTATTTTATTTTGTGTAAATTATAAAAACTGTGAACAAAACATGCTTTAGGACAGGGGTTCCATGGTGGTAAAAAGGTTGAGAAATTATGGTCTAGGTCAGTGTCTCCCGGGAGACGCGGTTACGTGTAAGCGGGGGGGGGGGTTGTTACACAATTGTTACATACAATTACACATAAAATTGTTGCATGCAATTATGTAACAATTATGTACAATTTTGTAAATACAATTATGTATGTATTTTTATGTAATTATTATATAAAATTTTTTTAAGTACAGGGTTAGCAAGAAATAAGTTTCCCTCTTTATAGGGCTCTAGAATGCGTTTTATTTGTCGAAATAAGATAAAATTTGAACTACAGATAATTAAAATGATGTGCTTGACATTTATTAAAAATAAATAAACTGTACAAAGTTCCGACGATAGGTGGCACTTTTCTCTTGAAGCCGGAAAAAGTGACAGTATGGTGTGGTTTTTCGGCTATTTTTATGATTGAACCGTATTTTTTTGAAGAGATAACTGCAAAGGGAATCGAAACCTGTTCCGTCACAGGACAACGGTACCGAGATATGCTGAGAGATTTTGTAATCTCACAACTTCAAAAACGTGGATGTCTTCAGGACATCCTTTTTCATGTAGGATGGCGCACCTCCTCACATTGATCGTCATGTAAAGCAATTGCTACGACAGTATTTCACAGATTCATGGGTTATCAGCCGTTATTTCCCTACAGCATGGCTTCCTCGTTCGTCGAATATCCCCCCCCCCCCCTGTGACTTTTGGTTGTGGGGTTTCCTGAAGGGCAATATCTACCGCAAAAGGCCAGCTTCTGTTCCAGGTCTGAAGGACAGCATTTGGCGCCATGTTCTTGATATCCCGGCACTCACTCCGGTCAGTTGTGGAAAGTATGGTTCTGCGATTAGAGCTCATTGTTGAAAATGAAGGGGGAAATATTGGGCAGTTGTAATGATACATTTTTACTATTATTTAATATTTTTAAAGCATAGTAAATGTTTTTGTATATTACAGCGCCACCTATCGGCGGAAATTTGTACTTTAAAAAAAATAAATGTCAAGTGCATCATTTGAATTATCTGAAGTTCAAATTTTCATCTCATTTTGACCAATAGAACGCATTCTAGAGCCCTCTGAAGTGAGAAACTTATTTCTTGCTAACCCTGTATTTCTCGATCTGTGTGACCCTTGAGGTTGATGGCTAAATATGAACTTTTTTATGTCCGGTTCTACTGCTGTGAAGGCAAACCGAACATCACCCGTGTCCATTATATGAAAACTATTCCGCTTTTGGCTGAGTATGCCCTCATGTTTCAGTTTATCCCTAACTGCTACCAAAGAGTAAAACTACGTATATTCAACATCTATGTATTCAGCATCTGTGTAATACCCTATGCTTTCCTTTGCTTCCCACTGTGGCCCCCTAGTCTTGTGTTGCTCCCCCTCCTCTGACACAATTTTCACCCGTGGCTCCCTGGAATACCCTACGTTCTTCAGGGGGCCATATAGCCCTTGGTTGAGAACCGCTGCTCTAGACTCAGAAAATGATCCAAGAAGGATTCCAATGTCGCTCCTAGGGATCAAAATTGAAGTAGCAGCAGGGGGGTTTATTTATACGGCGCCCCCATTGAAACCGACCAAAGATTCGCGCGGATTATGTACTGCCCACCTCCCGGCAGAAGAGACCTGGTTCTGGTTTTAGGGTTCCTGCCTCGGGGAGGTCGATTCTCGAAATGAGGGGTCGGGTCTAATAAACACCTCATTTGTAAACCCGCGAAAAGTATTTGTCGCTCTTTAGGCATTAAGAAAATTATGAAGGATTTAACTATTTAGGCTTTAAGAAAACCATCGCATGTTTTGAATCTATTTTCTTGTAATGAACGTATTTTGAGACTCTTTACCCTGCATCGTACTACTTACTATTACCCGAAGTAATCTGAGGGAGTTTCCGAAATCCTCAATAAAATTTAGAGTCATGTTTACTTTTATAAATACTGGATCATACAAAAATTTATTATTATAGATACAGATTTCTGGGTATTTGGGTTTTTGCAACTGTTAGTTTTTTCTTTCGCCAAAGGAGACACGATCTTTTTTGGTAATTTTGTTTTAATTTAAAATAATAAGTGTGGCCTGTTATATTAATAAATAATTCAAATATAAAACATTTTTGGAATATAAGTGGTCGGTTCTAGAAATGGGGGATTAAACATAAGACGATTATACAAGACCTTAAAGTTATCGAAAAATAATATTCAAGCCTTTTTAAAAAACTTTTGATAAAAATATAATGTAAAGCTTGACAAAATAGGAAAACGGTCATATTTATTTTTTTGTGCATATTTATAAGAAAACAAAAGCTAAAAAGTGCTAGACCACAGAGATTTCATTTACAGAACACAAATATCTACAAACAAATGTTTCTAGATTTTTTAATCAGCAAAATTATTTACGATTTGATCAAATTTTAATATCCTCATCCTCTACAGAATGTAATGCAAGACTGTTAAGTCTCTACTTTGATACAGTTGATCTCAGGTATGTTTTAATTAAATTTTATCTAGAAAAACTCCCCCTCCTCCTCGGTCCCCATTTGGAAAGCCAGCAGCTCTGTGATTCGTAACGAGAAATTGCAGAATTTTTATGGGCTTTAGGAAGATGAAGATGGAAGAATATGTTTTAATGCTTCCTGTCGTGTCTGCCGCGTCAACTCCTGTTGTTTTGTCCCTGTACTTTTCTCTCAGGAAAGCAGGGGGCTAGGGCAATGACCCCGGCTTGATAAGGGATTCGTGTGGTGTTCGGAGACTAGGTCCCAGGCAGAAGTCAGGGGGGCGTCGGAGAGACTGCTTGTGCCCACGCGAGAGAAGGCGTGTGGTTTTTTTAGTCTGCGGTTGTTGGCTCTTGAGAGAGCCGGGCAGACGAATATAGTGCGTGGGTGTATTGAGACCCCGAAGACGCACTAGGCCTTTGTTAGGTAACAGTCGTTGGGAGATGACTGAAGTAATTAATTGATTGTATAATACTGTAAAATAAGTTTATGGATAGTTGTGTTTGTGCTTGCGAAAGAAAATAAAACTTTGAATATTCAGTGGTGTGGTACTGAACTTTGTCACGTGAAAAATTACTTGTGTACCATTGCAAACGTCTTCACATGAAATGAACCAAAGCGAACCCGTAGAAGTGAAGAGGGTTCGACACTTCCATTTCTTCAACCAGCATATAGAAATCTATATCTGAATGTTTTACACACTTCGTGTGTCGTTATTTTTACATATGTTAAAGCAATTTCATTTTAGACATATTTTTAATTTTCCTGATCTAATAGGTCCAATCGGTTTAAGGCCAGTCCTGCCCTTTTAAGTGTGCTACACTAATGACCTTTTCAAATGAAAATTCACAATTAACTTTATCAACACTATAAAATTTTCCCATTTTCCGCAATTTGAGTAAGGAAAAATTTCGTCAAACTTTAATTTCCTCCTCTTTGAAATATTTTCTCATAACTTGGTTTTTGTTAGCCATATTTTTGGACAGTTTAAAAGTTAATGAAAACGGGAAAGATGTTTTGCTTAATTGCAAATTTATAACTTGGGAAATCGACTTAAGAAATCAACATTTCAGATTATACAGCCCATCACGGCAGCTAATATTCCAAAAGGTATAATAAACTCATGGACAAAAAAATTAGCGCACCAAGAAATAATTGCGGGATTGTAACGAAACTTGCAATGAAGGTACATGTCGGGGAGATATGCAAATGATTCGAAATGTAGCGTGATTGCGCATTACGTATAGCCGGCAGAGGGCGTTGAACATCGTACTCCGTGGAGTATAAAACAGGTAACCAAAGCTTGTTTGAGTGTGCTGAATCATTTACAAAGGAAGAGCTGAGATGTACATGCCATTACGCCGTGTTCGAAGACAATATAAGCAGTTGTCGCAGTTTGAGAGGGGGAGAATCGTCGGGATGATGGAAGCTGGGTGGTCAGCTAGGCGAGTAGCTCGTCCATTAGGCCTCTCTGGTTGTGTTGTGAGGAGGTGTTGGGACCAGTGGACCCGAGAGATGACATGTACACGAAGACCAAGCTCAGGACGCCCCCGACAGACTAGTCGTCGAGAAGACCGTCACATCGTAAGAAATGCACGCGTACAGCCAACTGCTTCATCGGCCGCTATCAAGGCACAGGTAGCACCTTCACTAGGGGCCTCTGTGTCTTCTCGAACCATACGAAGGTGCCTGGCTGAAGAACAGTTGGTATCGCGGCGCCCATTACGTGTGCTGCCCTTGACGCCCACCCATCGACGCCTCCGTTTGGAGTTTTGCAGCGCACGAGGAAACTGGACTGCAGCGGAATGGAACCAGGTCGTCTTTAGCGACGAATCCAGATTCAATCTCGGCAGTGATGACAATCGTGTTCGTGTGTGGAGAGCCCGTGGTGAACGCTTCAATCCTGCCTTTGCTGTACAGCGACACATCGCTCCCACAGCTGGTGTGATGGTATGGGGTGCCATTGCCTACAATACACGGTCACCCCTAGTATTGTTCCGTGGCACCATGACAGCCCAGCGGTATGTTCATGAAATCCTGCAACCACATGTGTTCCCACTCATGCAACGGCTCCCAGGAGCCATTTTTCAACAAGACAATGCTCGGCCTCATACGGCATGGGTGTCACAAGACTGTCTCCGCACTGTTACTACCCTTCCTTGGCCTGCCCGATCCCCAGATTTGTCTCTAATCGAGCATATCTGGGATCATTTGGGACGATGAGTTCGGCGTCCCACGAGTTTGAACGAACTAGAGGCAAGGTTACAGCAAATATGGAACGAAATGTCTCAAGACATAATACAGAACTTGTATGACTCAATGCCCGATCGTATCGCATCGTGCATTCGCGCTAGAGGGAGTCCAACGGAGTATTAACTCCTCCGTTCTTTTGCCTTTTTCTCTGAAATAAATTATCCTTTTTCTTTGATTTTCTTATCATTTACTTATATCAAAGTAGTCACTACGTATGTAAAATTTCGTTTCATTTTGACGACTCCTTCTTGGTGCGCTAATTTTTTTGTCCATGAGTGTAGTTCCAATAGGTAATATGGTATTTAATATTTCCTTTCAATTGTTAACTGCAGATGTGTATTTCTCCCCATCTGTTTCTTGTAAACACTGCCTTTTCTTAGGATAAGCCATTGCCTATCGGCAGAAAAACACCGGTTCGACTTCTTCGGGCAAATGCCGATATTTGGCGAAAAGTGGGGGATGTTTGGTGACAATCTCCTCCTCTCCCGTTGACCTTAGCTTTTTAAACGTTCCACCCCTCATCAAAGAACTCTCCCCGAGTGACCATTTTGTCGGGGATCTTCTCTTTGGAGGAAGGCAATACGAATGCCTTCACTGACAAGTGCCCGTGCTGGCAAACAACAAACAACAACGCAATTTTATAATTTGGGAAAATAAAACAAAAATTCCAGAACTTTTCCAGTTTTATTCCGGAACCTGAAAATACTCCGATGAATCCCCTCCAGAAAAAAAATTCATATTTCATATTGATTTTATGACGTAGATTGTTTTAGGGCCTGTTCGCATAGAATCCGTCAGCGTTAGCGTTACTCGCATTGACATATTTTAAACCAGTCACAGGCCTTAACAATTTCATAGCTAATCGTTCGGAGTCCTTGAATGTTTGTAGCCGTTCGAAATGGGCTTCAACCTCAAAGTTGAGGAGTTTTTTTTGTCACAGGGAACTTGACATTGAATCGGAAGGAGAGGAGAGAAGACAGGATGGATGTTTTGAAAGCGGATGGTAATGAGATACGGGCGTGAGAACGTTCAAGGTGTGACCAGTGTGGGTATGTGAGGATACCAGGCAGAACTTTGAGACAGGTGCAGCCACAAGTGAATGGAGTCAGAGGTTTGAAGAAAGGGGATGTCAAGTATATTAAGGGGATTCATTAAAATCAGAAGCGGACTAGGAAGTGAGAACTCGAGTGTGGGGAAAGAGGTTGAAAAACACCGGAGAAGTTAGGAAAGATAGGATTACACCCCTCGACATAGATTGGTGAAATCCAAGAACATGAAAATTGGCCGATAATAATTTTCTGAAAAATCCCACTGGCCAGTCGAAATTCAGGAATGAGAGTAAAGCCAGAGGTAATTAAAAAGAAGATTATATATATATATATATATATATATATATATATATATATATATATATACAGTGGTATCTCAACTTACAAGTATAATTCGTTCCATGAAGGAGCTCGTATCTCGAATCAATTTTTCCCATTGAAATGAATGAAAATGCCATTAATTCGTTCCGGGCTCCCCCAAAACACTGCAATTTTTTGTTACGTGTTTTTAAATAAGAAAAATGTGCTTATAAACGACAAACATTGTATAAAAACGCAATACAATAGAATGTACTGCAATAAATTTGTTTTACTAAGTGTAATGTACAACATTTACCTTAGAGATCTGACTTGAAGATGCTGATGGAAGAGAAGGAGAAAGGCTGAACTGAAAAATTAAATCTTATTCGTTGATTTTTGACCTTTTCGCCCCGCTTTCCTCACTTTCGCTTTTATTGCCAGCTAACGATCTCCTAACGATGACCAGAAAAGCAGAAAATAACAAAGTATTGTAATGAAAGCTAGTTGTGTATGTTAATAAGAGATGGCGCTCCTATCTGTCATGGAAAAGAAATTATGTGCAAACGTGCTGTCTTGATCAACTCTTGATGTTATGGGCATGCAGTTGGACACACGAGACGAGATTGAAGACACGATATGCGATGCTTTTTTAAACAATTTATTGCAGTTGTTGGGGAGATGTTTCTCCGTCCAACGCTGATGAGCGACTGACTAGCAAAAACGGTCTGCATTGCGCAGATTGAATCAAAACAACATGTAGCGACGCACCATGCCGCCCACCTTGAAAGCTTTAAGAGCTTTCAAATTTACAACTAAACATGAAGATGTCTGAAAGAAAAAAGAACAGAATCATTAACTAACAAAAACAATAATGAATTGAAATACAAAACACGTAAATGAGAGTTGATGAAATTAACTTGAACTTGTTAAAGTTTGCATAGTTTTGCCACAGCTCGTGATAACATGCCATCTGCAGTTTTTAATGTTACAACTCGAACTTTCCCATCATGTCCAGGATGCACAGAGGTAACTCTACCGAGTTTCCATTTCGTGGGAGGTAGTTTGTCATCTACAATGAGGACAAGATCACCACAAGTTAAGTTCTCTTTTGATTGCTGCCATTTGGATCGTTGCTGCAGTTGAAGAACGTATTCTTTCTTCCATCGATTCCAAAAATGTTGGACGAGGTTTTGTGTTAACTGCCATCTGGACAGCCTGTTCATCTTTGTTGTACTGTAGTCTTGCTCGGGTATAGCTGTAAGAGGTCCACCAGCTATAAAGTGTCCAGGAGTTAATGCTGTTAAATCGTTGGGATCCTTGGACAATGGGGATAGGGGTCGTGAGTTCAGACATGCTTCGATTTGTGTGAATACTGTATAAAGTTCCTCGAAGGTCAGTGTTACGTTGGAGACAATTTTTCTGAGATGTTGCTTCACACATTTTATGTTAGATTCCCAAAGTCCTCCCATGTGAGGAGCACTTGGCGGATTAAAGTGCCATTCGATGCTGTTTTCACTTAAATAATGTGACACTTTATCATTATGTTTATACGATCTGAGAAGTAATGCGAGTTCAGCTTTTAATTTACGATTGGCCCCAATGAAGTTAGAGCCACAATCACTATACATGTGTGAGCACTTTCCTCGACGACTGACAAATCTCTTGAGGGCTGCGATGAAACTATCAGTTGTTACGTCACTGACGAGTTCAAGATGAATTGCCTTTGTTGCAAAACATATGAACAGAGCTAAATACGCTTTTGAACTTTTTGCTTTAGTAGATTTTGAAATTTTTACAGAAAAAGGGTCCGCAGTAGTCAACACCACAATGTGTGAATGGTCGGGATGGGTTTACGCATGAAGCCGGTAAATCACCCATTTGCTGTGTTAAGTGTTGAGCTCGATGCCGCTTGCAAACTACACAATTGGCAATGATTCCACGAATAGCTGACCTGGCTGAAACAATCCAAAATTGCTGTGTCAAACATGCTTGCATTAATTGAGCACCGGCATGTAAATTTTTCAAATGAATGTCTTGTAAAATCAATTTTGTTAGAAGATGTTCCTTAGGCAGGAGAATAGGACGCTTTTGTGATTCTGGAACATTTGCATGTCTTAACCTGCCGCCCACCTTTAACAATCCCTCGTGTAACACTGGATTGAGAGACAATATTTTGCTCTTCGCAGCAAGTGGTTTAGATTTTTGTAAAGCCTCTAATTCCGCACTAAAACTTTCTGCCTGAGTCTTTCTGACCCACAACATTAAGGCATGGTTAAGTTCCGAGGCAGTGAGAAATCCAAGATTTCTTTCATTTAACGGTAATTTACAGTTTTTACTGAACCGACAACAATATGCCGTCACTCGTTTTAGCTTTGTTAAAGAAGAATGGTTTTTCAGAAGATCAAAATCATTGGGTTCTTTCATGGTTTGAGTCACTAGACTTGTTATTCGTTTTTCTTCCCGTTTGAGTTCTATTTCATTATCTTCAGTACATGTGTGTTCGTGAGAAATGCATTCAATTTTCTTAAGAAATGGTGGTCCGTTCCACCATAGATCATGATTTCTAAGTTCGTTTGGACTTATACCTCGAGAGGCGCAATCTGCTGGGTTTTCCAAACTTGGTACATAACGCCAGATTGCATTTGGCACGAATTCGTTAATTTGTGCAACACGATTGGCTACGAATGTTTTCCACCTATTAGCAGGCGAATCTAACCACGCGAGAACGATTGTGGAATCACACCAGCAGCACTTTTTATCGAATGAAAGGCTTGTGCCAGAAATTAACACTGACATCAATTTGGCTAACAAATGAGCTCCGCATAATTCCAATCTATGTAACGTTAATTTTTTTAATGGAGCTACCCTTGATTTAGATGCGATTAAATTTACCCTTACATTTACGCAACTATCTATTGTTCGCAAATAGATTACAGCAGCGTACGCTTTTTCAGACGCATCTGAGAATCCATGTAATTCATATTTCACTGCGCGATTGATTGAAACATATCGCGGAATTTCTACAAGTTCTAACTCGTTTAAATTGTTTTTGAAGTTGTTCCAACTAGTTTCTAAAGGTGACGGTAAAGGTTCATCCCAATCTAACTTTTCTTTCCATAACATTTGGATCAGAATTTTGCAAACTATCGTTACTGGTGTAAGACATCCCAAAGGATCGAATAATTGTGATAGCATTGATAAAACAGTTCGTTTAGAATTGTATGCATATTTGCCATTAATTGACACCTTAAACAAAAATACATCTTTCCTAGGGTCCCACTGTATGCCTAACGTTTTAATTGTATTGCCGGATTGAACCTGATATTGATTTAGGTCTAACAAATCATCGCTCAAATTTTGTAACACTTGTGGTTCATTCGAAGACCACTTTCTTAGTTCAAAACCACCCCTCTTTAATAATGCATTAATTTCTACCTGTAGCTGAATAGCCTGCTCAATGGTGTCTGCGCCTGAAAGTAGATCGTCTACGTAAAAATCCTTGTTAACCGCCATTGCCGCTAACTGAAAATCATGCCCTTCATCGTGTACTAATTGTTGAAGGTATTTGGTGGCTAGGAACGGTGCACATGCAGTTCCGTATGTTACTGTAAGCAGCCTGTAGGTACTGATTGGTTCCGAGGGAGAATTTCTCCAAAGTATTCGCTGAAAGTTTGTATCGCTCGGAGAAACTTTTACCTGCCTGTACATTTTTACAATGTCTGCCTTAAGGGCGATTTTCCTTTCCCTGAATCTCAATATGAGATTAAAAAGATCATCCTGAATGGTTGGTCCAATTAACAAATTATCATTTAATGAGATATCGTTCGTAGTTTTTGCAGACGCGTCAAATACCACACGGAATTTAAGATCCGATTAATTTTTTATGTAATGATGTGGTATGTAATACATAGATTCGACGGTAGCATTTAACTCGTTTTCAGGAACTATTTCCATGTGACCTAATGTTAAGTAATCACTCATAAATTTAGAATAACTCTGCATTAAGATTGGATGCCGTGCAATTTTACGTTCAATTTGTTGCAAGCGTTTAATTGCCACTTCCCTTGACTCCCCAAGAGGTTTAGCTGTTTCCTTAAATGGTAGGTTTACAATGTAACGGCCAGAATTATCTCTGGAATGTGTGATCTGAAAATGTTTATCGCATTGGATTTCTTCTTTAGTCCACTTACTAGCATTAGGAATTTCTTCGACTTGCCAGAATTTCTGCAAGGAAGAGTCGATATCAGAACTACTATGATGTACATGAACAACACGTTGCTTCGATTTACAAGGTGTGGCTTTCCCAAAGATAACCCACCCAAAAATTGTTTCATGTGATGCAATTGACTCGTGCGGTGCTTTGATACAATTACCGACAAAAATATCTGAACAACAATCCGCCCCAAGAAGTATATCTATGCTACCTGATAAGTGATAACTCGGATCAGCTAATTTTACTGAATTAAAACAATCCAATGTATTTGTATCCACAGAACCTTACGGTAGTTCACCTGTAACCTTTTTAAAATATGTAATTCGCATTGTACCGATTTTTTGTTGTAGCATGAAACTAAATTTACAATTACACTGCCGTTAGTGGTTGCCGTTTCTTTTCCGGACACACCAGAGATGCGTAACTTAACAGATTTTCTATTCAATTTCAATTTTTGAGCACAATTTTCGCTTATAAATGAAGACTGTGAAGCACTGTCAATTAAAACCCGACAATTTTGATAATTACCGCTAGCATCGATAACATTGACTATGGCCGTGGGTAAAAGAATTTGACTATTTTCACGTTGAGCGCAATGTGTTGATATCACCGGATCAACTTCTGGTTCTGATCTACCGTTGACCGTTGTGTTTGGATTTTTATTGATGTGTAATAGCGCATTATGTCGTAAATTGCATATTTTACATCCACTACTAGCACAGGCTGACGCGCGATGACCCATTCGTAAACAATTGCTACATAATTTATTAGAGGAGAAAGACTAAACTGAAAAATTAAATCTTATTCGTTGATTTTTTACCTTATTGCCCCTCTTTTCTCTTCGCTCTTATTACCAGCCCCCCCCCCCTAAAGTGAACGAGTGAGACACGGAAGCTGGATGATTGTTGCATCGTTCACTGTGGATGTAATGTCCAGATTCTTCTTTCTGAGAATGCGAAGAAAGTTTCCTCAGAATCCGTAGAAGGAGGAGAGCTTGCGGTCCTAGGACCAAGGTCATCCCATCCCCTAGACCCCCAATGGGGAGTTCCAGTGTGGGGGGAGGGAATTGAAGTTATCTCTCTGCGAGAGAGGTTGGGCGCTGTTCGGTTTCAGAGGACGACTCAAGTTTGGGCAGAGCAAGCTGCCCCAGGTGGTAATTGTTCAGTGTTAATTTCTCGGATTAAGACTAGATATTAGTCTCAGAATAATATGCACACAGTTGTATAATAATTGTACATAAGGTTCTAAATATTATATGCTTCTTGTGTTCTCATTTGATGAGCACGTAACATGGCATTCGCTGCTCAAACCAGCGGTGGGATATCTGAAGCTTGCTCGTAACTCGAAGGAAAAAATCTACCAACAGAATGCTCATATCTCGAAAAACTCGTAAGTCGAGGTACCACTGTATATATACATATATATACATACATATATATATATATATATATATATATATATATATATATATATATATATATATATGGCAAGAGTGATATGGCATAGCACATATGGAGATGTGTGTGTGTGTGACTTATTCCACCCGCTCTAGCCGTAGGCTAGACCAGGTCCAAGAGGCCAAAAGTTACTATGAAATCATTAACAAGCAAAGGGTCTCTATAAATATCCTCCTTGAAAGAAAGAAAGAAAGAAAAGAGCCAAAGAGAGAAAGAGCCCAAAGAATCTGGGATAATCAGAGAGTCAGAGATCTACAGAGGCAGATATAGCCCGTGTCAGAGATAAACAAAGGCAGAGAACCCAGAGTCAAGAATGGATGATTCAAGATAGATGAGAGGAAAGGCTCATATGATGAGGTCCAGCATGATCGCGAAAGAGAAGCACCAACACTACTGAGAAGTCTCAGAATCCAGTAGTGAATTGAAGCAGGACCTAGCTGATTCGACGGAATATCACTCCGAGTTCCTGCCGCATGCCCGACGGACACTTTCCGCTACAGTGTGTGATTCCGGGGCGTAACTAGGCTGGGACAACCGGGGCAGTGTCCCAGGGCCCCTAAATGCCTAGCTACGCCCTTGGTGTGATTGGTAACTCTTGAGTAACCATTCGTGTCTAATTTAATGATAATAATCCCCTATACAATCCAGTCACATTTTTAAAGTTTAATTATTGATTATATTTCTAATCATCAGAGGGCTTTCAAATAGTGAAATAAAGGTAAAATTCTTTTGAAGTTATTTTTAGTTTTTACCTGGGCCCTATCTTGTATATCTTCATCAATGATTTCCGGCTGGCGAAAGATGATCTGTCGAATCCTTAAGCCATGTCGAGACCACCTAATTTCTTTTACTTCCTATTAGGAAGAACAGGTATTTTAAGATAAATAATTTCTTTATGCTAATGTAATGCTCTATGTAATTTCTTAATGCTCTCTATTTCTTACAAATTTCATTTTAGTTAAATTAAACGTTCAGTTGGAATTAAATCATGTAAAATGCATTTTTCTTGTGTGTCTGTCTTGAAAGGCTTTTTTTTTAATGAAATTATGCGGGGGAGGGGGAGGGGGCGCAGGATGCGTGGAAACCATTAAAGGGGGTTACGACCGAATAAGGTTGGGAAACACTGGTCTAGTGCTTTAAACCAAGAAAAACATATTGTATATTTAGGATAGTAAAATCCAATTTAATCATCTAAAAAATTTTGATATTGTTTAAATTATGAACTTTTGAAATTCCTAAATGTCATTGAATAGTAAAGCTAAATGAATTGTAGACCTTTTAGCCTTTATTTCCCCTATAAAAGAACTTTCTTAATGTTTACAATCTGATTAAATGTTTTCGAAACAGTAATTACAGCATAAATGTACAGTTACAGGCAGATTTTCTATTTTACCTAATTTAGATGAATTTACTCTCTTCAACTTAATTTTAAGTATTAATGCTGTTTTATTGCAGATATTTAATAATTAATCTCTTACCTGTTTTAAAAATTTTTACAATCTTGTTGTATTTCATATTTCTCTCTCTCAGTTAAATTAAAATAAAAGAATACTAGGTGGCCCATGCGAAAATTTGGCATGCGAATAAAATATGAATAATTTTATATCATTGGATCCAACTGTCAACTCCGCTATCGCATCACCTGTAGAGAGGGTAGCCATTGACATTTAAGTTTGTTTCATTCTGGAATTGTTTGGACTAATCTTTGGTACATTGACCGTCGTGCATACATGGAATGTTGGGATTTAAAACACCGCAAGGTCCATCCACAATGCATTGCTTAATAATTTCGTAACGTTGAGGGTCATCCTCCGTATTTGGAATTTCAGAACAAATTAATGAGTTGACATCTTCAATTGAACATAGTTTATCAGTGTCTCGAAGATTGAGAAGAATGTGTGCATGAGGTAAACCTCTTTTGAAATTCGATGACACAAACATACGCAATAACTACCACTAATACATGCGTTTTTAGAAGATCATCTATAACAAGATATATGATAAATTAAAGAAACAAAAATAAAGAGTTAACTGTCGGGTAACCTTTTGAAGCCTTCATTAGAGAAAAGAAAATCTGTGTTGCCAACTTCTTTCGTAAGTTTTACCTTTTGACCTTTCTTTATAGAACAACAAATAGGCGTTTTTAGTGTGTGGAACGTATACTGTATTCGATGCTGCAATGAAGTAGCCGAGCAAAACTGATCATAACCGTGTCGTATCCACGCATCCAGGGAAATAACTCTAGAGCCAAAAGTAAATTTTTAACTTCGATTTTTAAACAAATAATACTATGTGCAATTCTAAATTAACAATTCGTCAGAAGCGGAGAACTTAATGTTTAAAATGCTACCTCATTTATCGATTTTGTTAAGTATGAAGGGAGAAAAAGGGATCGTCACAAAAAATCACCTTCTAGAAATAATATAGAGGATTAAAGTTTTTCTATTTTCTAAAAGTAAAATTTCATATTAGGATGAACAGGACTAGAGAAGTTGAAATTCAATCAAGATTTTAGACTCTGAAATTTCCTTTATCAATATATGAACTGCTGCAAATGATATGAATTTTATTAAGCCATTAATTTAAAATGCATATTATCTGTGATTTAATTGTGTACAGAAAAATACTAAGTCAGTCACATTTTTCTATCATTTTCAATGAATTCAGTATTTCAAGTGCACTACTACAGCATCAAAAAAATAAATTTAAAAGCTAAGAGACTGTAGTGATAACCTATTTTATTTAATTTATAAATGCATTTCATTTCATTTACTGTATAATAGATGGCACCACCATCCAATGTCATTTTATGTTGCACGACACTGATAGGTGGCTTGGCAGTATTGTCTCGAGAAATTCTCGATGCTTGCGAACACTTCTCTCGCTGATCTGTAACCGGTAGGTGATGAAGGAGATTGAATAAAGTTTATTGTTAAGTTTAATATCTGCTTCCATCCGTCTCAATCAGGCATCCAACCTTATAACAATGGTGACCCGTGAATACGCACAAGTAAAATAACGGACCCCTGGACTTATTTTTGCCAGTATCGAAGGACTTATTTTTCGCTGACCACGTGCTCACCAGTCTTCAAATATGACGCAAGAAGTCGGAACAGTCAAAATACCGGCCTACAATTTCGCCGATCCTTCACTGTGGTTCCTGATGTGCGAAGCTACGTTCGAATTAGGCACTCCGAAAGCTATATCGGAAAGCAAGACCAAATTCAATTATATAGCATCTAACTTACCACCGGAAGCAGCTACCGTGGTACGGGACATTATCGCCAACTCTGACAAGACCGTCCCTTACGGTGTGTTGAAAAGAGAGGTGATAAAAAGAAGCAGTGAGTCATCCCATCAAGAAATCCGGAAACTTCTCGTCGGCGAGCAGCTGGAAGATCGCAGACCTGCCGATCTACTCCGTGTCATGCGGCGATGCGCCGAATCTTACAACGTGCCGGAGGAATTAATGATGGAACTATTTTTACAACATTTGCAGACACCCGTACAGTCAATCCTCGCAGCAGTAACGCCGTTAAGCCTAGAAAAGGCAGCGGACATCGCTGACAGAGTGATGGAAGTGACACCTATGCCGGTAAGTGCTTGTTCTGTTTCCTCAGCTCATTCCATGGAAGATTGATTGCTTGCGGAAATTTAAAAAAATAGATACGCGGATAGATGAAATTTCGTTGCGTAGAGGTCGCAGCCCTCATCGCAACCGTGCGCCGCGTGCTCGTAGCAAATCCCGATCCAAAACTTTTGCTAACTGTTGGTATCACCCTAAGTTTGGCCAAAATGCCAAGAAATGCGTTCCCCCATGCAATTATGAAAAAAAAACGAAGACGGCCGGGTGTAGAGGCGACTACCACCTTGCCATTAAACTCTCGTCGCCTGTTCGTGCACGATCGGCGTACCAACGTTAATGTTTTGATTGACACAGGAAGTGGTGTTTCCATCATTCCTGCTTCGAAGTTACAAAAAAGAAACGCTTTACAAATGACACTTTCGGCAGCTAACACCTCGCTAATCCAGGTTTATACAACCCAAAACCTTTCTTTAGATATTGGTCTTAGGAAAATTTTCAAATGGACATTTTTAGTGGGGAATGTATCCAACCCAATAATTGGTGCCGATTTTTTTATATAATTTTAATCTAATGCCTAACTTAACCTCCAAAAATCTAATTGACTGCCAAACTAATATTACCTCACCCTGCGTACTAAAGAACAGTGAGATTCATTCGATTAAAACTGCATCAGGTGATAGTGTTTATCATAAATTATTATTGGATTTCCCCGAAATCACTCCCCCCCCCCTCGTCCAGACCAAGAAGTTAAACATTCGGTTGTTCATTATATACAAACAACTGGTCCTCCTGTAACAGCAAAAGCACGCCGTCTCGCACCTGACCGTCTGTGCATTGCTAAGGACGAAATTCAAAACATGATCGAACTAGGTCACATGCTTCAGTCCATCTAGGATTTTCATGAGCCTTTAGAGCACTCTATAGGACACGGTGGAAACGTTTCACTAAACAATTTGACTGGGGATGAAAGGCAGTTGTTCTGATTCTGGTCGTGCCAAGCATATTTGTCAACTCTCGAAACAGATGGGATTCAAATTGTCGACCTCGGTCTATTTTTATGGTGGAAGGGCATCCAAAACGAAATTGCTTTTAGGAATCCTAGATGGACTTCTAAAAGCAATTTAGCATCAACTTTGCACATGGTGCCGAAGAAAGACAGCGCTGAATGGAGACCAGTTGGGGATTACCGAGCACTTAATGCTCAAACAATTAAAGACAACTATTCAGTCCCAAACATTTTGGATTTTACATCTAACTTACATGCAAAAATATTTTCACATATAGATCTGATTAAGGCATATCACCAAATTCCAATAAACTCAGAAGATATCCATAAAAGTGCCATAATAACACCTTTTGGATTATTTGAGAGTACTCGAATGCAATTTGGCCTCTGCAATGCTGCAGCAACGTTTCAAAGGTTCATTGATGAGGTAACTCGTGGACTTTATTTTGTTTATGCCTTTGTTGACGACATTTTAGTCACTTCAAAATCTCCAGAGGAGCATATCAAGCATCTCCACATTTTATTTGAGCGATTACAAAAATATGGGCTTAGTTTAAAACCATCTAAATGTATTTTTGACGTTTCATCAATTCAATTTTTAGGCTATAAAGTTTCTGAATTTGGCATTGAACCCTTAACAGATAGAGTGAATTGCATTTTAAAATTTCCGAAACCAAACACATTAACACTATTGAGACGATTTTTAGGGCTTCTAAATTTCTATCGACGGTTTATACAAAAAGCAGCACACATTTTAGCACCTTTAAACAAACTGTTAGAGGGAATTAAAAATAAAAAGAAATCTAAGACCCACTCGCAACAATCCCCTGGATACACTTCAATGGAATGAGGAGGCTGAACAAGCATTTAATGATGCAAAAAGTGCTTTAGCAGAAGCAACTCTACTTCACCATCCTATTCCAGGTGCAAAGTTCAGTGTATGGGTTGATGCCAGCGATTTTGATGTTAGCGGTTCTCTTATGCAAGTGCATGAAAACAGATGGGAGCCAATTGCATTTATGTCTGTAAAGCTTTCAAAAAGTCAGCAGAAATTCTCTACTTATGACCGAGAACTGTTTGCAATATACACAGCTGTAAAGCGATTTCAACATATGCTAGAAGGTCGCATCTTCACAATATACACTGACCAAAAGCCTCTCATCTATGCATTTAAACAGAAACCTGATAAATGCAGCCCTCGTCAGTGGCGGCATCTTGACTGTATATCTCAATTCAGCACTGACATTCGCCACACCAGTGGAATCAACAATACTGTAGCTGATACTCTATCTAGAGTAGAAATCAGTCCTATCTCAAATTCATTTTTTCTAGATTTCAATGCTTTCGCAGATGCCCAAAGAGTTGATCCTGAATTGAAAAAGTTGCAGACTGAAAATTGTACTTCTTTACAATTTAAATACATACCCGGTCCAGTGACAAATACCAAACTTCTATTTTATGTCTCTACACATGTACCTAGACCATTTGTACCAGAAAATTTTTGCAGAACTCTTTTCGAACACTTTCATAACCTTGCACATCCTGGTGTAGCAGCAACCACACAACTAATTTCATCCAGGTATGTTTGACCTCAGATGAAGAAACATCTTAAGGAATGGGTGAAAATCTGCATTGCATGCCAGCGATCAAAAGTGATCAAGCACACGAAGACACCTCTAGGCACCTTCGCATCACCTGATGCCAGATTTTCTCACATCCCCATCGATTTGATAGGTCCCTTACCTCCATCAGAAGGGCAGACCTACTGTCTGACAATCATCGATAGATTTACCAGATGGCCTAAGGTAGTGCCTATTGCTGATATTACTGCAGAAATTGTATGTCGTACTCTGTTCAGTGGTTGGATCTGTCATTTTGGATGCCCTTCCACCATAAAAATAGACCGAGGTCGACAATTTGAATCCCATCTGTTTCGAGAGTTGACAAATATGCTTGGCACGACCAGAATCAGAAAAACTGCCTTTCATCCCCAGTCAAATTGTTTAGTGGAACGTTTCCACCGTGTCCTATAGAGTGCTCTAAAGGCTCATGAAAATCCTAGATGGACTGAATGTTTACCTGCCATCTTACTTGGACTTAGAGCTGCTGTGAAAACAGATATAAATGCATCCAGCACTGACTTAGTGTATGGTGTTTCACTCAAACTTCCAGCAGATTTGTGTACAGAATCTTCACCGACTAAAATTTCACAAAACAATTTCATCCAACAATTGCGGGAAAGGATGAATCACATCAAACCCATCCCTACATCTCATCATGTGAAATACAAGGTTTTTGTGCACCCAGAATTAAACTGTCTTTTAACAGGTCAAAAAATTGGATTTCTGGACTTCTAATTTCTAGGGAATAAATTCGCTGGAAAGGTCTAATTTTTTCTCCTTCAGCTGTCTTTATTCTGGCAACTCTTGAATGCCCATCTGCTCCAGGGAAAATTTCAACTATTAGACCCAGCGGCCAGTTCATACGTTTTCTCGGGGATTCCAAAATAACTACATCACCTACTTGCAAGGTATCTTCCCGACTTCGTCCACGATGCACAAGCATAGCTAAATATTCGTTGGCTAAATAATCTTATTCGTAAATCATTTCGAAGTTTTTGAAGGTAACGCAATCTTTTATTTAAGCTGTTATGATCAATCTCATCTAAATCTGGGACTTCAGCACTCGGAATTCCCTGCATGAAATTTGAAGGTGTCAGCGGTTTCAATCCTTCCGAGTTGTCATCGATATACGTTAGAGGCCTGGAATTTATCGTAGCCTCGCAATCACACAGGATAGTTTCTAGCTCTTCATGCTTAAGAATGGATCTGCCCAAAATTCTTCTCAGGAGCTCTTTCAACATGCGGATCATTCGCTCCCACCAACCGCCCCAACCAGTTAGGTCCCTCCCACCATCGAATCTCGAGCAAAATTTTAACATTGCAGCCTCTGGAGGGTAGATCTGCAGGATTCATAGAGCCTGGTACATAGTGCCAATCATATGGGTTTGTGTAACTTCTGATCTCGGCAACGCGATTTCCAACAAATGTCTTCCAGCAGTTTTTTCTTTTAATCCAAGATAGCGCTACAGTTGAATCACTCCAGAAAAAAACTTTGCATCCTTGCAAATTAAGTGAGTCAACTACCTGGTTGTATAAGCGAGTTGCAATGAGAATTCCAAGAAGTTCTAATCGTGGGATAGTAATATCTTTAGTAGGTGCTACTCTTGATTTGCTGGCAACTAACTGCACCGAAGTTTTCCCCTCATAACATGATCGTATGAAAATACAAGCTGCGTAGGATACTCTGCTAGCGTCGCTGAAACAATGCAGGCTGATTACACAATGCTTAAAGGGTCCAGTTAAGTCAATTCCTGTTACTTCGAATAAGGCAGCATGTTTTATTCTGTTTCTCGGTAGAGGAGCTACAGGAGGTTCCGTGCGTTTAGCCTTAAATCTTTTGCAAATGACACAATAAGAGCAGAATTTCTTCGCTTTTCTCCTAATACCTATTATCCAGTAATTTTCTCTTAGGTTAGATATCAGAGTTCCAAGGCCAGAGTGTTGTAATTGGCAGTGCTTCTGGTGGATAAGTCGGTGAATAATTGCGTTATCACCTGGTAACAATATGGGACATTTGAAGTCTTCATCGCCTAGGACTAATTTTGTTCTCACTCTAATGATCCCATCATTATCTTTAAATGTTTGCATTTCTTTAAGAATTTCAGCTCCTTTGCCTTGAAAAGTTTCCCTCTGGATTAACCTCAATAATATTTTCTCGGCATTTAGAACCTCTTCATAAACTAGTTCTCCTTTCCTGGCAATTCATTTTTCCGACAATTGTTGATGAAACGCATTATCCATGCGATCATCCTAATAAGTTTTGAGTATTGAGAGAAGTAGAGTAAACTATACGTAAAATTAGAGGTCTCTTGAGCTACAACGGTCACCACTAATTTCTTCTTCTCAGAATCCACAAGATCTTCATCAGTACCTGGGACTTCAGATACAGGCCATTTTACAGGATCTTGTGGATTCTGGATCTTGTGGATCTATAACCCCATCCGGAGAAGTTGTCCAAAACCACGCCAATTCGATCTACGAGGTTGGACAACTTCTCCGGATGGGGTTATAGAATGTAAAACAGTTCCGCTTTCATTTCAAAATTGTATCGTGTATCGTAAGTAATTCGTATTTAAATAAAGTGCTTGTTCTAAAGTATTCATAGTCATTATCGAACAGTTTTCTCACATAAACACTTGTTCTCATGTATTTCTTAGAGTGGATAAAATCAGTCCACCCTTGTCACAACCTTACACTGGTCCTCATGCAGTACTTCCACGAGAGACCAAAAGCATCACCATAGACTTAAATGGGAAGAAAAGTTGTGTCTCACTTGATAGAGTCAAGCCAGCTTTTCTATTTAATGACTTACCTGAGACTGATTACCCTGAAACTCAACCAAAAGAAAAGAAATCCCCAGAAAATCCTAAGACTTTAAAATCTCAAGTAACTAAATCTGGTAGATGTGTAAAATTTAGTAAGAGGTTAATAACAAAAATTGGTTAAAACATTTTGTATATATTCTTGAAATTGCATCATATATATAACATTTCAATTTTGACAGGTATATACATATTCATATTTTGTAAATTATTTCTCTTTAACCTTTGCAGCATTTTGTATCCAGGGACGTATATTCATTATGGTATTAACAAATGAAATGCGTATTACATTCAGATATTACCTAGACTGTTTTCTTTATATATTAATTTAATATGTCAGATTTATATGCCATATATATATTTTTTTTCATTTTATTTGTCTAGTAAATTTGCATCAGGTATCTCTCAAAGAACAATGTGCATGTGAAAAATATATATATTTTTTAATCATTGTATATTTAATATTTACTTTTAACATTTTGTCGTTCCTTCACGAAGTTCATCACTGGAGGGATACTCTTGTAGTGATAACCTATTTAATTTAATTTATAAATGAATTTCATTTCATTTACTGTATAATAGATGGCACCGCCATCCAATGTCATTTTATGTTGCGCGACACCGATAGGTGGTGGGGCAGTATTGTCTCGAGAAATTCTCGATGCTTGTGAATACTTCGCTCGCTGATCTGTAACCGGTAGGTGATGAAGGAGATTGAATAAAGTTTATTGTTAAGTTTAATATCTGCTTCCATCCGTCTCAATCAGGCATCCAACCTTATAACAAGACCATTAAAAATAAATATTTTAATAATAAAGATTTTAAGGGATCATAAAAAGAAACTAGAACATTTTATAAACGGTACTGTAGAAATCAAAATTTTGGCATTTTATTCAACATATGAATGCTTTATAGCCCAGTCAAAATAGGTTTTATGGCTAAAAAAAATAGGAAAGTTTTGAAAATTGGTGGAGATGTTTGTTTAGGCATGCTAATGAACATACTAAAAGTCCCCACAGAATTGACTTGAGCTTTCACCGCCATCTTGGAAAGTGTGTACACTTTTTTGGTTTTTTGCAAGTAACTTGAGAAATATGGATTTTATGTAAAAAACTTGAATACAAAAATTGAAGAGCATTAAATTGTGAACAAAATCATTATTTATAATTTCACGAACAAAAATAATTGACTTTGAAAGGAGCGAACTATCACACAGGGACGCGGCGCATGTGCGCCAAAAGTCTAGCATACTCTCACATTTGTCAAACCTCTGCATATCGAAGCTCAAGAGAAAGTTGCAACAACATCCAATCCATTGTTATCAGGTTATATTTTGAGACTTGGTGGATTCTATATTTTCATGTCATACTTAGGCTGCATTGGGTACATAATGGCTGGAGGTGGGCTAAAATAAATACCATCTTTGATGTACGTAACTACGGCAGTAGAAAAAATGTTGTCTGGTCATGTATACGCTAGAAAAATCCTAGCTCATTTATTTACCCAAACATCTTTAGCAAAAATAATTTTTGAAGCCATGGACATATCCGATTTCAAAAGCAATAATCTCCATGAGTTGTTTAGAGATTTTGGAGGCTTTTTTGTGTTTTTGCAAATAACTTGGGAAATATTAACTTTGTGTTAAAAAAATTTAATACAAAAATTAAAGAAAATTAAATTGTGTAAAAAAAATATTAAATACATTTTTCGTAACCCTAACACGTACCAAAATATTGACTATTAAATGCGCGTTGATTATGGAGGTAGTGTCCAAGTCTCGTTGCAGGCGCTTTCCTTTGAATTATCTCCATTCCCTCATTGCGGCTTTCTTTAAACACAAGAAAATAGACTTTGATGTGTTTTGGTATGTAGATAATTGATCATTATTAATTTTATAAACGAATGTAATAAACTTGGATGTATTCATTACGGTATTTTTCATTGAGTATAATTTTTTAAGCTTACCTACTTTATAGTTGACGTGCTTTTTTCAGTACGGGATTGTTCGCGTCGTCAGTCTTGCTAGCATCACCTCATTCATCAATTCCTTTTATTGGATCGTCATGATCTACAGGGTAATAATAACTTCAATTCTTAACTGCAATGGGGTATGTCGCTGTGGCATACCCCATTGCAGTTATTGCAGGCCGTTGTGCAGTTGATGCCTGCTTTCCTACACACGCATCTTTCTCCCCAGTCAGTCTTACAGTTGAAAAACACTATGATTAACACTGAATCGGGATCCACTGTATCCATAGTTGTGATGGGCACGAGGGTATTCTCTTGACGTTTCCAGCCCCACACTTCAGGTTTCAACTCATTCCCAAACCATTTCTGCACTTGGTTATACAACCGAAAGGAATGTAGCCTGGTTTCCTCTTCAGTTGAGGGAAAAAACGAAATATATGGTTTTATTTTAGTGCCAAAGTTTGCGAAGCAATTGTACCTAAACTTATTTAGGGACTGTTTACTGAAATGTGTTCCATATCAGTTTAGAAAAAAGCATTCTCCTGCTTGAGCAACATTATTGTGCGATGAGTTGCATTTATTAACTACTGTCACGTTGTGTTCCATATCTAAACTTTGGAACATTTTTACACAAAGTTTCTTTCCTTTGTTGAATGCTGCAGAAGTAGTATCGCATCCACTGAATGCATGGAGAAAAAGGATACTTTGGTATGTCCCTATGACTGTATTTTATTTGATGAATATATTTTTTCTTTGCTTTCCCTTTGCGTGGTTTGACAAGGAAAATGTGTTTTTTTTTTCTGTAGTAGTGAGAGCTGTTAATAGAACCAGGTGGTCAACATCTTCACCGATGATTACAACGATGTTGTTATCAGAACATGCTTCATTAATTGCAATATTTACAATGAGAATGTCGGCGTCGTCATTACTTTGTCGGAATCGAATCCCATTGTTTTGTAGCTCAGCTGATAGAATGCTGATCAATTCGCTCTTGTTGTTTTCATTTGAAGGGAACTATTCTTGTTGAACAGTAACTCGCATGTTTCCATCAAAATTTATGTCTACAGATTTTTTCACAATAGACCGTATATGTTGTTCAAATTTTTTGCACTGTTAGTGCTGTTGGATTAGCCATTAAAAACGACTATACAGCTGGTACCATAATGCTTTTTTTTATATAGTTAACTTAATTTGTGCTAGCAGCCGAAAAAGTTGTGTTCCCCATTTGACACGGTGTAGGAGAAAACCACTGTCCACAATGTTGACGTAGTTCAGGAAGTTAAGGTCTTTGTTTAGAACTTCAAAAACGTCGTACATGGCTAATGTCGCTGTCTCTCGCATACCAGTTTCAGAGCCAACGGAAAAAGAGCTAACTTATATATTAAATAAAATGCTAGGTCTTCGTCGCTTTGTTTAGCAATCGCTATCCTCTGAAAAAGCAACGGGTTTACTACTATATTGAAAAAGTTTACTTTCACCGTACAATTGACGGTGATCAAGCTTTCATACGGTTTACCATTTCGAAGTACTGAACCCAGAGGGCTGCAGTGGAGCCATTCTCTTTCAACTGCTTCAAAGTCATCCTCATTTTACATCTCATATACGATGGCTCGTATATGAGTATGTCCGTTTATGGTATCTAGCGATAGTAGTTCTGTTGCAAAATCTCTAAACAACTCATGGAGATTATTGCTTTTGAAATCGGATATATCCATGGCGTCAAAAATTATTGTTGCTAAAGATGTTTGGGCAAATAAATTAGCTAGGATTTTTCTAGCGTATGCATGACTAGGCAACATTTTTTCTACTGACATAGTTGCTCACATCAAAGTTAGTATTTATTTTTACCCACCTCCAGCCATTATGTACCCAATGCAGCCCAAGTATGACATAAAAATATAGAATCCATCAAGTCTCAAAATACAACCTGATAACAATGGATTGGATGTTTCTGCAACTTTCTTTCGTGCTTCGATATGCAGAGGTTTGACAAACGTGAGTATGCAAGACTTTTGGTGTACATGCGCGGGTCAACCCCCCATCGCGATGGGGATGACCCGCGCATCCGCGTCCCAGGTGTGATAGTTCGCTCCTTTCAAAGTCAATTATCTTTGTTCGTATTAGATTTATTAAAAAATGTAAATAATGTTTTTGTTCACAATTTAATGCTCTTTAATTTTTGCATTTAAATTGTTTACATAAAATCCATATTTCTCAAGTTACTTGCAAAAAACCAAAAAAGTGTACACATTTTCCAAGATGGCGGCGAAAGCTCAAGTCTGATCGGTGGGGACTTTTAGTATGTTTATTAACATGCTCAAACAAACATCTCCACCAATTTTCAAAACTTTCATATTTTTTTTAGCCATTCGTCAAAATCGGGTCTATTTTGACTGGGGTATTAAAAGATAGTAGAAAGAAGGAAACTCTCTTAACATATATTTAATATATGTTAATAGTTTGTCCAGCAATGTGGAATTTTGTAGAAACTTATCTCTAAGAGTTCTAGAAATATAGGCATTTACTATGCTGAATTATTGAAGTACACTATATTGCCAAAAGTAATTGGACACCTTCAAATACTCAAATATAAACAAATTTGTATGTACAAATGATGAATAGTGTAATCTATATATATAAAACAGTTCCGTAACTGACTTACATACAACCCACAGACCAAACCGATGGACCTAAAGGGCTGAAATTTTGAATGGCGATTCTTCTTATAGTGTAGGGGTACACTAAGAAATATTTTTGAAAAATTCTTCTTAGATTTTTTAAAATTGAATTTTTAAGCTGTTTTAGTAACTTTTTTAAAGTTTGCATTTAAAAGAATAATCTGAGGGTTATAGAATTTATATCACGAGAAAGATCATAAAAATTCCTTTAAAATGAAATCTTTTTCGAATCTTTACCTCTATTTTCTGATTTTTGGTGAATTTTTAAAGATTAATTTTTAGAATTTAATTTATTAAATGCTGATCACGTGATTTCTTTTTCTGGTACTTTAAATAAATTTATCGTCACGTGCATAATAACTAAATAGACAAAAAAATATTAAAATACAATAAAAGATATTATGTTCCTCAAACTGTACTATATTCTTTAGTATGTCCTATTACATTCAATTTGAATATTTTCTACTACATTATTTTGTCTATAAAAATATCCCTTAGGATTTTTTTTATAAGTATATATATATATATATATATATATATATATATATATATATATATATATATATATATATAAATAAATATTTTTAATCAATTGTATACATTGATCGTCGTATCTATTATAAATAAATAAATATATATATATATATATATTTTTGGCATTAATTGCATACATTGACCGTTGTATTTAATTTGAATGTACTCCATAGCGAAGTGCAGGTTTTCAGCTAGTACATATATAAATGTGATTGCCTAGCAAATTGTTAAATTTCATTGGAATCTGCTATGGCACATGTTGAGCTTGTGGATTTCCAAAGAGGTATGGTCATAAGATGCTACGTAAGCAATCAGTCTTAATTGTTGGTTTTTGGGGCATCCTGAAGTTAACCAAAGCAGATTCCATTCAAAAATTGAAGGCTGGCAACTCTACTGGAGTAAAACCATGGCCTGAAAGCTGCACAAATTGAACAATCAAGGCAAATGATGCTTATTGAGGTCTCTAAAGAATAGCAGTTATCCACATACAAGATTCACATTACTCAGCCTACTGCGAGGAAGGGACTGCAAGTGGTCTTTTGCACATTGTGCCTGGACAATTGAAGAGAGGTATGATGAATAACGCTTCAAAACTTATTCAATCGGCTAATCATGGCTGGGTAAGGCATTTGCTCGCAGAGCGTTTCTTACATACTGCATTGTCCCAACTGTTTAATTCGGAGGGGGCTCTATAATGGTCTTGGTCTGTTTCAGTTGTGAAGGGGTGAGACCTAAGGTTGTTTTAGCCTCCAACTATGAACTCTGACAGGTCCAAAAACACTTAATGACTGAAAGAAATTATAACTGAATTGCTATTCAAACAACAAAGAAAATTCAAGGCAGGTAGATTATTTATGGGAGAAAGAGAGAAATGCTCAAGACATCCTTTATGATGTAGAATCTTTACTAAACATGTATCCTGATTGGGGTTGACAAGGGAGCCAGCCAAGGCCCCTGAAGGTAAACTGTAACGAGTAGAAGTGGATGAAAAATAGACATCTATTTCACAATATTGATGAGCAAAATGATATAACTGCTGGTTCACACAAGGATTACATGTTAACAGATCAGTTCATGTACTAGAATAGCGATTTCCTCATTAACATTTCTGAAACACAGATTTAAGGAAATTACAGAATAAATGAGTTTAAAAAGGACACTAAAATTTAAATTGCCAGAAGATTAGTGGAAGTCATCTTTGTAATCAACATAATGGATGATATATTAATGGTACGTTTGGGAGGACGAGCTGAAGGAGGCATTTGGTGTAATGCACATATGTTAACTATGCAGCTATTTTAAGATAATCTCAGGGTTAACACTAAAAATAAATTCAGGATACTTTGAGAAATTGGCAGTAGATGTTCAAGTCATTACATACATATATGGTGCAATAGGATTTTATATTAATTTTATTGAAATGAAACCAACTCAGATTGGTAAATAACATATGTATAGTACTTTTGTAGCTAATAAACTTAAACATTTACCATAATAAAATAGAATTGTATAAATAACAATGGAAATATACCAGAAGCTCAATATCATAGGGTTGGTTGATTTTTTGGAGTACTATGGTTCTCTTTAGCAATATAAGGACAGATCAAAAAGCAGGACAAGGAGTTGTGACTTGTTCAGATTCCTTAAGAAATCCCCAAAGAGAATGATACCAGTTGGTCCCATTCACTTGTAGTATACTTTACATTTGTACTCTTAACTACCAATGTTCCTCATCTAAACCACTAATTCTCTGCTTAAGGTGAAGGAAAACTGATCAATGCATGTGAGGGACCAATCTAGGTTCATTGGTCTATCTCAACTCACCCAGTCTTAACTTTGGGTAGAACTGTTTAATACCTTTCAGCATCTGATTCAGATATTTTAGCTTCACCATTTCAGAATTTCTTCAGCTCATCACAAATAGTTACCCTCAATTCATACACTTAAAAGGGAAGAAAAAATAAAAACACAAAAAAATGAAAGTAAATGGGACAAAAGTTAAATTTTATTATCAGTGCAGCCAATATATAACCAAACCATAGCACGATTTTTAATCATATAATTACAAAAGCACAGCACAGAGATTAAAAGAAATAAAGCACCAGTGCTATAAATTGAAATTTGGTGTAAAAACAACAACAACAACATAAATATATATAAATATAGTTTGAATCTCCATTGACGATTAAAAAGGAACTTTTAAAGTATAGACATGAGACAGTCTATGTACCCCACACATCAAAAGATGAATACAAGATGCTCATTTTAGTCTGATAATGTACAATAAAAAGCCCTCTATAAGAAGCAAAAGTACGATTTTCCAATATTGTGAGAAATTTAAATGCATTTTGAAGCTTCACAATGAAAAAGAATAATGAGACAGTTGTGAAATACAAAAGTAATGTTAATCTTCTGATATGACATGAGATTCAACTTCTGAAACAATTCATTTTGTGAACATCTCTTGTCTAATCTCTTCTCTGCTCATGTTGTATGTGCTGTTCACTGTCATGGATATTTTGCCTGACAGTACAACCCTTCAGACTATACAAGCAGATGAAAATGAACTATATCAAGGACAAAATCAACCAAGACAGAACTTGTTAATCATAAAGAGGAAGAATGTTCAGAAGCTGGTGCAAAGAAGAGGCTCAGAAAAATAATCTATATTAATTTATGCATAGCTAATATTAGCTAAGAATATCATCTCCACAATTTTTTCTACTTGAAAAAGTTTTTTTTTTTGGTCTAATGCCGAGGTACACTTGAAAAACATTAGTGTTGAGTATAATAGAAATAGCCTCTTGGAAATAACAGTAGATGATTTTGAAGTTTTCAAGATTTTTTTTTGCAATACCACTAACAACTAAATGCAAGCAAACAACTCTTTAATCTTATCTAAAATTGGAAGTTAAATAGGTGAGATAAAATATTGTGCTGTCTCTTTACATTTGCCTGTTTAGATCAAACAGGTTTAAACATATCCTGTATACATTTCTAGATTTTAAAAAATTTACTGTATTTATAATGGACATTATATGGACAAGTTTTTTGAACTTGCCTCAGCTCTTATAGTGGGAATTTACTGTACATTTAAGAATCTTCACATGAAAAATGAAATATTCTTTTGCATTAAGATAATTAAAACCTTAATCTTATTGCCTTTCCCAAGAGTTGTAATGTGAAATGCTGAGTTATAAAACAGTATATAAAAATTACTTTTCGATAAAGAGAAAATCTCGAAATTGAAAAGTTTACGATAGTTTCTTAATCTAGTATAATTTACGACTGGCAGATATCTAAATTTCATTATAATGCTAATGAAATCATAAATAGACTTTTATTCAAGAAATTGCATACCTCAAGATATGGTTATTCTGATAATTAAGAAGATTTCAAATATATAACAGGATTGAAGATAATAGTTTTGTACAAGTATTTTCTGAGTTTATATTTAGTTATAGAGGTGGCATATAACTAAACACAGGCTAAGATTTTAAGAACAGAGTGATGTTTCCCTGAATTTTACATTTAACACAAGGTATACCTGAATACAACAACAACAAAAAGTTTTTATAAAATTAAAAATAGCTCTTGAAACATTATGTAAAAGCATATAATCTAAATCAATCCGTGAAAAAATTTAATATAAAAACAACCATAGTCTATGTAAAAAAGAAAGATACCTCAGTTTTTAACAACTAGCAATTAATGCTTATTTAAAATTATGATTATTGAAAGTTAATAATATAATCCAATAACTTGACAATATATAGTTGTGATTACATTGTAAAAATACAATGCAGCTTGTCAGCACATATAAAAATAGTTGTTTCCTAGCCTTAGTCTAATTTCTGTGTAAACTAAAATAAATTACAAAAGAAAATAAAACTCTTCATATTTAAGTAGCACAGTACAGCTACAGAATAGGTTGTAGTAAATCTTAGCAAGTGATTAAAACTGTTAAAGTCAATCAAAATTTAAAAATGACTTGACATATGTAAGAAAAATTACATAAACAGAAAGTATTATATTCATTCCATATGGCTAACATCCTTTTCAGTTACGGTACAAGTAACAGAACAGAGTTCAACAGTTTTTCGTAAGGAATGCATAAAAACCTTATGACAAAAACTTAAAAACATAGAACATTAATAAGACAAAAGTTGTGCTGATATTTAATATATTAAGCTCTATGTTTAGGCTAGCACCGTTAGTATAGCATATTGCACTTTTTTTCTTCTAAACCCTGATTATTCACAAAATGACAGGTTTTCTTTCACATGAAAGCATTTCTGTTCTTTTCGTTAATTGGAACTGATAAAATTCCTTTCAAATATTGTTCAAAAAGCCTTTCTGAGAAAAATGGTGCAGCTGGGAGAAATCCATCCATGAATCCAATATGGCCACCCCGTGATGAAATAACTAATGCAATATTTCTTGTGCTCGAGACTTCTTCATAAGGAATACCTTGATGAGAAGAAAATTATTTTATTACTTTCTGAACACACCTTTCAACATGAAATAAAATGATCAATGAATCATTTATATACACTCTAGCTAGAATTTTTCATAAAATACTTTAACAATCAGAAAATTTCATAAATAGTTAGACTGTAAAATGTCCAGATATAAGTTCACTAATTACCAGCTCAAGTGAGATATTAGATTTAAACATAAAATGTTTAAATCTAATATCTCACTTGAAATGTAAGTAGTTTCAATATATTGCAAAATATTAATTAGAAATCAAAATGAAGAAAATTTAATATTAATTAGATAATTCATTTTTATTGATTTTAGCAAAGTTTCTCTTAAGCATTAAAAAAAAAAGTATTTGGGGTAACTTTTGTGAGACAATGTTGAATTTGGTTAAGCCCTTTTATCACCATACACTCAATGAAACTAAAACAAAAGTTATAAGGAGTAAGAAAAATGCTTCTTCTATATTTATATAATGGAGTAGTTAGAAAGGGATACTTCTCCAAACTACTTGGAGTAAACCTCCTTCTTGGATCAAACTATTTTTTTTTACATAACTATTTTAAATTTATTAAATGAACTGATACCTTTCCCAAATCAAAGACTAGTTAGTTAACATAAAGTTGAAACATTTTCTAGGTATTTGCTATCGCTGGAGACAGGTTATAGAATCAGAATAAATAACTAAAACTAAGTGGTGGAGTCCTTGAATCAAAATTGTGATTGTCTCTAAGAATGGATTCATCCAAACAGGCCATCACATCTAATGGATTGTCTACCACAGATTTCAAGAAACTTTTTCCAAAAGCTTTACATGTGTATGGGACATATTAAATTTATTTTAACATTGGTGATGGCTATGCACAGAAGAATGATTACAATTCTTTATAATAAAATTTTCTTCAATGATATTTTTGTGAAAATGTGCCTAACTTTATATTTCTTCCATCATACCTCATGATTAACCAAGAATATAAAACTAAATACTCTAAATACAGAGATAATTTAGTTTATTATTTATTTAATTTTATACACAGATAAAATGGCTGTAAGAAAGCACTTAAGAAAATAATTTACATCCAAGAGTGGTGCCAAAATGAAGTAACAAGATATCACTGCTTATAATCTAAATATATAAAAAAAGTTCCATAACTGACTGACTGACAGATAACACACAGACCAAACCACTGGACCTAAAGGGCTGAAATTTTGCATGGTGATTCTTTTTATAGTGTAGCGTTGCACTAAGAAAGATTTTTGAAAAATTCTTACATTTTTTAAAATGAAATATTTAAGCTGTTTTTGTCACATTCTTTAAAGTTTGCATTTTAAAAAATAATTTGAGGGTTATAAAATTTATATCACGAGAAAGATCATAAAAATTCCTTTAAAATGAAATCTTTTTCGAATCTTTACCTCCATTTTCTGATTTTTGGTGAATTTTTAGAGAATAATTTTTAGAATTTAATGTATTAAATGCTGATCACATGGTATCTTTTCTATTAGTGATACTTTAAATTAATTTTGTATCACGTGCATAACATTGAAATAAATTGACAAAAGAAATATTAAAATATGGTAAAAGATAAAATTTAACGACTAGCTTAATAGAAGTGGAAGTTTTTTAAGAATTTAATTGAAATTAGTATGTTCTTAGGATATTAAACATACAAATTAATTGCATACATTGACCGTTGTAATTAATTTGAATATTTCCATTTACATTATTTTGTCTATAAAAATATCTGTTATGATTTTTTTATAAGTATATATTATTTTGGCATTAATTGCATACATTGACCGTTGAATTTAATTTGAATGTACTCCATAGGGAAGCACCGGTATTCAGCTAGTGTAACCATATAATGTAAATATCTTTTCTAGCACACATCAAAATATGCTCAAATCAGGAATTACATTCCCCCTCCCCCTCTCCACACACACACTCTAAATGGCACCAGCCTTATACATATTTTAAACAAATATAAGGAAAAAAAAATCTTACTCCTAGCTGGACAAAACATGTCATCAGCAGCATTAACACAAACTAGTGGAACTCTAATATTAGTTAGCTTATCTCTTAAAGTTGCATCATTA
This sequence comes from Dolomedes plantarius, assembly GCA_907164885.2. Taxonomy (NCBI): domain Eukaryota; kingdom Metazoa; phylum Arthropoda; class Arachnida; order Araneae; family Dolomedidae; genus Dolomedes; species Dolomedes plantarius. The sequence continues at coordinate 82,226,021 of OU015494.1, read as the reverse complement.
TAATACTCATCCACACTAGCATAGTTGAAAATTTTTGCTGTGAAACGTTCATCAAATTCTCTTATTGTCTTACTCTGCAGAAGAAAAACATAATTAGTAAATTGTAAAGGTGAACATATTCAATATTTTGAGATATTCCTGAATGTATTGCATGATGACAACGAACTGATAAAACAAAAAAAGAAAAAACTACATGTATTTATGCATGTATGAGAAATGAAGTATATGTTTCTATGCCTTTCCACCAGTTTGTAAAATTCAACTTTGATTTTCAGTAAAATCACTTAAATAAATAAATTTCTCTCTCTATATATATACAGTTATGGTTACAAATTTCAAGGATACTGTTGATGATGTATGAATAAATGGAACGCTAGCTTTTATTCTGATTCTTATTAGGTATAGGCAGAAAATGGCTAGTAAGTCATTAGTTATAATCTGTTGTGCTTGTCCATTTGATATGCATACACGAAATGAAACCAATAGTTTTATCATTGCTAAAAATCTAAAAAAAAGAGTTAAACTTTATAATTTTGATGCTCATAGTTTATTCAACTGTACTCAGGAACCAGACAGTTCATTAAACAAAAACAATCCAAAGAAAGGTGAAATTCATCAACGAAAGAAAAGCAAAGACCTTAAGAGGTTGATGATGTTTCATGTGTAAATAATATGCTTTTTAAAATTGGATAAAAGACAAGAATGCATCCAAAATATATTTTTGACAACTATCTATATATATATATATATATAACGCGTAAGTATGCGGCACAAAAATCGACGATATTTCTACAATCCGAATGGCAACGGCTGCAACTACCGGATGTAAACATTAGCAGCTGTCCGCGTGTGGCTCGACGATAGCACGTAATTTGGCATAATTTATTGCTGTATTTTACTCATGAATAATTTTAATTTATACACGAAATAATTTTAATTTATTCATTTAATATGATTAAGTGGAGATATCTGAATTGCGAACAATAATACATACAGAGAGAAATGTAATCTATACTATATTTTAGTATTTGTTGAATTTTCACTTTATTTTATAAGTGAAAATTTTACCCAACAATTTCATAAATGATGTATTGATAAAGTGTAGATATCTTAGTTTTGAAAAATAGTACATACAGTGAGAGATATAATTTTTAAAATCATTGGTGTTGGGTTTCTCAGACTTATCTTTAACTCTGTTCTGAAGTAATGGAAATTCACATTTTTTAATCATGATGTTTTAGAATCAGCCTTATAGTGAATTTATCAATGATTATAAATTTTTTGTCTGAGTTTTCACTACCCCTTAACAACGTATATTTATGATGACAGATAACGGTAACATTCCTTACATATGTTACTTTCAATTGAGTTGTTTTGCAAAAGAAAATATAAATCTAAAAGCGACCATGCTGGTCGCGCAGCGGTCTTGAAGCGGTCTTCATCTTGTCTTGAAGAAAAAATTTACTGTTATGAGTTAAACAACACAGTTGTAGTTTTGTAGTGTATGGAAAAAGGAAGTTTTCAATGATGACACCTCTATTTTCTTAGCAAAAGTTGTTAGATAAAGTATTTGTTTACAAGTAAGAGGTGTACATATTTCACAAGTTTTAAATACTGTTCAAAACAGATATTGTGAGATTTTTTTCCCAGCATGCAGATGTAGAAGTTTAGATCAACTGAATACTATAAAATATTATATCCAATGACATTCTAAAAGTCAGTAATGTGCCATTTCTGCAAACATTTTCTGACTGTAAAAGAACATTTCAATTACAACTTCAACAACTGAAAAAAGATGACATTGAATTAAGGGTATGAAATAAAATCAACATTCTTGATTTGGCCTACATTTCATCAGATTAGAAGGCAACAGAAAATTTCTGGAATGTTCTGACAGAAAGTCAGAATGTAAAATGAACCACTCAAAAAGAACACTTGATGACAAAATAATATGTATAGTTTCATACTAAAATGTTGCTTTAAATTGGCAGCTTTAATGCCAAAACATGTTCAAGAGATTATTTTAGTAAACAGGATATAAATGTCTCACTAAAAATTGGTAATAGAATTGTGTAAGAACAGATAATTTAGAAGATTATGCCCAAGGTTTCAATGTTAAAACCGCATTTCAATCATATTATCTTCAACATATTTTGTGTATTTAACTTTATTTCGCTACATTTATTTCATAGCAAAGAAAAATTTTATTATTGTATATTTAAGTAGTCATCACGAAATTATGTGTTTAAAATAAAAGGTCATAAATTCCTGAATTTAGAAACTCTCACACTGAAGTTTAATAAATGTGAAGATACTTTTACTAGCAGAGAAATTTTTAGGTCATTTTGGATAAGTAAAGGACATCCAATTAATATGAAATGAGATTCTTTATTGAATTTCTCATGTTTAACAAGGTATACATATCCTATATACACAAGTTTATCCATGAGAAAATTTAAGAATAAAATTATGCTAAAAAGAAGCAAAAACAATGCATAAGCTATTACTATGTCATGGAAAGCTACAACACAGAGAAGAAACATGGTTTCAAGTTAAACAGAAACATAATAGGAAAAAATTGTGGTTCACTTACTGAAATATCTAATGCTAAAGCTTACCTCAAGAACATACTCCATATCAATATTGGTTTCTGCAAACCTGCCCAAATGCCTAGATATATGAAAAAAAAAATTAGTTTAGCAAAGAAAAATTTCTTTTAAAACACTGTTTACATAAATTTATATAAAATCTATAATGAAGTACCTGTAAAAAACAATTAAAAAATATATAAAAATTAATGTAAATTAAAAACTGAAATATAGATACATAAATCTCTACATTGATAACTAGACAAATAAACTTATGAAATTTTTTATAAAAATAAATTTTAGATGAAAACTGAACAGAAATAAATTAAACACCCTATTAATTTAGCTCACAGAAAAGCACTGATACCACTTTAAAAATAAAATAAACCAAAATTTAAATTTTATAACGATTACTAGTATAAATAAAAATTTCTACCATTTTTAATTATGACACTGCCAATGTTAGTCACAAAGCAAATGTTTTAAAGATAATTCTTTACATTAGATCACAGTTTAGTACACAGTTTGTATCAGATGAGCTATGAAAATTTTCACAATTTTAAGATTCTTTGGACTGATGTATAATTATCTTACAAATACAATCAGAAATCAATATTATGAGAAACCACGCTTATTTACACACAGAAGTAAAAACTTCAGCAGCATATTTCCAAATTTTTAATACAGTTTAATTTAACCTTAGAGTGTTTGCATAGCATAACACATATCAATAAAGCTTGAACAGTATCTCACAGATAAGAGTAAGAACTCAATATATTAATGTAAAAGGTGGTTATAAAAAAGATAGTTGAATGATCTTGCTATCAATTTATTTTATATAAATGAGAAAAGGAATTAATTATTATATTAAATTTTCAATTTAGTGAATTCCTATTTTAAATTTCAAATAAAAGGCACACATAAAACAAAACTTTTGAAGTCACTGTGTATATCAATTACTATTAAAAAAATATACCCCTGCAAAAAAAAAATAAATAAAATAAAAAAAAAAAAAAAATCCATGAGCTTAAAAAATACATAAGAAATAGGTAAAATTAGAGAACTGTACAGAAAACTTTATTTTAAAATAGTTGAAAGGAAGATAAAGATTTACCTTTATTTATTGAAAATATACCAAACATTATGTAGACAATTTTCCAAAAAAACTTTACAGAAGATACATTACAATAACTAAAAGAATCAGCATATCAATCACAGTAAAATAAATGATAAACAAAAAGAGAACTTCAAGAATTTGTACATTAATAAACTATTTAGCTTGTTTTACAATTTTGGCAGATATCTCAAGTGTCTGTTGTGAGATAACCATACTTAACCATAAGTTTTCTTTATTAGGATCAATTTTTATTTTTTCAGTTGTGTTATTTAAATGAAATAAACTTTAGGTGACATAATTCCTAATTGATAAAGCACAATGATTCTACTCCAGTTTTATCGCTTGTTCAGAATCCTAACTCAGAAAATGACTGTCTTATCTTGATGAATTTGTAGCGATCATCACCTGACATTTCCTCCATGGTGAATGAACTTTTCAAAGCAGCAGTTTTAATTACAAACGTGATTTCACTTACACGTGAATTGGGAATTGTTTGTTCTTATTATAAATTTAACAACTTGAGTTGTTCTACCATTTTTAAGATGATCCTGTTGTTGCGTTTTATATATCTATTAAATTCAAGTTTGCACTTCCTGTCGCATTCCTTTTTTTTTTTTTAACAGCAGCCTTGAAGATAATTGAAGCGGCTTAGTAATCGAAACCTTCTGATCCGGTAAATGGAGCTCTGACTCCACATTGGTGACTCCTGGTCGTGGATAAAGTATATATTTGCTATTTTCAATACGAGCTTATTTTATGTATGTGTAGTAATATGGGCAATATCCGTAATCAAGATGTCTTACTTCAGTAATTATTTTTACTCCGCATATTAAGTTCTTAATTTCGCATCTAGCGCATACGTAATTAGTATTTTCCATATTAACGCACGTATTCATTGTTATTCTAGTATATATATCGCGCATATCGTATATTTTTTGTATCATATTTTCTTTTCGCATAATAAGCGTCATATGTATTTTTATTCTCATAGCCATTTCTACAATTTTTTGCCAAATATCCTATTCATGTGTTTCTAAATATTGTATACAAACTCCTTTGAATGTGTAGTATAAAACTGTATTTTTAAAATGGCAAATCCGAACGCATACACCTCAAACAACCATATCTCGCGTGTCACGGTTAAACCAGCACCGTTCTGGAAAGCAAATCCCACCTTATGGTTCGCGCGTTTAGAGTCCCAGTTCGCATTAGCTAACATAACGGTCGATAGCACGAAATTTCATTATGTTATGACTGCTATCGAACCCGAATTACTCAATTCTGTATCCAACATCCTTAGTGCGCCACCCGCGGAAAACCAGTACGATACTTTAAAAGCTCGTTTAATCGCCGTTCACTCCCAGAGCGAGGAATCTAAATTTCGCACACTCCTTCAGGGTCTGGAGCTAGGTGACCAACGCCCGTCGCAGTTACTTTCCCAGATGAAAGTTCTCGCAGGTGAAAAGGTCGGGGAACCTCTTTTAAAATCTTTGTGGCTCTCAAGGCTTCCCCAATCAACTCAAAGTATTCTTGCCGCTCTCAGCGATGACTTACAAAAACTCACGGTTGCGGCCGATAAAATTAATGACCTGGCCACGCCAACGACAATTAATAACGCATCCACGCAGCCAAACTCTTATCTGGAGCAACAAATACTACTTTTAACTAAACAATTTAACGAGCTCAACACCATTGTAAAATATCGCCAACGTCCTCGCGGGCGAGATAATTACTTTAGGCATGACAGGCGACGTAGTCAGTCCCGCGGACGTTCCCGCCAACTTAAGGAACCTGCCAACTTGTGTTTTTACCATAGAAACTTCGGCAAAAAAGCACGAAAATGCTCTTCTTCCTGCTCCTTTAGACGGCTGGAAAACTAAATCGGCGATCGCCAGACGGCCAACTTCGCGACCGCCCGCAAATCTCTAGATTGACTCTGGCCGACAAAAACTCAAAATCAAAATTCTTAATCGACACCGGAGCTGACATTTCTGTCATTCCAAAACCTTTTGCCTTTAATGATCAGTCTCCAGACAATTTAGTACTTTTCGCCGCAAACGGCACAAAAATTCCGACTTACGGTACCAAACGTTTAACTTTGAATTTCAATTTACACCGTCCTTTCACTTGGTCATTCGTAATTGCAAGTGTAAGCCAACCGATCATCGGAATAGATTTTTTGACGCATTTCAACCTCTTGGTTGATGCTAAAAACAACTGCCTCATCGATGCCGTCACAAAATTATCATCCAAGGGTCAACCTACTTCCATAAGTGCCGTACCACCTAACCTATCCATTTTATTAGGGAGCACCGAATTTGACAAAATACTCCGCCAATTCCCCGAGCTCACTAATCCTTCAAAACTCAATAACTTCCCCGAAATTTCGCCAGTTTTGCACCACATCGAGACAACCGGACCTCCCGTTTTTTCTAAACCCCGGCGCTTATCCCCGGAATTACTGCAAGCTGCTCGGCGGGAATTCGAATTCTTATTGTCTGAGGGCATCATCCGCCATTCTAAGAGCCCATGGACCAGCCCATTACATATGGTCAAAAAGGCCAATGGTGATTGGCATCGCAGGCTAAATGCTATAACTATTCCTGATAGGTACCCTGTACCGCATATACAGGATTGCATCCAAATGTTTTTCGGTAAATCAATTTTCTCGACTCTCGATTTGGCTCGTGCCTACCACCAAATCCCTGTCCAGCCTCAGGATATCCAAAAAGCCGCAGTTACAACCCCTTTCGGTTTGTTTGAATATGTGTATATGCCATTTGGTTTGCGAAACGCTGGTCAAACGTTCCAACGCTTCATCCACCAAGTTTTATTTGGTCTCGAATTCTGTGTCCCCTATTTTGACGATATCCTTATCGCTTCCGCCTTGAGCGGGCTGGGGGTGCCTTGAGTGGATGACAGATCTGTACTGTTTGCCCGGCATCCTCCAGCCCCACAGCAATGGAAAATGCCCCCGAACTTGGGAAATTAACCCTCTACTGCGTATTCAGGCTCTTGCTACGTAGTGACTGGTCTTCAGGTGTATCATGGACGATAGACCTTAAGGGTCTGGGGGTCCGAGATGTCAAAATCAAAGATTATCACTTCCGCCAACGAAGCAGAACATAGAACCCACCTACAACAAGTCTTCACACGCCTTTCACAGCATGGTCTTAAATTAAACCCGTCTAAGTGCGTCCTTGGAAAAACACCAGTTAAATTCCTCGGATGTCTCATAACCGCCAAAGGCGTTAAACCTCTGCCCGAGAAGATTTCAGCAATTTTAGAGTTTCCAAAACCAACCACAATATCGGAACTCAGACGTTTCTTGGCTCTACTAAATTTATACCGTCGTTTTCTCCCAAATGCAGCGAAAACTCAAGCTCCACTACATGCATTCTTAATTGAGTCAAAAAAGAATGACAAGCGCCCAGTTCCCTGGAATGATGTCACTAATAGCGTTTACGAGCAATGTAAACAAAGTTTGGCTAGCGCAGTAACGTTACATTACCATTCGCTTAACTCTCGCCTTTCTGTGATGGTAGACGCATCCAATATCGCCATTGGAGCGGTTCTACACACACAAACAAAAAAAAGCCCCATGCCTCTCGCATTTTTTTCATGAAAACTATGCCCCGCTGAACAGAAATACAGCACCTATGATAGAGAGTTGTTAGCAATTTACTCCGCGATAAAACGTTTTAAACATAACCTTGAAGGTCGGTGTTTTACAATCTTCACTGATCATAAACCTCTAACTTTCGCGTTCAGGAAACACTGAATCGTATTCCCCACGTCAAACGCGACATCTTGATTACATTGCCCAATTCAGCACAGACATTCAACATGTCTCGGGAGCTGATAACGTCATAGCAGATACTCTCTCTCGAATAAACGAAGTATCTACTTCAGTTACAATTGATTTCGTCACTATTGCCGAACAGCAGAACAATGACATCGAACTAGAGTCTCTTTTGAACAATAAAGGAACTTCTCTTCAACTAAAACTCTTAAAAACCGCTTCCGCAGAAATCTATTGTGACACCAGTAACAACAGAATTCGCCCGTACGTTCCCGACAAATTACGTCATGATGTGTTTAAGTCTCTCCATAACTTATCACACCCAGGCATTCGTGCGATGAAGCAACTAGTGCAGGAACGATTTGTTTGGCCGTCTATGCTCGCAGACATTGCGAAGTGGACACGTAGCTGTACAAGCTGTCAGCGTTCAAAAGTCCTTCGGCATACTCGTAGTGCACCTCAAGCCTTCTCACTTCCATCACGACGATTTGACCATGTACACATTGATCTCGTGGACCTCTTCCGCCATCGGAAGGTTTTCATTACCTACTCACGTGTGTAGACAGGTTCACGAGATGACCTGAAGCCATACCATTACAAGACATGTCTGCAGAGACAGTTGCCCGTGCACTCGTCGCAAACTGGATCGCAAGATTCGGTGTACTATCCATCCTTACTACGGATCAAGGAAGACAGTTTGAGTCACGACTCTTCACATCGCTTATGTCACTCCTTGGCATCAAACGGATCCGTAGCACTCCATACCATCCTTGTGCAAACGGACTTGTAGAACGCTTCCATTGATCGCTCAAGCAGGCGTTGACCAGTCAAATGCTGGATCAAAAAAATCGGCGATAGACAGAAGTTCTCCCAATCGTTCTGCTCGGTCTTCGCGAGTCCTTCAAAGAGGACCTAGATGCAACCTGTGCCGAACTGGTTTACGGCACAACGATGAGATTGCCAGCAGAATTCTTTCAAACCACTACTACTACTTCGAACGATGATCCGAAGACTTTCCTCCATAATTTAAGGGAAACGATGCTCAAACTTTCGCCGAAACAAACAACGCATCATGGATCTCCCAACTGTTTCGTGCATCCGGCGTTACAAGATGCATCGCATGTTTTCCTTCGCAGAGATGCCCTACGAGCACCTCTCCCGCCTCCTTATGATGGACCCTTCAAAGTTCTGAAAAGAACTGACAAACACTTCACTCTGTCAGTAAATGGTAAAGAATCAGTTGTGAGCGTCGATCGGCTAAAACCAGCGTTTCATTTATATAAATAAATTTGTTGATAGGATATTGTTGATAGTAAATTTGTTGATAGGATTTCATTTGTATAAATAAATTTGTTGATAGGATATTTAAATAAATTGTCACCTTCCATTTTAGATATGATGAAAGCAATGGTGATAATTCAAATTTTTGTAATGTAATCTTAGCATAATTTTTTATCTTACAGATTGTTTTTTTGCTAGATTTCTTAAACTAATTTTTAGAGTAACTTTTCTGTTCACTGATCCTTTTCATTCAGAATTTCACTTAAACTCTGCACTTTGTTACACTACTAGACTTGTGTTTCTCCCTATCTCCACACTATTTGAACTAAGATTTGCTCTACAACATGCACTTCCAGAGTTCATAATGGAGGGGTAGAAAGGCACATAGGCCATCAACTCAAACAAATGTCAGGAATAAATACAAGATTATAATTGAAATACCTGGTTTCAGTGAAATGCATGTGAGCAAGCCAAGGTTAAATGCTAATACTTTAGAGAGTTCAAAATTTACCTTGATGCTTTTAAAACATATTTCGATTTTATTTTATTATATTTATTTGCACAAACTCTTTTATGCATAATTCAATTACTCTAACTATTTATCATTTTAACTTTATATAAATGAACTGAAAGATTAAATTCTTAAATAATTCACACATGCTCAAAAATCTTAGAAAAAAAATCTCTGTTTTCAGAAGAAAAGAAAATTAATACTTACGGTTTAACCATTTCACACAATCTCTGAGCCAAATGTTTGTTTAACATTAAGTTAAGTCCTGGGATAGACAAGCTGGCTTCAGCTGCATGGATATCAAAAGCCACTGATATCAATAAGGCTGCAGAAACTAAAGAATTAGATTCTGACTGAGACAGATAATGACTAAGTATGATACCACCAAGGGAAATTCCAACAGCATATATTGGACTATCAGGATATTTTGATTTAATATGGTCTAAAACTTCTCGTAAATCTTCTGTATTACAAGCAGAATATGTTCTTGGTGTCTGCAAAGTAAAAGAAATTAAAATATGTTGTATTGTAGAAACATATGTATAATTATGAAAAAACAAAAACAAATCTGGTTAAATTCTAACTACAAAATGTCAAAGTGAGAAGGAGTGGGGTGTCTGCATATTATGACAGTGGATATTTTTGGTAGGATTCTAGAATAACTGTGCAAAATTTAGCATAGATAAAAGGGATTTAGCTGGCATAAGAAACAAACAGAAAGAATGGAGTTTGTTATATATATAGGTAAAAAAGAAGTTGTTTCTTTCTCAATAAAAGATAAGTCAGCAAATGCAGTTGTACGTGAATACCAGTACTAGTGGATAGGTACAGTAAGGGAAAAAATTAATAGAAATATACATAAAGTAAAACAAAGAAATTCATTTGATAATATACATATCCTTAAAATGGAAGATAATTAAATGCTGTCAGTCATGTTTTAAGCTCACATAGAGAGTTTATCAGATGCATGGTTTTGTAATTAAGACTAACTTTTCCTTTTATAGATGTACTTTTTGTACTTTAAGGCCATATGCTTTAGAAGAATTATTAAGTAAACAGTATGTTCCATAAAAGACAGCTATCTTTTTAGAAACATTTTATATTTATATTATATATAAATTGACATTTAGCATATGCATAAAGTCACAAATGAGAAAATAGGACAGCCCAGCACAGGAGTTGAGCAATGTCAATAGAATGTTTGTTTCTCATCTAGGATAATCACTATTATATAATTTTTATATCTTAAAACTTAATTACTGAGTAAAAATAGGCTTTATAAGAGAAATATGCACTTTCTTTTAAAATAATGTTCAGACACTTAAAATATACTGATGAATTCAACACAGGTGCCATTTTTGTCTGTTTCCTCAGATTTTATTTAAAAAAGCTATTAGCATTTGAGTGATTTCAGCATTAAGAATTAATTAAAAAGTGATACAAATTACATATATAAATATACTTACAACAATGTCTACACCACCTCTTCCTCTATTATTGAAAACAACAGCCCTAGTAAGTAAACGGTACATAATTAATAAGATGTAAAATAATATTCAAATGCATAAAAACTATGTACACGAGAAAAACACATTCTGGAAATTATCACTTTCTATGAAACAAAAAAGACTTTTTTAAAATACATGAAATTTATAGGAAGACCATCTGATGTATTCTAATTATGAAGAATTCCATTAGAGTCAGATTTGCTAAGGAAAGCAAAATAAATATTTTTGGCGATAATATTTTATGAAACAAATAAAAGTGAGTAATTACATTATTAAAATGAACATGTACTTTTTAAATAGGAAGGGCATCTAGAGTTCTATTTAACTAAATTCAAGCCCTTTCTGATGTCACCTCAACAAAAAAGAATGGAAGTATATCTGAATCTAATGTAACAAGTTGTTAATGATACACATAAAATTGACTATAATGTAGCGAAAAACTGTGTGTGTGTGGGTATGTTTCAATAACCACTTTAATCAGATATAATCATTTATATTATATTATATATATATATATATTTAAATAAAATTTTTTTTGTGTAATGCAGAGGCAATTTGTTGGGAGAGATTCGCCTTTCGTTATTCACTGCGATTTACTGGCTATTATACTGGGGGGTGGGGGGATTGGCACATGCACCCAACTTAACTTGAAATAAATTAAAATGTTAATAGAAGTTCAGTTAAAATCAGAAAATTGTAGAAAACTTTTAAGAAAGTTGTTTTTCTTCCACATTTTCAAACTGCGAAACTGAACATTCTAATTATGTCTTTAGCCTTACCATAGTTTTTAAAAAAATGATATGATCCATAACAAAAATCTGATGCTATATTTTTTCCCCATTTTATTTATATTATATTAATTTTCTCACTGTATAACTTTTGAATACTACTCAAACATCAATTCTATTGCTATTCAATTTAAAAAAATCTTGATATTTCATATTTTAAGGACCATCTGATAGTCAATGTGTTGAGGAGGGCCCTAACTGAATTCGATTAGTGCTCCCCCAAATGTTAGAAGCACGCTTCGCCTATGATAATAACTGATAAGACTGAAAAAAAATACTCATTGGCGAAGGAGCATTTATTAAATGTATTTAAGGAAAGTGAAAACAAACAAATCAAATGCCTTTTCACTGGGATTGAAATTGGCAACATGAAACTCAGCGATCTGTTACAAAAAATGAAATCCTTGGCAACCATTGATATTTCTGACATGGTATTAAAAACATTATGGATGGAAAAATTGCCACACCATATTAAACATATATTGGTGGTTAGTGAGGAAGGTATTGATAAATTGGTGATTATGGCTGATAAAATTTTTGACATACATTCATAAACTGAAGTATATGAGGTTCATTCTACTGAAGTTAAGAATTCGAGCACGTCGCCAATTGTCATTTCACAATTATTGGAGAAGATATGTTCGTTAGAACAGCAGATTGAAGAGCTCCATTTCCATCATCAGCAGAGTAGAAGTCGTGATACAAAAGGAAATAACAGATCATGGTCTAGAGGCAGAAGCAGAAGTCAGAGGCGTTATAACCCGGATTGTAAACTGTGTTATTACCACTTTACATTCGGATCAAGATGTTTTCCCGAAAAATGTAAGTCACCATGTAGCTGGAAAAACCAGGAAAACTTGCCTGTGTAGCAGAATCAGAGGCAAGTTCTGCTGCTAAAAATTTAAAGGATTGCCACGAATTTAATTATAGACTGCTTGTAATGGATAAAAAAACAGGGATAAAATTTTTAGTAGACAGTGGAGCAGATGTAAGTCTAATTGCAGCCATGTGTAATGACAAAATAAGTGGCAACTTTAAATTGAATGCTGCGAATGGTACTGAAATCCCGTGTTTCGGACACAAAATTTTAACTCTTGATTTGGGACTTCATTGTGATTTTCAATGGTCATTTATCATAGACAATGTTGGCAAAGGCATTTTGGGGGCAGATTTTCAAATTGATTTAATTTATTGATTGACATTAAAAACAAAAAATTAGTAGATGGTGTAAATAAACTAAGCATTATCAGGGAAATTACATTGTCAGCTGATGAGTCAAGTATAAGCACGGCACTCATCTCGATAGCTGTCGTGGTAGCAAACTTGCCGCCAAAGTGTTGGCGTCACTTTGACGCGTTCGCGCGCCAAAGTGACGCCAACACTTTGGCGTACATACATTTTCGTGCCGATAGTGTTGACACCAAAGCTTCGCCAACACTTAGACGACCAAAAATAGCCTTACCTGCTTACGTCACGACCGCACGCACGCCTCACGTATTTTTTCGCCAAGCTTACCGAGTTTACAAATAATTTCGTCCCGTATTTCATGCCGTCATCCAATGGACTTCCAATTCGGAGTTTAAATGGCGTTTCGTGAACTTTTAAAATCGAGAACGTATTTTTTTTTTATATCTTTCTTAAATTTAGAACTTGAGAAATTTGGAATAATTTAAACATAGCTAGAATTTACTTTCTTTATTCGGCGTTTCGTGCACTTGACTTTTAAAAACGAAAACTTTTATTTATTTAGTTTTATAATATCTTTCGAAAATTTAGAACATAAGAAATTTGGAATAATTTAAACATAGCTAGAATTTATTTTCTTTATTCGGCGTTTAAATGGCGTTTCGTTCACTTGACTTTTAAAAACAAGAACTTTTATTTTTTTTATAACATCTTTCGAAAATTTAGAACTTAAGAAATTTGGAATAATTTAAACATAGCTAGAATTTATTTTCCTTGATAGAAATTTTCCTAGGTTTAAATTTCTTTTAATCGAACTTCCCGAACTGATTCGTTGGAATCTTAATGTTTGCATTAAATAATCATATAAATTTCCTAACTAAAGAGAAGTCATCAGTTAGTACTTAGCATTATAAGCTAAAATGTACCATCCATAGCGAGGGACATTTTGTCAACTGAATATTCCATTCATTTACATGATTCTGTGAGGTTGGAGTATCAGTGTCTCGCTATAGTCTCATTGGCTGTCTGTACGATATTGCTGTAGTGTCATTGGTTGTAAGATTCAATGGACATAGGGTTGTCCTTTGGCTCTGCGAAAAGTCACCATTATGCCAAAATCGTTAGTAGTCATAAAGGTTTGATTAGAGACAGGGGCGTAGCTACCGTGGAGCAGTTGGAGCGAACTGTTATTTTTTTGGAGCGAACTGTTATTTTTTTGGAGCGAACTTTTATTTTTTTTATAACATCTTTCGAAAATTTAGAACTTAAGAAATTTGGAATAATTTAAACATAGCTAGAATTTATTTTCCTTGATAGAAATTTTCCTAGGTTTAAATTTCTTTTAATCGAACTTCCCGAACTGATTCGTTGAAATCTTAATGTTTGCATTAAATAATCATATAAATTTCCTAACTAAAGAGAAGTCATCAGTTAGTACTTAGCATTATAAGCTAAAATGTACCAAAATGTACGCAAAATTTGAAAGAGTGAATTAAAAATTTGTGAAAACTTTTGTATAAATAATTTCAATTTGTCAGATTTTCTATAAAATATACAAAAAATAAATGAAATATTTTTAAGTAAATAAAACTATAAGTACCTAAATATATTAGAATATACTTGACTTACCATAATTTTGATGTCAGAAAATTTTCACTGTAAATTTAACGCTTTATATACCTCTAATAAACCCATAAAAATGTATGATGATTGCTAAGAATGTTTAAAAGCACTACTATAGGCACTTACTATACATATTATAAGTTGTGTTTTACAGCGAAGAAGTTACACGTATCCGGTGAATCCCACGAGTGCCAAATATAAACTTTTTTATATCCGGTTCTATTAGTGTGAGGGATAACATGAGATCACTCTGTGCATCATGAGATCACTCTGTGTGTTAGGGTGATTCTGCGTTTGCCTGGGTAAATAACTCATCCGACTGAAATCGAAATTAGAATTTAAAATATCTGCAATATCGCCCCAAAATTTACTGCAATCATCTGAGCAATTCCTTGAAGATTTGAGGTTTTCTGAGCTTATTTCTTTTAAAACTAATTTCTCTTTAATAAAAGGGAGGAAGAGAAGAAATATTATGTTGAAAACGCATTTCAACACTGCTTTTCCATTTGTCAAAATACCTGGAGTATACATGCATTTAACATTTTTGTTGGAAAAACTCCCCGTATTTCAGAGCAGTTGGCACATATGAATCCATTTCAATTACATCTATTGAATGATGAATGTAAGCAGAATGTAACAAGTTATTTAGAAAAGAAATCAACTATCAAATATTAAAACTAATATCGCGTATGACGGATTAAAGCAGTGGCGTAGCGAGGGGTGGGCAAGGGGGTCTATCATGTCCCGGGCGCCACTCGCACAGGAGCGCCAAATGGTCCTTTTCACTAATTCTATATATTATATTATATTACTATATGTTTTTCAGAAAGGGGGGCGCAAAAAAGGTATCGTGCCCCGGGCGTCCGTTATGCTCGCTACGTCATTGGATTAAAGTACTTCCAGTTTCACTACTCTGCGTTTCAACGGAAGAGTAATGCTATAAATGATATTTGTAGACAAAGGAGTGTTCAGTAATATGAATAATTAGTTAAACTTTTCTTAAGTTAACCGAAAAAGACTAAAAAAACGGCAAAGTACAAAAACACATGAGCATTGACATTTGTGACTGACTTTCAATATTAGTGCAAATCAGATGCAGTAATATTGCTTGGTTTGGAGCACTGCGGACAATTTTTGCTACACGAGGGCTAATTAGACCAGGACCTTCTGCCTAAAACCGATTCCGAACGGCTACAAACGTCCATGCCAAGAGTGGGATTCGAGCCCACAGACTTTGGTACCGAATACCAGCGCCCCAATCATTCGGCCATCGCCCGCGAAACAAAATTACAAATGAACAGATGTAATTGTTTTTGTGTTGCAGATGATGATAGTTATTAGCATAACTATCATAATTAATTGAATTTGAATCCCGTTAACACCACCGAAGAACGCCCGGTGGCGTAGTGGTTAAAAGCGTCAAGCTGCCACGCCACAGGTCCAGGGTTCGACCCTGCGACTGGGCAAGGTCGACTCAGCCTTTTATCCCTTGAGTGGGTCGATAAAATAAGGATCAAGCATGCTTGGGAACTAAACTTTGGGGGTCCCACGACAGGCTGACCACCTGACCGAGACATATGCTGCATGGCACCCAAAGCCCACGGTCAAGAAAGCGGAGATGGGCACCGCCGACCTTGGTCCACATCGGACTGTAGCGCCATGAGTTTAGTTTAGTTTTTTTAACACCACCGAAATGAATTACATGTTTAATCGGGGGCAACGTTCACCCTAATTTCAAAATGTAATCATAATAGAAATTAAACGAAATTGTAATAACAGTTTTCAGTTTTACCTAAAACTTTTCTAGTTTTGTCGATAAAATAAGTTTTAGTTAGGAAAACGATTGAAAAAAATAGTTGCATTCGGGCAAAAATGGAAGCAATTATATAATTTTATTAGTAGTAAAATTATAGTTCAATATTAGTTGATTGTAAAAACTCAGAACAGGTTTACGTTTAGTCAAAACATTCGAAATTAAAGAGAAGTTAAGACTTTATGACCGACTAAGTGGAAATATTGTATATCAGTTTATAAATACTTTTTAAAAAATTCTTACATAAATAGTATCACTAATCATTTCTAAAACTTTCTTTCAAGTTCATCTTAAATTAAAAGAAAAATTAAGAATGGATCAATGACTTCTATACGCGAAGTTGCTGAACTACTTTTAATTCACACCGCAGCCTCAAGTGGCTTCTCTGACATTATTACAGCGTGCATGATTTTTTTAAACTGTACCGGTGATGACAGCGATATCAGAACGAAGTTTTTCAAAGCTGAAATTAATCAAAACATATTTAAGAAGCAACATATCACAACACCGTCTTAGCTCTTTGATCGCGATATCAATTGAAAGAACAATAGCTTGTCAACTTGATCTAGAGAAAATGATTGACCGACTTGCAAACGAGAAAGTGAGAAAACAACCATTTTGAAGGATTTTTATGAGCAAACTAAACATGCTCAAGTAAATTTTGTCAACAGAGTTTATAAAATACGTAGTAAATATTAGTGGGTACTCCGTACTTAAAGAATTATAATTTGTTTTATTATTATATTCATATTTATTAAATTGAATTTCTTATTGTTGCAATGTCTTGAATTTCAATTAAATCGTTATTAAGTAAGGTTTTAAATCGAAATAAGAGTAGATAGAAAATAAATTTCGCCAGAACTCTTCCAAGAAACAAGTGGGCGCACCAATTTTACTTGCTCCAAGGCGCTGAATATGTAGCTACGCCACTGGTGTAGACTTCTGAATATTATCAAGCATATTTTTGCAAACGATCAAGAAAGGGTAGTTACGAGTTATTTGTAAGATATGTATCAAACAAATATATTATCTCCGATAGTACTACAGAGGGTTCCTCTTAGCTTAAAAAAGCAGTTTCTCTTAGGCAGAAGCCAGTTTCTCTGGATAGGTTTGAAGTGAAACTCCCAGAGTCTACAACGGAGATCGGGGCGTATTAAGAGACAGAAAAAGATAAGGAATCCCTGTGCAAGCGCCTGATGTTTTATTGGAAGGAGACTCCTCTTCCAGTCAATAACCTCTATCCTCCTCTACTTCGCCACTATCCCATTAGGACATTAACTTCTTTCAGTACGGGTTGAGGGATGATAAATTTTATTTTATCTAATTATTGTTTTAAATTATGTCTATTTAATTTAAAGATTTTGTATAATAAAAATAACCCCATCCATAAATAAATTTCACAGTGAAATGTGAAATTTCAGGGTTTCAGGAAGGAACTCCTTCAATTTACATTACTCCTTAGGGGGAAAATTTGTTAATACGCTGCTTTGTCTACGAATAGTATTTATAACACCACTTTCATTTAAATGCAGGATCGTAATACCACGAGTACTGTAATCTTTCATACGTAATATAATTTTCAATATTTGACAACTGATTTCTTTCCTAAATAATTTGTCACATCTGCTTACATTTATCATTCGATACATGCAATAATTGTAATGTATTCAATGTTGCGAACTACTCCAAAATAAAACTTTTAAACACAGGAATAAAACAGTGGACACCTTTGAATTTGAAATCAAAAATATGTACGGCATTGACGATTAAGACTAATACGAAACTTAGCGTTTGTATCATAACAAGAGTGTGTCAACTAAGAAAGTAGTGTTCTTCAGAAAGGCTGAGAATTATTGAGTACAAGTTTTAATATTTTATGTAATAACTAGCGTCATATACCCGGCGTTGCACGGGCGTACCCTTAATAAGGCTTACTTGCATATTATGTAAACTTGTAATTTTATGCCAATCGATACCTCTCCCCACTGGTCAGCAACACATCACCATATTATAATCCCCCACCCCTCTTCATGCTGATGTCAGCATTAAAATGTTTCTTGCAATTTTGATATCCCTCTGAATCCCGACCCTTGGAGGAGTTTCAGGTCTTCCCCGTAAACCCCTGTGAAAATCGCCGGTTTCATAAACAAAGAATTAGCTGGTGTTGCCCAGGATAATAAAAATGAATGGAGTTAAATCCGAGCTCTAGATGCATATGTACAAACAACCGAAATATCTACAATCAACACACACAGACCCCTTTCCACGCTTCGTTTAAGTAAGGTTGATCTCTCTCTTTTCCCCTACCACCAATTCGGTGTTCAAAAAATATATAAAAAATACAAATTATTGGATTGTTTCTAGCAATTCTTACAAAATCTAAGCGAATGTCGAAAAATCGTGGCATTGATCGCGTTTGTTACATTTAATCCTTTTTGTTGCATTTTAAATCAAGAATCTTATGGATATCTGTTTTTTTCTTTGAGATATGAGGGAGTATGGGAAAAACACGTTTTGCCGCCTTTCCCCCTCCATGGGGGCCGAATTTTGAAAAATCCTGAAATTGATTTTTAGGTATTCGTGTTCCTTTCATTTTAAAGCAAGAATCTTATGGCTATCTTTTTTCTTCTTCGAGATATAAAGGAATAGGTAAAAAAACACGTTTTGACACCCTCCCCCCCTTGGGGGGCGAATTTTGAAAAATCGCTTCTTAAATTATGCCTTCAGCACAAAACTAATATGCTCCTAAAATTTGATATCTGTATCTCCAATAGTTTTTGTTGGGCGTTGATACGTGTATAGATAAGTCAGGACTTCTTCCTTTATGTATATAGATATTCAGTTGCTTTTTTTTAAAGTGATAACGAATAATTTGCCTCATATGAACACTCAGTAAATAGGGGTACAATAAATAAACCAAATAAATAGGGGTACGTAAATTTCGCATTTTATACGCAAGTTTCTCATTGTATTAAAGGATGGGGGTGGGTTAGGAAAATACTTCTGAAGAAATCCTTGAACAATTTAACTTGCCTGTGCTTGACGTAAAGAAAGGACATTTTTAAGGACTCATGCACAGTAATTAAACTCAGTTCTTCGATCATTTATTTTTTTTCTAACGCACCAGAGACAGGGAAAGTATCAATTATACACTGCTGGCCACTGTAAATGCAACACCCTGAAGGAAACATGCAAATAACATGAAATTTACAACATGCATTAGCGGAGGTGAGATATGCAAATGATTAGAATTTCAGCGCAGACGCACATCACGCGCGCCTGTGGCGCCACTTCAAAGCGCTATTTAAGGCTTGGAGATTTCGACGATTTCAAGTTCGGCAATTGTGTTTTTCTTGTGGTTTTTTTCAAAAAAACGATCAATTATGCCTCGTCGAAAACAGCGATCATCTTTTGATCAAGTATCCGAGTTCGACAGAGGAAGGATAGTGGCCTACCGAGATTGTGGATTATCTTTCAGGGAAATCGGTAGTCGTGTTGGACGAAACCAAACAACTGTAATGCGGATATGTGATCGTTGGATGCAGGAGGGTACGACGGACCGGCGTGTTCGATCGCATCCACCTCAGCGCACCACTTCACGTGATGACAGGCAAAGTGTGCGCATAGCAGTGACGGATCGCTCAGTCACATCACGAACCATAGCACAGCACATGCAGTCTGTAACGCATCATCCAGTGTCTGCGCGTACCATTCGACGCCGTTTACAGCAGAGTGGTCTGTCTGCAAGACGTCCTTGCTTTGTCTACCCTTGACGCAGAACCACAGACGTCTCCGCCGCCAATGGTGCGATGACAGAAGGATGTGGACGGCAGAATGGAATGAAATTGTCTTTACTGACGAGTCACGCTTCTGTCTGCAACACCACGATGGTCGCATTCGAGTCTGGAGACACCGTGAAGAGAGGATGCTGAACAGCTGCGTTATGCACCGCCACACCGGTCCTGAACCGGGTATTATGGTATGGGGCGGTATTGGATATCACTCTCGCACACCTCTAGTACGCATTGCCGGTACTTTAAACAGCCAGCGCTACATCTCCGAGGTGTTGGAGCCAGTTGTCCTTCCTTACCTTCAGAGCTTGCCCACAGCCATATTTCAACAGGATAATGCGCGACCACACGTGGTACGCATTGTCCAACGGTTCTTCGTCAATCGCCAGATTGAATTGCTTCCCTGGCCGCCTCGCTCTCCGGATCTTTCGCCGATAGAAAACATGTGGTCCATGGTTGCTCTACGATTGACCCAGATTCCATCCCCAGCTGCCACAGCAGATCAACTTTGGCAACGTGTGGAAGCTGCTTGGTCTGCTGTACCCCAAGAACTCATACAAAGTCTCTTTGAATCAATGCCGAGGCGTGTGGCAGCGGTGATCTCCAACAATGGCGGCTACTCTGGCTACTGATTTTGGCAGGAACCACACTTAACAGAAGTCTATAAATTTAATCATTTGATACTTGGTCAACATGTTATCTATAAAATAAATTTTGTTGTGATATCTCTTGTCTTTCTTGGTGTTGCAATTTGGGTGGCCAGCAGTGTATTATTGTATGTAACCCATCTGCTTATACTGAGCTTATTAATTACAAGATGTCTACTTTTTATTGGAAGTACAAGTACGGTTTTATGGTAAAATAGTTATAAGAGTGTTTCATCTTCGAACTGAAGGAAAAAACAATTAAATTATGTATAATGATTTTTTTTTATTTTTTTATTTTTGGTAAGTGTGATACTCTTACTCTTACTACTTATTGAAGTGTGATTTGCAGTATAGATGTCAACTGCAAAATTTACCACCACATTATGAAGTATGATTTTTACATAGAACGTAGTTTTCTTCTTTTGCCGCTTTCCTCAAAGCTTGCTTGAAACTCTCTGAACCCTCCTGATAAATTTAATTGCACTGTTTTACATCTCCCTTCAACTTTTTTTTTTCTTATCACCATTTCTTATTGCCATTCGTTTGTTTTTTCCACACTCACAGTGATCAGAGCAAATCAAGCGAATATCGGATCAGAAAGTAGGTATACATTTATAAATATGTACTTCAGAATATCATTTAGAGTGAAGTAGGTATATATTCATTAATATATTTCCATGTAGCACGCCTTAAAATTTTATTCAATTCAAACCAAAAATACTTTTACAATGTAAAACAATTTCTTTAATTAAAATTTAAAAATAATAATCAATGCGGTTTTGGTAGTTTTTTATAATCAATTGTTAAAGTTTTGGTTGCAAATTAGAAATTCTTAAATGTAGTAGATTAGCAAGATGTTCATCAATAAGCTGGTTCGTGACCTTCGAAACCCAGATTTCGATGGTCACGGCTGGTTCCGATACTTGTTGTTATGCAAATTTAGTTTTGAAAAATTTGCTCGCACATATTAGTAGTGCCAAAGCGAGAAATATATCTTTGAGTAAATTTTCTTAATTTTGGAAATTTCGTTTTGTCAGCATTTACCAGTTTCTGAATTTCATAGATTACAACGAATCTATTATCCGTATATTTATTTTTTAAAAATGAATTTCTTTCAACTACACGGTTTTCATTTGTTAATTTGAATCAATTAAATTTAATTCTTCATCCAGATAGTTAAAATGAATTGAAAATAATTTAATAGTAATTTTTTCATCGATCAAATTAGAAAATCTTCTTCAAGTTCAATTTTTAAACTACCAATATTTTCTTTTATTAATATAAAATTTAACTGGTTTCAATGGGGGCGACATACTCGTAAAGGTGAACAAACACCACCTCAACTCAATTTCGACTAAACAACTCCAGGAGTGATATTGAAGAGCTCGTACCTTCTCCCACCTTCTGACGCCATGGAAGGACTTTCTATTTTTCGAACGTAACTTGCCCATATCAGCTTAGACACGAAGGTATTTAATGATGTTCATTGGAATTGAAAATATCCATACTTTTCATATTAATTCTTATGAAAGTAGGTCTTTTTAACACATTGTAGGTTCATTTATACTAATAACGGGGGTCCCAGCATATAAAATGAAACTAAAATTTTTTGTTTCATTAAAAAGTGCTCAGTAATTATTTACAAACTGTAGATTTAAAGATAGAGAATGTTATCTTTTTGTACTAGGTTTGAATTTTATATCAATTACAAATTAAGTTATCTGGAATAGGCCAGGGTATCGATGTTACATTCCCTTCCTCCTGTTGTTTTGAAAAAGAAAAATACTAATGACGGGAAATTAACTACAATGTATAAATCTCATAAATATTAGAGTATATTATTTTTTTCTACATAAAACCGGCATTTTGGTGCTGTATGAAAATTTGGTGTTTCAAAATTGTAAAAAATATTTTCAAATGTATGTGGTTTCTTTAGCTCTTTTTAAATATATAAAATGGAGCATCCTCTTAATGCAAAAATAATCAGTTATATTCTTTATGACATGTTTTTGGTAAATTAGGTGAAATTCATTTTTTTTTGGGACATTTTTTAAACTTCATAACTGTGGACGTATGTATGCTGATTTTCCAGCAGTGTTAAATCTGCGGATTAATACATTAATGAGTGATTTCTACCTGTATTTTTAACAATTTGCATAAATTGAGTAACTTTCTTGCGTGAGCTTATTCAGTTTTTTTAAACTTAAAGAAATTATGTGAATTTTTGAACTCCCTTATGAAAATTCGATTTTTTCGGACCAATATTGTACATTCGGTATGAAATTATCTTACGAGACATGTTTTATGGAATAAAGGGGATTGAGAATAGTTTTTTAATCCACCAATTATTACACTAGCTTAAAAAAGATTCAACAATGTTATCTGTCTGTTCATTTTGTTTAGAAATTAATAGACGACGAAAATGATTGTCAATGTTCCTTTAAAAAATTGATAGTAAACTTAGTTCCACCATCTTTTTTTATTTTTAGGTTGTTTAATCCACCAATTATTACACTAGCGTAAAAAAGATTCAACAATGTTATCCGTCTGTTCATTTTGTTTAGAAATTAATAGACGACGAAAATGACTCTCTGTTCCTTTAAAAAATTAATAATAAACTTAGTTCCACCATCCTTTTTATTTTTAGGTAGTTCCTAGAATAAATAAAGATTAAAGGACAATTATTTACCTTTCCAAAAAACTTTCATATTATATCGTTATTATTACATTTTTTTGAAATTCTCGAGCTACTATGGTGTAACTTCGATAAATTCACGATTTTTTACTATATTATTATAGTCTTTTAAGTAATTTATATTATTACATTATTTTAAAATTCTCTTCCCTTGTGAGCTACTTCGATTTCGCGCCCTCGAGTCTTGTCCTGTTTTCATCCGATTTACCAGAAAATCAGGTTTAGCACTCATAAAAACTTCTGCTTGGCGAAGCTCAGTGACTCCGAAGGTTGCTGAACGACACACGCATCGGTCAACCATAATATAAAATAAATCTCCCTTTTGAAATCGACCTCCGCGCCAGATAGGTTGCCAGGAAAAACCGGTTGAACCAGAGAGAGAAATCAAGCGCCCAAAGGATACTGCACGTTGGCGACCACGATAGTTTGCCCGATGGCAAAAACAAAACACAATGTCAAGCATTATATAACTACTTATGGCAAACCAGTTTATTCGAAAGCAAGACAGTTAGATCCTAAAAGATTAGAAATAGTCCAACGATAATTTAATTTTATGCTTGTAAACGATATTATAAGACCGTCAAAATCACCTTGGGTAAGCCCACTTTATTTGATCACAGAAGCAGATGGCACTCTGAGATAGGGATGCGACATCGATAACAAAACATCGATGTTTTAGAACATCCATTTTTTAAAACTGGTTTAGTAACCTCTAACATTAATGTTACTTCGGTTAATCGTGGTGGGGGGGGGGGGGGGGTGATTTAATTTTACTCTCTGATTGGGCTGACACAAATGACAAAAACTTGGTTGCTTTTGCCTTGGGCTACATCGATGACTCAAAATTCTCGTTGTAAGTATCACCATGCTTTGCCTTCAAATGTCCAGATAAATTCTTGGTATTGCCAGAAGTTTTCAGGGACTTATGGCAAATATTGCATTTCGCCAATTTGCCAGAGATTTTGCAAAAATATTTCCAAACGGTACTTTTGGGAGGCATCTTACTAATAATACTTACGTCAACTTATATAAAACCAGAACAAAACAAAAACTTAAATGGCTGCTCTCGGGTATATACTATTTATAAAATAAAACCCCATGGAAGGTTCTGGAGTGTCAGGAACATTTCAAGCGCGCTGATTGGTTCATTGGTTGTTGATTGCCATTTGTCTGTTTGCTAAGGAATCGTTCCCCCTTTTGTATTCGTCCTTTTCAGAACTCAGACTTACATTTACTGAGTGTGAAAATTATGCTACGCGGTAAAATTTTTTACTACGGTACTTTTTCATTTAAAAAAAAAACATCGAGCACAAAACATCGATGTTACAAAAACATCGGCTTCAATAAATCGATGTTTAGAATATCAATGTTTTTATCAAAACATCGAGATCGATGTCGCATCCCTACTCTGAGACCATGCAGGGATTATCGTCGCTTAAATCATATCACAGCACCAGACCACTACCCTTTACCCAGAATTGAAGACTTCCATCACATTTTAAAAGGCAAAAAAATATTTTCTAAACTTGATTAACTTAAACCCAATTACCGATTTCCAATAGCTGAGGAAGATAACAAAACAAAAAACAGCGAAAATAACACCATTTGGACTTTTGGAATTTAATGTAATGAGTTTTGGCTTAAGAAATGCTTCCTCCACAGATTAAAACAGATTGTTGAAGAAAGTATTCACAAATTCAAGAGTACATTATAACTAGATAAATAATATCCATCTATAACTTCTCAATGATTCAACATTGAGAAGTTGTAGACAAAAATTATTGGTATAGTTCATGTTATATACTTTTGTTCATGGAAATGATACAAGGAAAGCCAACAGGTGCCCACATCAAACAGTGGTTAGTGTTAAGAGCTGCTACAGAGAAGTCTCAGGTTTGAATCTGACTAAGGTATGGACATTTTTGTGCTGTCCCCTCATAGGGAGTGATGTTGGTTCACCTACATGGTACTCCCACAATAAAAAAGCCAACAAATTTCATGGTACAGAATGGGTGAACGACACAAAAAGGTTAGATAAAATTAAAAAAAAATAAAATATTTAAGTATGTGCTGAAATGGTAGGGCAGGAAGCTATGAACATCAAAATACACTGCTTATGTGAATAAATATAAGTTATTCTATTTGATTGCTTGAGATTTTGAGTGTTTTGGGACCTGGAAGATGACTGTGATAACATACTCTTGTGAATGATTAATCATGCTCCAATTAGATATGAGGAGCTCAGAATTTATTATTTTTGCAATTTCAACAAAAAATAAAATCACTCATGCAGTCTGAGAGTTCACTTAGTGTCTATCATTAAAATTATCTGAACCTGATAAAAACTTAGCTTCACAGTATCTAAGAGAAAAAGTAGAAATTAGAAAAATACTAGTTTGTAACATGAACTGTTACATGCAAAATAATAATAATAATTAACAATTGAATGAGTAAATAAATTGAATATGAGAACAATAATTTAGAAATTTTTTTATGAAGAATAATTATATTATGTTAACAAACAAATATTTTTCTTAATTCTATAAATATTTGAAGAAATTATATTACAACTTATTAAGGACTCATGTAGAAGATTTATGATTACTTTCTGTTTATTAATCCATCAGAAATGAATTTATAAGTTGTTTGATATTTAAACTTATCTTTAAAATGACACTGAGTGAAAATATAAGAATAAATGGCATGTTCATTACTACTATTTTTTCCAGCTAAATAATTTGAAGCAGTTATTATTTTAATGAAATGTATCCCAATTTTAATGTAAAGCAATTAATCATGTTATTCTCTAGGAATATTTCAACACAGTCAACAGCGTAGCTTGCTATGGGAAAGATTACAGAATATTTCAGTGTGAAAAAGAACTACCAGAAACCCTTTAAATGGTATTACAACTGAAAAACAAATACCATCCATTTCAAAGGGCTTTAACTAGAATGAAAATACAGTTTCTTTGTCCTGATAGAACAACAAAGGAATAAAATTCAGTTTAAACACAATTACCAATATTCTGAAATATTTTATGCCCAAACAGACTCAACAGGCACAAGAAAGAAGCTGTCTGAAAAAGTTTAATAAGGAGAGAACAATGAGTGGTGAATGGAAAAAAATCAGAATTGGCAGCTGCCTGCTTGAATGTAACCCAGTCATTTCCAGATTACATTGATTGTAATGGGTTGAAGAACAATGATATTGAATTTTGGACGACAAGAAAAAATGAAATCAGCTGGATGATGTTTCTCTCTGTTTTTGTATTGAGAGTAGTCAGAAACTACAGCATGAAGACACATGAGATGGGATCCAACTTACCCCTAATCAACACAATGAGCCACAGGAGAAAGAGAAAAAGTGTGGGGTATGTATAGTTAAGTAAGAAACAGCTATACTGATAGTAGTGATACCAACACATCATTGAATAAAGGTTTATATTTTTGTGATCAGAGAAAGAATAATAAACTGATACAGATAAATGTAAATTTTACTTGTGTATCCTGTAACAAAATAATCAGAATTCTTTGCCAGATAGATTTAAAAGATTTTCCTCTACAAATTATGTAGGCTTTAAATATTTTGCCTACTTTCCTATGTTTAAAGTATTAAATAATGCATTTTTTTCAAATAGAATTAATTACATTCTCTTTAAGCGAAAGTATCACACACATCAGAATAATCAAAGAATAGTGATTTACAAAAAAAAAAAAAAAAAAAAAAAAAAAAAAATTAAATAAACAGAAATGATATGCACTTACAAATAACAGAATCATATAAAACTAGATTTTTACTAACACAACTTTGCTATATATAACGAGATCTAGATCAATATTTTGGAAAGTATAAACATTTAAAAATAATTAAACACATTCATACACAAATGGAGAAAATATGGATAAAAATGTATTTATGACTGCAATATATTGAGGTTGATTTTTTAATACAAGATGTCTTTATAGAGCTATTTCTCACACATGGAGGAAATACACAGCTAACTGTGACAGTAAAATACACACTTGATCATTTGATTGCTGTTTGCATAAATTAATAATGGTCTTGAGACTTGAATGAGCATGTATGCTTTGTACATGAGATGCATTCAACCATGACTAGGAAAATAGCAACTAATGACTTAAAACCTCTCATAACTGAAATAAATTAGTCTTCTTCTATAGTTCTTTTACTGTCATAAGGAACCTCATATAATGTAAACTATTTATGAGGCATTTACCTTTTGTGCTGTTTCTATATTAACCCTCAAAAGCAATTGCAAAGGATTATTCCATCCTATGATAAGGTGCTCAAAGCATCAGAGAAATACATTTTAGATGCTTTTGAATACAAAACTAGAGGATGAAATAACTCATCACCAACACATTTTGAAACTGAAAGAATGTGATGGAAAAATACATCTGAAATGCTTAGAGGGTTGATGTAATGAAAGCAAACCCTACTGACTACAATAATACATTATTTCAAATAATTTTAAACATCCTTTTGACCTCTTAAGAATGCTACTGAAGCAAAGTTTTTGGAAAAGCTAAACAGTATTATCACCAGCATTTATCATTATTTTTGTTTGGTCCACATCATTTGTCTGTTGCTTTAATATATCAAATTTTTTATCAAAAATTTAAACTGCTCTGTTAAACTGCAAAATGCATACAGATATGTGACTATTTTGAAAACAGAATCCTTTCATTCATTGTGAAAAGCTTTTGTAACATCTTGAATATTTCAATTGTATTGCAGATACACCATTTATCAATCCAGTTATGCTCAGCATAAGCAATACATGTTAGAAAATTATGATTTTTGGTAAAATTTGCATTTTTGCTTAAGTATACACAAATATGTTAAACTTTATTTTCATCTTGTTTTCAAAAGGGGAGAATCAATGGTAGCCCATATTCTACTATGTCAGAGCTACCGCTGAAAAAGCTGAAGTCAAATTGATTCTCTATGTCTAAAACTGGGGAGGGGGGGGGGGGGGTTATTAAAAAAAATAGTCATGAAATTTCAAATAATGTTATTCAAATTTTGGAAAAATGCAAATTGACGTGGAAGATGCAAGTCATGCATGAGCTCTGCATTAAGTGTAAGATTTCAGCATAAAAGTTTTTCTTATGAATTTTCACATGTAATCTATAATAGCCCTTATGATAAATATTTAGTAAACAACTGCTCAAACTGTAATGAAATACATTGAAATTATATATTTCATGTTCTTTTTATAAATGATAATTTTTAAATAAATTTTTTTTGTTAATGTCAGATAGAAAATATACAACAAATTTTTCTTTCGGAAACAGGCATAAATTTTTAATTATTCTTTGTGAATATTAAAGTAATTACAAATTCTGCTCATCTACAATTATTAGTATATATTCTTCTTCTTTTCCCTCTCTCTCTCTTTTAAATGTGTCATAAGATTTTAAATATACACCAAGAATGCTGCTTGTTTTGATGGAATATAAATCTTTTGTAAAGTTTCTATACTTGTATCTCTTTCATCTTAATTTCTTTATCTTTATGAAATCCTCTTTTTTAGTCATTATTGTTACAATTAAATTTTTGATGATAAATGAAATTTTTTTAAAAACTTGATAGAGGTAAAATATTAACAATTATAATAAATATGCACACATTAATCACAATTGTATTATCAACAATATATTATAATTTATCACTGTAGAGATTGAAAAAATAATAACAAAATAAAAATATATGCCAAACTATCCAAATGATGATGATTCTGTACTTAAAAACAAAAATGTTTAGCCTCATCTGTTTGATCATTAGCTGAGGCAGTTTTGATGTAAAAATTCATCTTAGGTGTGACTGTGTTATTCTGTCCTTTTAGTTGAAACAACATAAACATTAGTTAGCATTATCATGAAAGAGGCATATTTTTTTATGGACAAAAAATTGTAAAATCTAGAACTATAGCACCATTAATGCTAAGAATAAAAAAGTTGCATCAATTCCAAATTTACTATATGTAGCAGTGGCATACCACGGGGTGGGCCAAGGGGCCCTGTTCCACCCCCCCCAAAAAAAAAGAAACAGAATTTGCATTATGAATATTGACCTTACATTATAAATATTTTTATCGGTTCAACTCAGCAACCTCCAAGATTAAATCCTGGGTGCGCCACTGATATGTAGATATATCAATTGGGGTGGGGGGGGGATGTTTAAGACACAAACTTTCATTATTTATGATAAATGTAGTGATTAAAATAAGGAATCATGATGTCAGAGCTAATGGTGTTTACTGTGGTATATCTATCTAAAGAAAAATCAAGTTAGGATAGTATATGAACTACTAGATGGAGAAAATTCTTCCTGTTACAAATGATTGCAGATATATTACCATACATTAATACAGTAAAAAAAAAATATTAAAAAAAAACTTCCAGATTAATAGAATGTTTTAATTTCTTTAAATATTATTAATTGGATTATTACAGTACTTTTAATCACCAATAATAACCAAAATTAATATATAAATAATGATAAATATCTTAACTTTCTTTGTATTTTCTTTGCCTCTTTCATATCATACCAATACTTCTTAAATACTAATATACTTGAGTTAGAAGAGGTATTTATTAGTGGAAAATTACTATAACAATACGAAAAACTTTTTAACAATATGAGCCAGAAACACTTGTATTTAAAAAATATATAGAATTTTTTAACACTAAGGAAGCTTATATGCTGCCATGGGAATTTGAGGATTCGTATCAATAAAGCCTGCACACCCTGTATTTTCTTCCCTGACTATGAAAAAATACAAATAACTCACCAAGTATATAATTTGCAGCATAGTTAAACATATATATATAAGTTTAAAAACAGTGAAATTAGTGTACAGATAGTTATCAATTTATGCAGAAAGCATTAAAACTTCATGAGCCATGATTGAAAAAAGGTTTATCGGTCACACATCTTCAAATTTCCAATCAATACAAATGTAACTCATAAAAATCATTTATGTGTCCTACAAATGCACCTAATATATAATAATAAGCATACATTATACATCTAATTCATGTATAATAAAACTATATGGGTACTCATTTAGCAAATACAGATTGAATAAAATTATGAATGAAATTTCAACAGTTAAAATTACACAGAAATAAATATTACCTAGGATTCATGCTACACAATCCAAAAAGCAATACTTCAGTGCCAGGTTTAAGGAAAATCAAAATGCATAAATAAATTGAGTAATAAACAGGATCCTCGTGACACAGTCCTAATCATGACTAAGAATCATTCATGATCCTAATGGCAGCAAAAGTGCTAATGAGGAGTCTCACATATGAATTTGGGAGAAAAAGATTGTTTCTTATGAAAAAAACACTGCATTTATGTCATTAACTGCTAATTTTTTGGGTGTAACATAAGATAAAAACAAAGGAATTACCAAATATTAAAAATGCAAAATATACTATAGCTGTAACAGACATCTACTCACACATTCCTAAATGCACATGAAACAACAAATAAAAAATTCTAGCGATAGATCCATAGAAATTCATTACCTGCAGCCTAATTTTGAGGCTATAGGGACAAGGCTTTTCACGTATTCAGTTTGACTATGTCCAGTTAGACCAGGCAAAAATATTACAACTGCTTGCTTTCCTTTACGTTCTATCATGCAGTTTTCTAACCAGTCTAGTGATATAATTCCTCCATCTTTCATTTCTAGTATTTCCCTAAAAAACACAACCATACATAATTAAACAGCACAAAATAGTTAAGTGTTTAATTGAGAGATAATTTCAAATTAATAAAGCATATTTTTAGTTTAATTTACTCTCAAAACTAAACTTATGAAATATTAATGTAAAAAATTTAAGTGTATGGCGGAATTATTATATATCTTACTATTGTAGTTACATAAAAGGCTTGAATGATACCAGTAAGACACTGAACTGATTACGCAACTTTTATTTAAACTTTAGCTCTTCTCCATTGACTTCAATCAGCATACCTATCTTCCCAAATGTTGTACTTTTCTCTCCCCTTAACCCATCTTGCCACTGCACTAATATTGCTGGGGGCATTTTTTTCTGCAACCCATCCATCCATATCATTAATCATAGCTCCTAAATTTTGTATATAGTGGAAATCTCCTATACCACATATCATGTAAAGGATAGCACAATTATGAAAGATTTTTCAAAACCTTCAATCAGTAAGGATATATAGAATTGGTTAGTTATAAAAAAATAATATATATATATATATATATATATAAAGAACAGAACCTATCATATTCACCTATTAGCATTAATGATAACAGACAGAGAACATCCCTGACATAGCATTAGCTTTAATACTGAAGTAAAATAATATGTAGATATTGTTGACCAAACTATATTAAATGTGTTTTCCTGCAATGCAGGATCAAGAAGATATCAACTTTATTATTTACAACCCCATATTTTATTACAAACTTTTCATGATATTTCCACAAATGTGATGGACACTTAAGGAAAGTGAAACAGGAAAGTGTTATGCTGATATATCTATATCTACAAAAGGGCCTGAGGTAATCTAGTGGTTACATGTTAGGCTTCAGATGGAGGATGCTCAGTTCAGATCCAATGAGTCCCATTGAATACCTTTGTATCTAGGCTAAATATAGGCACATTAAATCTGTAGACTGGAAAGTCTTTCATGTGGTCACAGAGATGGGGGAAGATACAAGGCCTCCAGATGTCACCAATGTGGGGGGGGGGGATGCT
Organism: Dolomedes plantarius; assembly: GCA_907164885.2. NCBI lineage: Eukaryota > Metazoa > Arthropoda > Arachnida > Araneae > Dolomedidae > Dolomedes > Dolomedes plantarius. The sequence goes on along the minus strand of OU015494.1, from coordinate 82,193,898 downwards.
TGGTCAAAATTGAGGTGGCACCAAGGGGTGGTGTTGATTCCCAGTAACCCCATTGAAAGAAACCAACAATTCTTGCAGATAAAGTGTGAATGTCTTTGAACAAGTGCCTCTGCATTAAAAAATAAATAAATAAATAAATATAAAATCCACAAATGCTACAAAACACTGTGCTGATATTAAAATTATAGAGAACAAAAGAGGAAAAATGTAGTTAATTCTTTCTGCTAATAATTAAATCAGTTAAGCTCTGAAAACATGAAGTCATAAAATGTCCATGAAACAGAATGATTAAAAGATATTTTTGGCACAGTTTATGTGTGAAAGGGATCAACAATATGATTTATGGCTATGAATAGATTCTAAAATATAATGATGTAACTTTCATTTACTGCAATGACAAAAGACTTTTAAGCTGTGACAGGGGCTACATTTTTCATTGAAAGAATAAGACATTATTTCTAATTTATGTTTATCATACTAATATTGCAGTAAACATCATAAATTATATTATTTCATATTGTAATAAAAATAATCCTCCCACATTGTAAAAATGATTATACTCATGTTCTAATCATAAATTAAATTTAAAATAATTACAAAACTTTCTAGTGATGAATATATTTTCATCTAATGCTAATTATCTCTCCTTTTATATAGTGTTTAAAGATTTCTGAAAACCTGTGAAAAAAAAGAAAAATTTCTCTTTCATTAAAAAGAAATTTGTTAAAATACAAAATTTATCAATATATATAAAACAGTTCCATAACTGACTAACTGACATACAATGCACAGACTAAACCGCTGGACCTAAAGGGCTGAAATTTTGCATGAAGATTCTTCTTATAGTGTACGGGTGCACTAGGAAAGATTTTTGAAAAATTCTTCTTAGATTTTTGAAAATTAAATTTTTAAGCTGTTTTAGTAACTTTTTTTGAGTTTACGTTTAAAATAATAATTTGAGGGTTATAAAATTTATATCACGATGAAGATCACAAAAATTCCATTAAAAGGAAATCGTTTTTTTTAATCTTTAACTCCATTTTTGGATTTTTGGTGAATTTTTGAAGATTAATTTTTAGAATTTAATTTATTAAATGCTGATCACGTGATTTCTTTTTCTGGTACTTTAAATTAATTTATCGTTACGTGCATAATAACAAAATAGACCAGAAAAATATATTTTTTCTTTGCTAATACGGCAGACGATTGGACATTATAAAAAAAAAAAAAAATATTAAAATACAGTAAAAGATATGTTCCTCAACCTGTACTATATTCTTTAGTATGTTCTATTAGATTTAATTTGAATACTTTCTTCTACATTAGTTTGTCTATAAATGTCCTTACGATTTTTTTATCAATATATTTAAAATTTTTTTTTTACATCAATTGCATACATTGATCATTGTATTTATTATATATATATATATATATATATATATATATATATATATATATTTTTTTTTTTTTTTTTGCATTCATTGCATACATTGACCATTGTATTTAATTTGAATGTACTCCGTAGCGAAGTGCTGGTTTTCAGCTAGTATTTACATATTCCTCAGAAAAATAACCATGATTGTTATGTAGTTTTTAAGTAAGCTCTTTTCAACCTAAGTTACTCTCAACTAATTCATAAGTTCACTAAAGGAAGTAATTAAGTAACAATCTCTTCATCTGCCATTTTTAATAAGCATTTACTACTTTGGGCTTCTTTCAATAAGCCTGGATGAAACCAGGCTGTTTGAGGAAACTATTGTGAATTTTCTAACTAGCCTAACGGTGTATGGACTCATCAGCAGCATAACTAAGCATTTAGGGGCCCCAGGGCAAGGACGCAAATTGGGGCCCTTGAGTAAATAATGAAGCATTTTTCTGGAGCCTGGGGCATTGCCCCAGCCTAGTTACGTCGCTGGGGCTCATTATAATAAGCCTAAAAAATATCAGGCTTATTAGTAAGTTGTCAATAAATTTCTAATTAGCTGGGTGCATTGCACAATTATGGCACTCTTTGCAATAAGCTGGATTTGTCAATTCGCCTACGACATATGTCTGTATATGTGGCAACTTGTTGTAGGGCTTTCAAAACAAACTAACAAACAAAAGTAAAGGCTTCTAGAGAGAATAAAACAAACTTTGTGATAATACTTGTTAACTGATACACATGCAGTCACTCTATTTAAAACAAAATATTTTTTTAACTCAAGTTGAAAAGTAAACATTTATTGTCATTAAATTCACAGTGACACTAAGATAATAATTTGCATAAGACTGAGCAAAAATATACATATATGTATTAACATGGATGTTATGATGGATTGACCTCATTTTCAAAACAAAGGAACATAGTAGATAAGTTTATTACATAAACACTTTTCTTTTATAACATTAGTTATACTTTCAATTATTGTAATAATTCCAATATTTATGATTCTATATTCCCATAAGGATAAAACTTATTTTTATCTACACTATAATGAAACATACTGTAATAATGTGCAATTATAAAATTTATTTATTATAAATTGTAATTGTCAATATTGTAATATTTACCACCACAAAAGCATATATTACTTTAGATAGAGGTGAATATAAAAGCATAGTGGTGCATAATAATAAGTGTATATTATTTTGGATGATGGTGCAATCTTATCCCGAATTTCAAAGATCATGTACTCAAATACAATCTTGAAACAATACCAAAGAGCATTATAGGGGGTAGGAATGTTCTAAACAATTTTAATGTTAGCTCCAAACAAAAATATTGCTGTAAAGTTTATAATGAGATAGTACTGGAAAGGTATTAAATATATTTTCAGACTACTATTGGGAAACAAAAGATTTATCAATGATCTCCAGGGTTGTCAAAATCATATAAGAATAGAAAGAAAACTTAAACTATAATGCAATTTAAATAGTTAATATACAAAAAATAAAAGACGCAATCTTTGATGACCAAATCCAAGGAGATATTCTCTAGGGATCAACAATATATATGGAAAATTTCAGATGATCGAACGCATAAGAAATATAACTAGTACTACAAAGGATTGTCCTAAAAATCATAGAGCAGTAGAAAGAAAATTAGAATCATTATACATCTTCAATGTTTAATATAAAATATAAAGAAAAGAAAGGCTGCAATTTTCAATGATTGATCTCAAGCAGATGTGGACTATAAACAATCAACAAAGTGTATAGAAAATATGAGACGATCAAAAGTATAAAATATATAAATAATCCTGAAAAAAAAAAATCACTTGTAATTAATAAAATAGAAACTGTAGAATATGATCAATTCTAAAGCTGTTAGGATATTTAATATACATGAGTTTGTCAGATTCTCAGTTCTTTATTCTACAGCAGGAGAGGGAAATTGTTTTGGCCCGAGGGCCACTTAGTGTAAGCAGAGGTTAGCAGAGGGCCACACCTTTAAAAATTATTGCATTTATTAGTTAACTCTGCATTTCAGGAAAGGTATAAATTGTACCATAAAAATCAATAAATATAAATTAAATAAATTATTGGCAGTTTTTCTGGCCATCCGGATTTTTCTGGGTGTCTTGATGGGCCACAAAAAATCTGCAGCAGGCAGCTATTTGCCCACCCCTGTTCTACAGAATGATAATAATGATTATTCAGAGATAATGAAGTATAACTAGCAAAAATATATAAAGATGCCTATAAAATATATATCTAAGCATTTTTTCTTTTCTTATAATCTATAACAGGGGTGGGCAAATAACGGCCGGCTACAGATTTTTTTGTAGCTCGCCAAGACACCCAGAAAAACTGCTAAAGGCAGCCGAAAACTCCAAGACAGCCAGAAAAAATGCAAAAATTTTATTTAATTTATATTTATTGATTTTTATAATACAATTTATACCTTTTCTGAAATGCAAAGTTAACTAATAAGTGCAATAATTTTAAAAGTTCTGGCCCTCCGCTAACACAAAGTGACCCCCATGCCAAAACAAATGCCCTCCTCTGACCTGTAATAAGCAATTTGTATTAAAATATGCATACCTGAAATGAATTTTAAAGATAACTATCATTTACCTTTGATATTGCAGATCAGGTAATCTACCTCGGAGTATATTAGCTAGAGCAGTTTGAGCATGAGTTCCAAAACACCAAAATGTAGGCCAATAACGATCCTGGAGAATAGGGCAGTTTTCAAGAAGAAAGGATTTAAATTTTCCTTCTTGGCATACTAAGAGAGGTTGCTGTAAAAAAAATTTATTTTTTAAATTCATGATATACTAGTAATACACATGTAATGTAATACATATATCTATACTATATATAGAATGAAGATACAATATAGAAAATATCACATATTATTAAGAATAAAGATCATTTTTGCAAAAAGGAATATATAAGTGAAGTCTCATCATCAAGAAATATCTCTATATCACAATAAAATCAGTCAAAGCAAAACAAATCTTATTAGATCCCCCAAACACATTTATTATAGAAAGTATAACATCCATTCGAAAACAGACAACATTTTCAAAAGACAGAGGAATTCTGACAAAACACACAATAACACGATTTACCATCTATTTAAGCATACTGAAAAAACTGCTTAGCTAAAAACTTATCTTTGGAATTTTATTGATTGTTTTTTTCCTCCTATATCGAGAGACAGTCAAGAGATCATAGCTCTCTTCTAGCACCCCAATACAAAGTAACTTCGTTTTTCCAGCTGTCAGTAGCAAAACTATAGTCCTTTAAGAAGGTGCACGTCATAAGATGATTAACATTCATAATGTCTCCAGATGAACAGAGAGGACAGTCATGAGAGTTTACCAAACCAATCCGGTAAAGGTGGCAAAATAAAAAGTCATGTGAAGTGGTGATTCGAAAATTGACAGTGAAAATATGATGAGTCAGATCCATTAGAATAGGATTCTTCAGTAGTTAGTTCCAAATCTTTCCGTTAGCTTCTATATTGTGGTAATATTTAATTTTGTTAGCAATGCAATTGTCATTAGATTTTTTGCTGAGTAGTAAGACACTAGAAAAGTTGGTAGATAAAGATTTGAACCCTTTTTTGCAAGATCATAACATTACCAATTTGATTACTAAATCAAGTTTATTACATAAAAAAATATTCATAATCTTTTCCTATGATGGAACTATAAAAAAAAAAAAAAAAAGCCTCCTGATTTGGAATTTTAGGCAATACTGTTTAGTTTCTTTTGTGTATCTAAAAAACCCTATTGGAATTGATATCTAGTCTAAACGCATAACTTTAATGGTAATCCTGTACCATTAATGCAGAGATTTCAGTTTTAATTCAATATTTAAAATTTCTTTTTCCCATCTTTTCATCGAGTGGGAAAACTAAAGTAAGCCAAAAAGTTAATGAACCCTTTCTGGTTTAAACTAGTACATGAGAGGTCTACAAATCACGAGGCTCATGACTGAGACACTGAAATTGAACAAATTTAAAAAGGTAATAGATGGTACATGTGATGCATAATTTTACTTATTTATACAGCTAAGCAGTATATTCAGTAATGAGGTTCTATTTCTTACATGAACGTAGGTATACAAAAATTTTAAAAAATATGACTGGAAAACAGATTTTTTTTGTAAGATGGTATTTGAAACCTGATGATTTTTAATTATAAAACTAAAATATTATGAAAGTATCTGTAAAATTAGGAACAAAAGCAATTGCTAGCCACATAACATTCTTATAAGATAGTACAGATATTTAGAACAAAGTAAATTATTAACAACATTCAATAATAATTGTATATTATATACATAAAACTTGACAAGTGATAAATTTTATTCCTATGTACTCAAAAAAGTTCTTCATATTTAAAAATGTAACTAATTTACTAGACAACTATTACTAACAATGGTAAAATACTGACATTATTTCCACAACAGAAAAATAGCAATGATATATTCATCTAATGTTTTTCAAATACTCTGTCCTGTAATTATTAACTTTATTAATCATAAACCTTTTAAAATAAGAATTTTATCATATTTCATAAAGCACGTTAGTGTTACTTATTTAGCAAACTTTGATGCACAATACGTGAAAAATGAAAAAAAATTTAAAGCGAATTTCTAGTACTTATCTACATTTCACTAATATTGTACTACTGTTGAGTTACTTTGCTGTTACATAAACATACTTTGTATGTATGTATAACAGCAAAACTTCTTTTCTATATTTTTTGTTTACATAAAATGAGAATATCTAAATATCATAGTGAGGTCTCGTCATAGTCGAGTCATAGTGATAGTCCACCAAATTAGATGTATGAATGTGAGTGATTTTTGTTTTTGATTACATGATACATAATACAAATCCATCACAGAGTGACTCTGTCAATACCTTACAATAATAAAGCATATACAGTTAAAACTGATATATTATTTACATAGCTAATCAAATATATGAATTAAAATTACATACAAAAAGAAAATAACAAACAATTACATTGGAAATCAAAAACTCAGTATTATGTAAATATATTATTTCTCCCCCACACATTTAACTACAACAACTATTTGGATATCAATAATAGATGGGATAAGATTAAAGATCTCAGAAATGAATGGCAGAATTGCAATTACAAACACCTAACTTAAAATTCATATTACAGTATACGCGGAGATAGAATACTTTTATGTATTACACTTATATATATTTATATGGTCTTACCTTTGCTATTCCATATGCATAATATATAAAAAATACCAGAAGTAAACATGGTACAAGTAATAGTTCGGAATTATTGTGGAATATTGAAATAATGTCCTCTGTGATCGTTAATTTTAAATCGACAGACATTTTGATTCACAATTATATCCGATTCATGCGGCCGTCTTTATATAAAAGAGTATTACATCATCGCAGAACATTGATTATACATCAATCAATATAGATAATATAAACAAATTCCACAGATACAGGGTTCAATAGTCAGCCCTTGTTCTGTGTACGAACAGATACTCGTTATTATTTTACTCTTTTTTTCGCGACTGCTGCAAAGTTCTATGCCATAAAATAAGTTAAAAAGTCTTAGAAAATAATTTAAAAACAGCTTAAACACGTAAATGCTAAAAGAACTGTTGACATAATGGAACAAATATGCCGTTTTTCATCTTCTACAGGTACACAATAAGCGTACTATCCGGCCCGCTGATGCAATTGTTTCCGTTTCGCGATTTTGAAAACCATACACAGATAGCAGACAATCACTCGAAGTATTGCCACCATGCTGTTAAATAGAAAGATAAAACGAAACCGAGCTACATGACGCATTCACCTGAGAATTACATGAAAGTGTGAAACTGATCAAGTATTTCCCGAAAGAGTCGTGGCGAATTTTGGTACCGACAAATTTTTAACCTGAAAAAATTTTAAATTGTCTTTATAAATTGATACAATAGATACATTTCATAAATTTCAGACGTAAAATGACACGTATATTGTTCGATGCTAGAGCTCTAATAATTAAAACTAATGCCGGTGGTTCACTTGTGCAGTAGAAGTAATTGGTAAAATCGAAAATGGCTTGGTGAAGAATTTTCTTCTAATGAGAGTATAAATTACTTTGCTCTCATATTTTTGAACTCTGTTGGAACATATCCGTGTTCTTGTTGTGGTTTGAAACAATCGTACAACAAGATGCACATTCTAAAGGAGGATTTTCTCAGATCTGAACGAGAAATTTTTATTTCTGGTGAACGGGAACTGATCGAAATTAAATTTGGAATTATTTTTTCCCCCAATGATTCCATATATATACACTGCTGGCAATTAAAATTGCAACACCATGAAGGAGGGATGGTAATAACGTCAAATTTGCATGAAAGGAAGAGGATGATGGGATGTGCAAATTATTAGCATTTAAGCACAATCGAACGACGCAGGAAGAGAAACGGCATCTCAAACTCTGCATAAAAGAAAAGTTACTCAGCGAGTTTCTCATTCGAAAATCGCATTTGAATGTTGGTTGTTTGTGAGAAGATCGGGTTATGCCGCATATAAGAAGGAGAAACGGCTACCAGCACCTGTCGGAATTCGATAGCGGCAGGATCGAGGCCTGTCGAGAGTTCAGTTTACCGTTCCGCGATATTGCTACTCGCATTGGTCGGAAACCTTGTTCGCGTCCTCGGTAATCTAAACAGCTTGCGTTACATTTCTCAGATCTTAAGGCCGGTGTCTGTACCCTATCTTCGAGGCCTCGGAGACGTCATCTTTCAACGAGATAACGCAAGACCGCATGTTGCCCGTCGTGTCATGACCTACCTTGACACAGAGGGTGTTCGACTGTTGCCCTGGGCAGCACGTTCTCCAGATCTCTCCCCCCATTGAAAACAGCTGGTCATGGATTCTGAGATACTCGGCTACCACCGCTCTCCAGCCACTACGATTGATGAAGTGTTGTTGTGTATCGTTTTATAAATTAAATAATTTAAATTAAATATACAGAGAATTAAATACCTTAATAATTTTCTCCACCTATTGTTTAACTTTGATGAGTGTAATTAGATTAATTTTCGCGCGAATTAATTGTGGTGGCATTCATGAAAGTTGAGCAAATGATAAATCAGGTTTTATGTCCTATAAATGTAACATGCAGGAAATTAATGTATTTTAGTGTTTGATCAACTGACATTTTCAATTTATTTTCAATTTTTTTTCATGTGGATTGACTGACGCAAGGTAAAGTTTTTTTTAAAAATTAAGCTTTGTTTAGTATTTTTATTTATTTCCCCCTTTTATTTTTAAGTTTAATTTTTTTCCTTTTATATATACACTGCTGGCCACTGTAAATGCAACACCCTGAAGGAAACATGCAAATAACATGAAATTTACAACATGCATTAGCGGAGGTGAGATATGCAAATGATTAGAATTTCAGCGCAGACGCACATCACGCGCGCCTGTGGCGCCACTTCAAAGCGCTATTTAAGGCTTGGAGATTTAAACGATTTCAAGTTCGGCAATTGTGCCTTTCTTGTGTTTTTTTTCAAAAAAAAGATCAATTATGCCTCGTCGAAAACAGCGATCATCTTTTGATCAAGTATCCGAGTTCGACAGAGGAAGGATAGTGGCCTACCGAGATTGTGAATTATCTTTCAGGGAAATCGGTAGTCGTATTGGACGAAACCAAACAACTGTAATGCGGATATGTGATCGTTGGATGCAGGAGGGTACGACGGACCGGCGTGTTCGATCGCATCCACCTCAGCGCACCACTTCACGTGTTGACAGGCAAATTGTGCGCATGGCAGTGACGGATCGCTCAGTCACATCACGAACCATAGCACAGCACATGCAGTCTGTAACGCATCATCCAGTGTCTGCGCGTACCATTCGACGCCGTTTACAGCAGAGTGGTCTGTCCGCAAGACATCCATTGCTTTGTCTACCCTTGACGCAGAACCACAGACGTCTCCGCCGCCAATGGTGAGATGACAGAAGGATGTGGACGGAAGAATGGAATGAAATTGTCTTTACTGACGAGTCACGCTTCTGTCTGCAACACCACGATGGTCGCATTCGAGTCTGGAGACACCGTGAAGAGAGGATGCTGAACAGCTGCGTTATGCACCGCCACACTGGTACTGCACCGTGTATTATGGTATGGGGCGGTATTGGATATCACTCTCGCACACCTCTAGTACGCATTGAAGGTACTTTAAACAGCCAGCGCTACATCTCCGAGGTGTTGGAGCCAGTTGTCCTTCCTTACCTTCAGGGCTTGCCCACAGCCATATTTCAACAGGATAATGCGCGACCACACGTGGCACGCATTGTCCAACGGTTCTTCGTCAATCGCCAGATTGAATTGCTTCCCTGGCCGCCTGGCTCTCCGGATCTTTCGCCGATAGAAAACATGTGGTCCATGGTTGCTCTACGATTGACCCAGATTCCATCCCCAGCTGCCACAGCAGACGAACTTTGGCAACGTGTGGAAGCTGCTTGGTCTGCTGTACCCCAAGAACTTATCCAAAGTCTCTTTGAATCAATGCCGAAGCGTGTGGCAGCGGTGATCTCCATCAATGGCGGCTACTCTGGCTACTGATTTTGGCAGGAACCACACTTAACAGAAGTCTATAAATTTAATCATTTGATACTTGGTCAACATGTTATCTACAAAATAAATTTTGTTGTGATATCTCTTGTCTTTCTTGGTGTTGCAATTTGGGTGGCCAGCAGTGTATATATATTTTAAACTATCACGTATTGGTTCGAAACACAGAAGTGCTTCTCGAGAATCTTTAAAAAATGGCGATACAGTTTATTCAGTTGCATTTAAAAAAAAGAGACGATTTTGCCCACTTTTTGCAAAGGAATATGTTGATAAGAGGACAACATGGGGTTTCCCCATATGGTTGTACCCGGATGTGAGAGGGTCAGAGAAGCTCTTGGACACGCTTGAGGCGAGTAACAACACAGATGATATAATTAAAAGTACCACGTGGAATGGACTAAAAAAAGATTATAAAAGGGCAGCACAAAAAAATACGGGGACTTTTTCCCTTTTTCCTGGTTGTCTGGTTGACGGAAGCTCTAGCTGGATGTCTCTGCACTGATCAATGCTACCGGTTGTTCGGAGCTGAAGAGGATTTTCGAAGAACGCCATTATGAAGAATATTGAGTAAAGACCTGGAGCTGGAGTAGATTCTTTCCCGATGTCTGATGAAGATTTAGTTACTTTAAGTTGCCTCGAGGCTCAAACTCCCCTTTCAGTTAAGTTTTATTTTTTTTAGCCATGGCATAAGTTAAATAATTTTTTTGGTTTTTTAAAGTGTTTTGGTCAGTCAATCTTAAAATTTTTTTCTTTTTATTGTGGCCATTTTTTTTCTTTATGTTGTTCAAAATGATAATTATTAATTTTATTATGAGGGATATAATTTAATGTTTTATGTTTGCAAGTAGAACGAGGGATATTACTAATATGTATGTGTATATTGATGTATAAGGAAGTTAAGGCAAAGAGATAAGATTTCTCTAAATTCTATTGTTTAACTTAAGATTATTAAATGTTATTAATTTGTGTTAATAGTAATGAATAAAAATTTTGTTTTGTTTCCCTCAGTTAAAATTGTGTCTGTCATGTTTTGTGAATAATCATTTGTGAATTTCTGTTAGCCACAGAATCTAGGTTATTGTTTTAGTTAGGAGATTCATTACACAACGCAATACTAACCACTATACGTTTTAAATATAAGGAATAAGTTTAAAATAATTAATTTGACTTTGTTTGAATTAAATAAATAAAATAAGTAATTTAAAGAAGTAACAAAAAGGTTAGATACAACAGTGTAGCGTAGACTTGAAGCAGCATGGGATGACTTGCCCGTATCGGTCATCCAAGCCACTGCCCTCTAGAAAGCTGTGATCTAGAGGGCAGTGGTTAGAGCCGTTTTAGCTGCCAGAAGCGGCAGCCGTGTGTACTGATTTCGGACCCTGTATACCCCCAAATTGCCTACAAATTTAATCATATTTTCTTCCTACTATGCTGTATACGTACATTAAGTAAAGTTTTGTTATTTGCTTTCCTTCCTGGTGTTTGCAATTTTAATGGGCAGCAGTATATATATATATATATATATATATATATATATATATATATATATATATATATATATATATATATATTAATAAGGGTGGAGCGAAAAAATGTTTTTTAAATTTTTTTTCTTTCCTGTATCATCAATCATTGATCCGTGGCCCAAGATGCAAAAGTGCAAAATTTCAACCTGTTTTGAAAATATCTTCAGGTGGCGCACTAAATGTGAAGTTTTGAAAATTAGTATAAAAAGGCGACTTTTAAAAAGGTGGTAATAAAACTCAATTATACATTTTTATTTGTTTTTATTTGTTACACAAATTAAATATATTATATTAAAAAGCATTTAAGCAATAGACTCCTCCTTAATAATGTTTAAGTATCATTTTCAGAAGTTTTTTGGACTTTGTTTTGTGTGAAAATATTGAGGTTTTGTCTCAAGAAGTGGCAACTCTTGCCTAGCTTTTATCTTCGTTCTTATATAACCGTCTCTTGTCTCTGAACCACAAACAGATAATGCAGCCTCCGTTACTAGCTTTACACACCGTTCTACTACCTGTGTGTGACAAGGAAACTTCTTAAAATACAGGAAATTGTCTCAAATTGTCTCCTGAAGAAATCCTAGTCTTTATTTCCGGACCACTGTATTTCATCGTCATTGGTGGTTCAGTAACATTTTCTTTCCACCAATTTATCAAATCGTAATAAGGTGATGCTCTGATCTGAAGTTCAGGAAGCTGAAACACGCGTACTTTTCTGCCTTTGGTCTGTTCTGTTGCCTTTAATATTCTTCGAAGAGCTAGTTTTCTTATATGTAACTCCTTGTCTTGTAACATAGCTAGCAAAAAATTTTCAAGGTGCTCAAAGAATAAATTTCGTTGAATAGTTTTTTTCGTTGAATCAAGTGAAAGATGTCTTATGTACTTAGAATTAAGACTGAAGAGCATATTTCTTTGATTTCTGAGCCATATTCTAAGTACATAGGACATCTTTCACTTGGTTCGGGTAATGCAATTACGATTAAAAAAAATTATAGTTGAGTTTCTAGAAAAAAGTTCCGAATTTCATACATAGTTGGTGGCAATTGGATGTGACGGTACTTCTGTAAATACAGGACAGAAAAACGGTGTCATTATACAATTGGAAAAATATCTTAATCGACCGTTAAAGTGGTTTGTGGGCCTACTGTATGCTAATGAATTACCACTCCGTCATCTTTTCGCCAGCCTCGATGGTACCACGACAGGTCCAAATAATTTTTTCAGGATACATTGGACAAAGGCTTGAAAAGTGCCTAGAATATAAAGTGGTGACCCTTGAAGCTGTAAGTTCAGAATTGCCGGATGTTAATGCTGAATTATTAAGCACCAATCAAAAATATTTATAGGAAATGTGCTCAGCTATTTATTGGTGACAAAATCCCGCCTAGCTTAGTTAACAGAGATCCAGGAAAACTAGCCCATTCCCGATGGCTTACTTGGTCAAACAGGATTCTTCGAATATATGTAGGAAAAACGAAACGATCAGTCAACCTGAAAGAACTTGTCGATTTTATCATGAAAGTGTACGCACCAACCATGTTTGACATCAAGACTAAACCTTCTTGTAAATATCGGTCTATCCGCGTTTTTTATATGGTTAGAATATGCAAGACAAGTATATGCAAGACTTCGTATATACTTCGTATATGCAAGACAAGCTGAAGAGAGTTGTATTAAAAACTATTCAACGAAATTTATTCTTTGCGCACCTTAAAAATTTGTTGCTAGCTATGTTACAAGACAAGGAGTTACATATAAGAAAGCAAGCTCTTCGAAGAATATTAAAAGCAACAGAACAGACCAAAGGCAGAAAAGTACGCTTGTTTCAGCTTCCTGAACTTCAGATCAGAGCATCATATTATTACGATTTGATAAATTGGTGGAAAGAAAATGTTACCGAACCACCAATGACGATGAAATACAGTGACACGGAAATAAAGACTAGGATTTCTTCAGGAGACAATTTGAGACAATTTCCTGTATTTTAAGAAGTTTCCTTGTCACACACAGGCAGTAGAACGGTGTGTAAAGCTAGTAACGGAGGCTGCATTATCTGTTTGGGGTTCAGAGGCAAGAGACGGTTATATAAGAACGAAGATAAAAGCTAGGCAAGACTTGCCACTTCTTGAGACAAAATCTCAATATTTTCACACAAAACAAAGTCCAAAAAACTTCTGAAAATGATACTTAAACATTATTAAGGAGGAGTCTATTGTTTAAATGCTTTTTAATATAATATATTTAATTTGCGTAACAAATAAAAACAAATAAAAATGTATTGAGTTTTATTACCACCTTTAGAAAAGTCACCTTTTTATACTACTTTTCAAAACTTCAATTCTAGTGCGCCACCTGAAGACATTTTCAAAACAGGTTGAAATTGTGCACTTTTGCATCTTGGGCCATGGATCAATGATTGATGACACAGGAAAGAAAGAAATTAAAAGAATTTTTTTTGCTCCACCGAAATTTATATATATTCAGTTGGCTCTCTGTTTAACAACGCTCTACTTAACGACGATCTCTGTTTAAGGACGATATTTCCCAGTCCCGGCCCCTAAGACGTAAAAAAATTCTATTTAAAGACGACTTTGTTTCTGTTTAACGACCAATTTTTTTTACATGATAAACTTTTTCTTCAACATTTTATGTGCAGGAGGCGAACCTTCTGTGGGGGAAAACAAGTTTGGTTTCAATAACAGACCTGGAATTTCCTTGCTGTTTGCAATGTTGCAATCATAGACTTTTTGTAGTTGGAAAAACGGGGGGGGGATTACTGTTTCTCGGAAGATCGAATATTCTTCCATGGATCTCTTAGAGCGGGAGCTGAAACACTCTATTATCCCTACCATCTGTTGTCATGTGAATTACGAACTGTCCAATAGCAGCCCTCTCTCACTCCTTCCGAGAAGAAGATGTTCATGTTTAGAGAATTCATGGTTGTGTATAGGAGCTCATTCCAGTACGAATACGAGGTGAGCAGAACAAAATGGCATCAAAGCGAAAGTATCTTAAGCTACAAGAAAAGATGAAAATTATTGAAGACTGGGAAGAAAGTGTTGGAATAACAAAAGTCCAATTCGCAAGACAATTTCAGCTACCCGAGTCTAATCTCAAAGGTATTTTAGCAAGCAAAAAGAAAATTCAACGTGGCCGATCAGAAGAGTTGGATAAGGCAGTCCTGCAATGGTTTCATGAAGCAAGAGCATTCAACATTCCCATTTCTGGAGTGATATTTAAAGAAAATGCTATAGTTCTGGCAGAAAAGTTTGGAATGCAAAATTTTCAGGCTTCGGGTGGTTGGCTAGCAAAGTTCAAAGAAAGATATGGGCTTGCATTTAAAAGCATATTTGGCGAAAGTGGCTCCGTGGATGAAAAAATAGTGGAAGAATGGAAAATAGTGCTAAAGGGGATATTAGATGGATATGAGAAGAACATATTCAATGCAGATGAGACGGGCCTATTCTACAATATGGTGCCTAATAAAAATTTTAACGTATATGGGCGAAAAGTGCTTTGGTGGAAAACTCAGTAAGGAACGACTGACTGTTTTACTGTGCACTAATTCGGATGGATCTGAGAAATTTCCACCACTAGTTATAGGCAAATCAAAGACACCAAAGTGTTTTAAGAATATCACCAGGAAACATTGTGAGTACCGGAATATTAATGAAGCGTGGATGACATCACAAATTTTTATTGATTGGATTAGAAAACTTTATGCAAAAATGCATCAAGAAAAGAGAAGAATTTTACTTTTAATCGACCGCTGCACTGCACATACTCCAAATATCCCTGGACTTACAAATTTGACTATTCATTTCTTGCCAGCTAATTGCACTAGCAAGTTGCAGTCATTAGACCTGGGTATCATTCGCAGTGTGAAAGCATACTACATAAAATCTTTAATTAGGAAATTAATAAACAATTCGGCTGACAGTATGAAAATTAGAAAAATTACGATCTTGGAAGCAATGTCCATGACAACATCAGCATGGAAAGAAGTTTCTTCATCCACAATAAAAAAAGTGCTTTCGCGTTGCTGGAATTCACAAAGATATTTTAGTGGAACTGCAAAGTACGTATGTAGAAATCAACGAAGATGATATTACCCCTGAAGAATAGAGTAGTCTTGTTGAAGATGAGGATGTTTCAATTCAAGATTTCTACAATTGTGATGAATCTGTTTTAACAAAATATTACAGAAATGTAGAACAAATTTATAAAGATATAGTAAATGAAAACACAGTGTCAGACGAAGAAGGTGAAGTTGAAGACACGGAAACGAGACACTGCCACTGTCTTACACAGATACAACTTCTGCTCTAGATGTTCTCCAACTCTAAAATTTTTTTCAATGCGGAGGCTAGGGTGGTTCGAAAAAAACTTTTTTTTTTATTTCAGATCGCTAGAGTGCAGAAAAGTTGCCATTGGTATAGACGTTAAAAAAGCACTAATTATTATTTTTTTATTAATTTGTCTTCCGGTCGCGCAATGCCATCGAAGTTAGCAAAAAATTGTGTAAAACCTTAATTTTTCATAATATTTTTAAGCACACCAGATGGTTTTAATTGCATTCCTATACCATGAATTAACTACTAAAAGTATGTAAAATCAATATATATGCACTTATTATACATTTGTTTCATATCTTCTGGTCGCGCAACATAGTACAAAATGAGTAAAATTAGTAGTTTTTGCAAAATTTCAAAGTTTGACTGTTTAGTACATTTTAATCATACGACTTTTAGAGATGCTATAGTTTAATTCTATTAGAATATTATATTAAAAATCCAAGCATATAAGATAAACTTTGATATTCAAGTGGAATTCGGTCGCGCAGCTTCGTCAAAAACAGCAGAGTAGCCTACCTGGACAGAGAGGCGAGGCGTACGTGACGAATGCCAGCGATGCGCTCGCAGCCGGTAGCAGCCATTATCGTTGTCTGACAATTTTGTTGTTTGACAATGTTTCCTTTCAGATAATTTAGAAATTTTCTAATAGTAAATATTTGGTAATTTTTTTGTTTCAATATTCAATTGTTGGTGCAGTTCTTCGTTCATTTTGTTTACAAAACGACCCAGAATTCACCACGGGGAGGTGGCTGCACTTCGAGTTCCACCCACACCTTACCCAACCAACCATCCAATGTAGGGTGTGTTATTTACAATATGTACAAATTTATTTCGCTTTCTCTCTCTTTATGTTTCCTTTCTAGTCTTTATCTATCGATAAACATTGAAATTCGGATTTGTGTGAAAAAGTTGGCATCGCTGAGCGTGACAGTAATGTAGTTCTAATATAGCCGTCTCTGGAACTGTGTCCACACACTTTACTTGAAGCTTCGGTCACTAGCTTAACGCATCTTTCAACTGCCTGTGTATGGCATGGGAAAGCATCTAAAATTGTAACAGGCTTGAAGTCATTGCTCACATACTGTTTTATCTCTTCATTAGTCAATGTTCTTAACAGTGGAAGAAGAGTCAGTGTACTGGTGTTCCATTTGATAATTTAGGTATAGTCTTTAGCTTCAAAGTTTAGGTTTGGTGGTTTAAAGATTCTGATAAAGCCACTTTCAGATATTGCTTGCTTTGCCTTCATGATACGCTTAAAGCCCATCTCTCGGATATGGTTTCTTTCATCAGTTACCATAGCCAAAAGTAAATTATCGGGATGGTCAAAGTAAGCATTCCGTTGTAAAACGGGATCAACAACTTGAAGCAGCTCTTCTGGTAAATACCTTGTAGATTCAATAGTTTTGTAAACATGTCTAGGCCCGGTTTATTTTTATGGCATTTGCGGTTTATTTTTATGGCAAACCACATAGGCATATAACATTTGAGAATGAATGTGACAATTTCTCTCAGATTTTCAGAAGGTCTTGACACACTGATGTAGCGGCGCAAAACTCGGTTTGCAGTAGTAAGCCATCTTGAATGTGACATTGGGCCAGGATCACGTACTACAAAGTCTTCTGAACAATGTCCTGACTTGATGACTTCTGATATCTCAAGCAAGTACAATTGGTCCTTGCTAAGAATACGCTTGTCAACTTTGGAATCTCACAATCAATAGGATTAAAATCAACAACTGGTAGTCTTTCACAATCAGGTAGGGCCTTTCCAATCGGTCCGGAATATCCTATTGGGCCTGTTGTATTTCCATCTAAGTGTTGGAAAAGGTGGCGGAATGGCAGTTCGTTGTAATGGAGAAGACAAATACTCCATTGTAGAGGTCTTCCCACATGTATCTCTATTTGTCGAATTACACCATTTCTTAAGCCCGTAGTAATAACAGTACCGTCACACCCAACAACTTCCAATTTGTCATGTAAAAAGCCATTTTCTGATAAATAAGACGTGATGCTTTTGGCTATGTCGGTTGCTGAGCTTGAAGAAGGACAAGTGTCCTATGTAAGTGGAGCCTGGATCCTGAATTAAAGAGAATGCTCCTCCTTATAGGTTCTGCGAAAGTGTTTTCTGCCAGTTTTTTCAATTGACAATGTATTGTCTTTTCGTCCATCAAAGTAAAGACCATAAATTTCTAAACTTATATCACTTTGCAAACTAGCTCTCACACAAGTTTTTTCTCTTCGGACTTTACTCTTGTCTACAACATAGGAAGTATCTGATTCATTAATCAACCCAACATCTTGCAGTACACTTGAAGCAATAGCAGCCGTAGCGCGATCCGATACGCCATATCGGTCACTCGTCACGGCGCGGCATTCGCCACGTACGTCTCGCCTCTCGGTAGTAGGCTACTCTGCTGTTTTTGACGAAGCGCGACCGAATTCCACTTGAATATCAAAGTTTATCTGATATGCTTGGATTTTAAATATATTATTGTAATAGAATTAAACTATAGCATCTCTAAAAGTCGTATGATTAAAATGTACTTAAACAGTCAAATTTTGAAATTTTGCAAAAACTACTAATTTTACTCATTTTGTACTATGTTGCGCGACCGGAAGATATGAAACAAATGTATAATAAGTGCATATATATTGATTTTACATACTTTTAGTAGTTAATTCATGGTATAGGAACGCAATTAAAACCATCTGGCGTGCTTAAAAAAATTATGAAAAATTAAGGTTTTTCACAATTTTTTGCTAACTTTGATGGCATTGCGCGACCGGAAGACAAATTAATAAAAAAATAATAATTAGTGATTTTTTCACGTCTATACCAATGGCAACTTTTGTGCACACTAGCAATCTGAAATAAAAAAAAAAGTTTTTTTCGAACCACCCTAGCGGAGGCACTTGTCGCGAAGACATTCGCCTATAATTCACCGCAGTTTTGCTGGCCACTTTATTATGGGGGCGCCATATAGGCGGGCCAGCATTGCCCCGTATGAAGGGACGACACAAACGGAGGCATTTTAGTAGCGCTTCGCCAGGATTCGATCCGAACACCCTCAGCACCGAAAACCAGCGCGCTGTACCACAAGGCCTTTCTCTAACTCTATATTACATCGAATATGTCGAATATGGAAGATGACACATTTAACATTTTAGAAATCTGGAAAAGAGAATAACGAAAACAAGGCGAAAAATGAAGCAATCAACACTTTTTGACTTTTTTAAAACCTAATTTATTTTATTGTTTGTACTCTTTTTTCAATGTAATTTAAAATAACTTTTTGGGAATAAAATAATAATGATAATAAAAATAACATTTTTAAACACGCCAATATATTAAGAAATATATTGACAGTCCTAAGCCCGTAAAGTGTGAAGGGAAATATTATTTTTCACAAATTCTGTTTAACGGCGATCTCTACTTAAGGACGATTTTTCCCGGTCCCTTGAAAGTCGTTAAACAGAGAACCAACTGTATATATATATATATATATATATATATATATATATATATATATGAAAGATATAAAATTTAAGTTGATCCCCTGTAAATTTTCTTCCCTTCCCATGCTTAAGATCGCATTACCAAATTCTGTTTTCAAGAACCCAGGAATATTTTTCATAGCGTCAGCAATTCCTGGGCAAGCCACGAAACTGTGCGACTACTTCTCTATGCCCAAATAAGGTAATCGTCCTGCACAACTGATGCAGCTTGCAAAAAACATCTTTGGTCAGCAAATTCTTCAACCGCAGATACCTCTATACTCAAACCCCGGGAATCACTCGGGTGTTGGCTTTCCATTAGATCAGATGTCTGTTTAGCCACTAGGAAATAAATTTCTTTTTCTAATAGTTCTGTAATCTGATCTTATTTCATTACAGAATTTATAGCCGGCAGGATGTTATTCTTGTCCGGGGTGCCCTACGATTTTCGAATGATTAATTATAATTGTGTTACGAAGAAAATTTTACGTATGCAACGTATTATATCTTCCATAAAAGAAAATTTTAAGTGTCTATCCTAAAAAAATGAAAGGATATTTGTGCAACGTCATGTGCTCCAATGAACGTCATGTGCTTCATGTGCACGTCATGCAACGCCATGTGCTTCAAGTGTTTAATTCCATACAAGAATTTCAAAAGCTTCTTTAGAATCTTCAAATGGTAATATTACGTACAAGAAATTTATGCGAGTCTACTTTTCACCTCAAAGGATCATCCTTTTTTTCAATATGAGTGCTCAAGTCTCTGTTTACGCGGCTCTCCTTTTTCTGTGTGTCACTTATTACAGCATAAAATTGTTCCGCTTTCTTCACCTGCCCACAACGCCTCACTTTGTTTTGAATTACTCCAATCGTGCAATGCTGCTACTAAATTATGTTGTGCTGCAACCAGAAGAAAAATGTTTGCTCCTGCGTCAACAACTTGTTTCGGATCAGACTTTTTCCCACTCCTTCCCCTACGAAAGTTTGGATTTGAAGTTATGTAACCATTGGTGGTATATTTCCATAAAATTAAATGTTATGCCGAAGAAAAAAATTATTAAAATAAATAAATAAAAAATAAATATTTAAATTGGGACTTTTAAACGTAAGACGAATTGTCTATAAAATTGCATAACTTTTCACATATCTGTTTTTATGATTGATTATCCTTAAGTAAAAGTTATAATGATAAAATTTTATGAAAGTGTGTAAGTTATGTATGTGAAATTATAATTAATGTTTTGAAATAAGTTGATACTAAAAAGGGTTAGCTATATCAATTACAAACGTAAATTTAATCATACTTTTGTTCAGAAATTTAACATTATTTTTATTCTTTTTAAACTAGCCAAGATCGTTCTTTGCAGATCGTTCTTTTAAGTATCTGTTTCTCACACGCAGTTTTAAATCTAGTAAAATACGGAGTAAAGTAGGTCATTCCTACTATAAACATGGGTCGAGAGCCAGCGTGCGCATTATTGTATACACATAGTTGAAGGTTATGTTCCACAGCAATAAATATCGTGTAGCCATCCGCCGCTCAGACGAATCGGGTGTTTGCGGAATTGTACTTGTTTTTCAGTTTTATAATGTTTTCTTTTTTCCTTTCTCGCCTCAATAATGAGTGATAAATAAATATAATTTCTCAGAGCCTCTGTAAAAATAAGTCGCGTAAAAGTTAAATTTGCTTTCTTTCATTTTGTATGATGTATGTTCTTTCTTCGTTTCTCTTCCATGTTTTAATCAATGTTTTTTGCATTTGAGTCTTTAAATTATCCACATGAATATTTTCTCATCTTTATAAAATATTTTAGAAATTATAAGAGTTAAGAATTTGTTTTATTATATTGAAGTATTAAAGTATGGTTTTGAATCCTCGTAATTTTATTATGTTGAAGGTTAGTCAGGAATATAAGTACTATAGGAGATTTTCTGGTGTAAAAGTAGAAATTCAAGGCGTAGTTTGTCATATAAACGGAGCGTCCTTCTAATAGCTGCTAGGGTACCATAATAAGCCACGGATGATTTTTCACACCCGTCTGCTAATAAATGTTCTCCCACTCCGGGAAATTTCTCAAAATAGAAAGAATAGAGAATAAATAAATAGGAAAAAAAAAGTATAAAGCGAGATAAGTTTGAATATATTGAATAAAGTGTGAGGAATATTACATATTTTATCAATTAAGAGAAGGATTTATAAGTTTTGAACAAGCATGAGCAGTTTTACATGTTTCTTTCAATTCACATATTGGTTACAGTTTTTAGTTGATTATTGAATGATTATGAAAAGTACATGAATAATAATGAGAAGGAAAGGAAGTTGTTTGGAAGATTGAAAAGAAATTTGAAGGGTGATAAATTTTGATTCCATACATTTTAAAAACAAATACTTTTTCTCTTGTATTTTATGATGTGTTTTTGATTTAAAGGAAAATAATAATAGTGATAATAATAATGGTGATAATAATGTGAATGTCAGAGATCCGTTTCCTTTTTGTTTTGTTGGGTGCCTAACACCCCTTTGACTCCACTTATGTGGTTAAACTTTGTGTGTAATTTTAAAAAAAAAGAAAAAAAAAGCGCTATCTTGTTTAAACTCTCTTTTTGAGCTATTTCTGTGTGTACTTATTAATGTGGATCTCATAAGGAATTGTATAGTTGTAGTATTATTTTGAGAAAAATTTCTGGAACAGATGTGGAGTTCTACATTACATTTGAGTATTATAGGTGTTTTTTATATTTTTGATATGTTAATAACTGATATTGTAATGAACATTGTTGACACATGATGAAGATAACCTAACTTTGATGGATTTAGATACCTACCTAAATTTCGTAGTTAATTATATTTCTTTAGAGAACTTTTGATGCTAGTTTGCCTTCCACAAATTACCATCTGAATTATTTTAAAAGAATATTTATTAAAAGGAATGTTGATGTGCTTAAGTTAAAGAAAAATTTTGTCAATGTTAGGGCTAACATGACATGTCACAGGTTACCCCTAATTTTGTCAAGTGTGTTGATGATCTGAGTTATATTTTTTTTGTTGACACCGGAGAACCCTTTTACTAGCACAAGGGGTAGTTCCTCCCCCAGAGGGATGAGCCTCTTGCTGTCTTTGCACCAAGGCACCCTCGTGATCACTGACAATCTTTCACGTTAGACATCACAGAGGATAGCCCATTTCACCTCCAGGTTTGTCACTTATGTCATGATAGGTACCAATGCTTTTAGAATTTGACTATTTTGAAGAGAAACTAGTGACGATGTTAAAGCACACAATGTTTTTGAGTATTACCTAATATGAAGCTGATGCCCATTTACTTAATTAAGAAGTTATAACAAGTTATTTTGAGTTGTTTAATTTATGATCTTATATATTGTTAAAAAACTTGACAGGTATCTAAATTCTATGCTGTAATTGAAGTAACACTTTCAGAATAATATAACAAATCAATTTTATAATTATTAAGGTGAATTTTTAATTTTATAATATTTAATTTAATGTCATGATGCATTCTTTTTCTCAGTTGAGTTGTTCTTATTTTGTTTTTATTTTTCTATATTTTTTTCAAAAAATTGTCGGGTTGTGATGGCCACACAACTCGAAACTTTTTTTTTCATTCGGCAAAATTTTTATTTTTGGTTTTTGGGGTTTTCCTTTGAGAGCAACTACGGTTGAGAAACTGAATCCATTTATCTACATTTGTTCATCCACAAAAATTTTCTTTTGAAGTGGCGGGAGGAATTTGTGTTAACCTCCTTTCCAACTTCATAGTAAGCATTCCTCAGCAAACGTGAGGATACACGGTTGTTTGAGAGAAATGTGATTTGTTTGTCAGAAGTAAGGTATGTTTAAGGTATAAAATGTGTATTGCTATTCAAACGAATTTTGATGTAATGAAGTTGTTTTATTAATGTAAAAGTACTTTGAAGAAAAAGAAGAGATATTGATATGGAATGAATGTAAAAATTTATAATATTGTAATTTTGCACGAATAGAGAATTGTAATGAATATGAGAGTACTCAAGGAAGTTAAAAAATATAATACAGTGAATTTTGATAGTGATACAAACAATGTCAGTATTAATATAATATAATGTGAGAACTAATAATACAATATGTGGACAGTGTTAAGAGATAGTTTCCAGGTAGTGTAAATATTTATATTGTGTTTTATTCATATCAAATATATCAAGATAATATGTCATGTAATAATAGAATTTATGTTATCGTCTTATATTTTGAATACCAGTCTTATATTTTGAACTTATACTGTAATTATGGTTAAGTGCATACGAAGCAAATAAGATGAAGGATAGTAGGGAAACCGCATGGACCTGCTATCTGGAGGAACCATTGTGGACTTTGCCAGATATTTTTGTAATCTTCTGTTATATTCTGTATAATTGTAATATTTTGTAGTTTATTTTTTATGTTATGTATGAGAGCCTCCACCCAGGTAGACAACGTTTTTAAAATGGGGGATATGAAAGATATAAAATTTAAGTTGATCCCCTGTAAATTTTCTTCCCTTCCCATGCTTAAGATCGCATTACCAAATTCTGTTTTCAAGAACCCAGAAATATTTTTCATAGCGTCAGCAATTCCTGGGCAAGCCACGAAACTGTACGACTACTTCTCTATGCCCAAATAAGGTAATCGTCCTGCACAACTGATGCAGCTTGCAAAAAACATCTTTGGTCAGCAAATTCTTCAACCGCAGATACCTCTATACTCAAACCCCGGGAATCACTCGGGTGTTGGCTTTCCATTAGATCAGATGTCTGTTTAGCCACTCGGAAATAAATTTCTTTTTCTAATAGTTCTGTAATCTGATCTTATTTCATTACATATATATATATATATATATATGTGTGTGTGTGTGTTAGTGTTAAGCCTTAATTAGAGAGAAGATAATAGCTAAGATAATTAAAGGGGGCTTCAGGGTAGATTAATTTCGTGGCGTCAAACGTCACTGTTTTTCACAATTCTTAAAGTAACTCGAAACGCGCAACAGAGACAAAAACGGGGAAATTCCCGCATGGAGTTTAAAAATACACTCATGTCCATAAATTAAGGATAATTCATAATCACACGGAAATCGACTCTAAAGTAGAAATTTCACCTGTAGAATTATCACACACATCTTCAAGAATAATATGCAAATTACAAGAAGCCACCAGATGACTCCGATGGTACGCCACAATGACGAGAGTGTAAGAGAGGGGTATATAAGGAATGGTGGCAAAGAAGTAAAGTTGCTCACAACCGTTCTGTAAGCCGCTCAGTGCCATAACCGAATAGTTATGACACAGAGGACGCATGTGGATGATTTTTTACGTGGTAAAATTATCGGCCGCCTGGAATGTGGGCGCACTCAGATGGAAGTATCTGAGGAACTTGGAATTGCCTAAAGTGTCATCTCTAGGCTTTGACAACGATTCCAAGATGGTGGAAATGTCAGTAGACGTTACAGTAGAGGTTGCCCCCGAGTTACAACGCCGAATGAAGACCGGTATTTGGCAGTAACTGCCAAAAGAAATAGACGGAGCACAGCATCCGACCTGTCTCGTCAGCTATCTGCAGCCACGGGTACCACAGTTTTAAGGCAAACCGTGTACAGACGTTTGGGAAATAGTGGTCTATATGCTCGCAGGCCGGTCAGATGTGTTCCGCTCACGGCAACTCACTGTCGGCAGCGATTAGCCTGGAGAGAGAACATGCAATGTGGACATCGTCACAGTGAGCTTGTGTGATGTTTTCCGACGAGTCCAGGTTTAGCTCGCAGACTGATTCACGTCGGACTTTCATATGGAGAATGCCAGGTATCCGTTACCACCAAGACAACATCATTGAACGACACCGTGATGGTGGTGCAGGATTGCTTGTTTGGGGTGGAATTATACTGGGCTCCAGAACAGATCTGCGTCTTCAAATCGGAACCATGAACGACCACATTTATCGGAACATCATTCTGGAACATTGATTGGGAACATTTACGTTTGTTTAGGGATACCATGGGCGCAGAATTTGTGTTTATTGATGACAACGCCTGTCCTCACCGAGCAAACATCATAAACAAATGCCTTCAATCTGAGGATATCACCCGTATGGAATGGCAAGCATTCTCACCTGATTTGAATCCGATAGAGCATGTGTGGGACATGCATGGCCGACGAGTTGCAGCCCGTCAACCACCTCCCACATGTGTACCGGAACTTGAGAGAGCATTGCTTGCTGAGTGGAGTAATCTTCTCCAAGATCAGCTCGATAATTTGATATTCAGCATTCCTAAGCGTTGTACGGACTATATTTCATCGCATGGGAGACTTACAATGTATTAACCATCATACCAAACATGTAATATTACGTTTTTGTAAAGGAGATATTTTTTACAATTGCCCCAGGAAGCAAAAATCGTAGTTTTTATGAATGGTATTACAGATACACTATCTTTTTTTGTTCTTTATCTTTTGTGTAATAAATGGGTTTTATGAATAAGTCACGTTTGTTTTGTTTCTGAACCTTTATTTGCCGGAGCTGGCATTATCCTTAATTTATGGACATAAGTGTAGAATCAAACCTGATTGACGGGTTAACAACGCCCCAGCCACATCTTCGGTGCAACGTCATAAAAATATTCTGGAAGCTTTCTGGGGAGTTTGAAACAAAGGAGTAAGTTAGCAGATAGAGATTAGAGCTGTCCGCCGCTGGACGTGGTCGCGTCGCGAGCTGAGAGAGGATGAAACGTGGTGCGGATTGAATTGATTTTTAATTAATATTAGTTAATGAAATTCTTAGATGTAATTTAATAGTCTTTCTTTACCGCAGACCTATTTTTGTTGACTGCTAATTATTTAGGGGAAAAGTTATGCGGGAAGGACCGTGTCTCACACACACACACACACATGTATATATATATATATATATACTGAAGAGCCAGAAAACCTGCACGATACTGGTACACTTCCCTAATATCGTGTAGGGCACCCACGAGCACGCAGAAGTGCTGCAACACGATATGTAATGGACTATACTAATGTGTCTGAAGGTATCCTGGAGGTAATTCACATCATGAATCCTGGAGGGCAGTCCACAAATCCATAAGAGTGCGAGGGGGTGGAAATCTCTTCTGAACAGCACGTTGCAAGTCATCCTAGATATGCTCAATAATGTTGATGTCTGGGGATTTAGGTGGCCAATGGAAGTGTCTAAAGTCAGAAGAGGGATCCTGGAGCCATTCGGTAGCAACTCTCGACGAGTGGGGTGTCCCATTGTCCTGCTGGCATTGTCCAAGTCCGTCGGAATGCATAATGGACATGAATGGATGTAGATGATCGGACAAGAGGCTTATGTACCCGTCACCTGTCAGAGTCGTCTCTAGACGTATCAGGGGACCCATATCACGCAACTGCACACGCCCCATACAATCACAGAAACTCCACCACCTTGAACATGTTGACATGTACGGTCCATGGATTCATGAGGTTGTCTCAATACGTCTCAACACGTTCATCCACCTGATACAATTGAAAACGAGACTCGACAGCCCCGGCAACGTGTTTCCAGTCATCAACAGTTCAATGCAGGTGTTGGAGGGCCCAGACGAGGCTTAAAGCTTTGTGCCGTGTAGTCAACAATGGTACGCGAGTGGGCCTGCGGCTCCGAAAGTCCATATCAATGACAATCCGTTGAACAGTTCGCTCGCTGGCACTTGTTGATGCCCCAGCATTGAAATCCACAGCAATTTGAGGAAGTGTTACACGTTTATCTCGTTTAAGGATTCTCGTCAGTCGTCGACGATTCGGTTCTTTCAAGGTCTTTTTCCTGCCGCACTGATTTCGGAGATTTGATATTTTACCGAATACCTGATATTCACGGTACACTTGTGAAATGGTAGTGAGAGGAAATCCATATTGCATCGCTACCTCAGAGATGCTATGTCCCATCTCTCGTGCGCCGACTATAACGCTACGTTCAAAGTCACACAAATCGTGATATTCTGCCATTGTAGCTGCAGGAACCGGTCTAACAGCTTTGCCAGACACCTGTTTATTTCATATAGGCACTGCCGACCGCATCGCGTTACGCTGACTGGTTGCATATCTCCGTTATTTGTATACGCACACCTGCACGAGTTTTTTTCTCTCTTTAATATATATATATATATATATATATATATATATATATATATATACATATGTGTGTGTTTGTTTTAACATTAACATGAAATTAGTGTAACAAATATGATTTTCGACCCCGCCAACTGTAAACTTTCTCCCCCCCCCCGAGTACTGGTAATAGGCTCACCGGAAGGTAGGATCCTGACGAAGTAGTGAGTGGGTGAACGTCTTCTCAGTAGAGTGTGCTAAAAATGCAATTCTGTGTGTTCGTAAGATATGTAATCGTCTGTTGTGTATGTGTATTTTATATCAAGATGTCCTGTAACAAAGTCCATGTTCAGCTAGCCAGATTCTTGTTACTGACTCAGATTATGACATCTGCTATACTTAAAGTTTTTCAGTTCAGTGTAGTCGTAGGCATCGAACCGATGTGGTTGAGACACTTATCTCATTAACGAATACAAGTTTAATATTTATTTCATGTCCTCGTGGCTTTCGTTCGCCATCTCCACTGTCTAGGAGGCAGAACGCATAAGTTTGGCATACATCAGGTTCTCCACGTGTCTGCTAAAGGGAATAGGTTTACATGCATGATTATACAGCCCTGTCCATACTCGCAATCCAAAAAAGGACCCGTCTCATAGTCAGAATTGTCATTAAGTCAGCAATAATTAATCTTCATTCCCCGCAATCCAATATCATGGTAATCGCCCTAAAAACCCAAAAATGGCCATTTTCGCGTTCCTTGCACAATCTTACACGTTCATCATAGATCTCAAAATAGAATCGTTTAAGAAATATATAAAAATTAATAAAAAACGTAACTACATCAATAAAAATAGTAATTTATAGTTCATGTCCCGAACTTTAAATAAGATGGGGGAATAAATACTTTCTTTTTGCATATATATAGGGTGAACCAAAAGTCTTGCCCTGATTATAAATATTTATCGTGCTCAAACTATCATAATTAGACCTATGTTTGTTTGGATATATTGTAAGTACTGTTATAAATTTTTTATAAGACCATTTACCTCAGTAAATTTTAACGCGTGCCCCCTTGGTAGCTCGGAGAATGTCGGAGCGGTACTCCAGTTCCCTCCAAGTGTTATTTAACATGTCTTCTGTTACAGTACACACAGTACATGTTTCGTCTAGGAAATCACGCACTAAAGATCCCCTGTGTGGGGGTGCGACATCTTTCTGAAAAAGTTGCAATAAGTAAATGTTAGGGGTAACGCTTTTTGGGCTTTCTCTTGAATCGACGCCATTCCGGCCGAAAATGATGTCCTCTTTTCAAATATTCCCCTGAGTCCCTCTTGAAGGAGCACTCGCGTCATTTATTGCACAAAAAAAACTACTAAAACTGACCTATCCAACGATACAAAAGTTACATTATTATATTAAACGGTTATTTTGTAATGAATTTTTATAATCGGGGCAAGACTTTTGGTTCACCCTGTATATCGAACATAAGGGTTATTCCGATGTGTTTAAGCAAATGGACTATCTTAAAGACGCGGATGAATACAGTTTCTCACGTTTTGAGGAAAGTTTTTACTTGTGCATTTATATTAAGTGCAAAAATAGAACTTAAGAGAAAATATATTAACTGGTAGGGCAATTTATAAGTAAGGAGTTGTTTATGAAGTAAGTTACGAGATCAAGTTTTTTTTTTTTTTTTGGGGGGGGGGGACATAACAAATATGTACATAATACGAGTATATACTTAATTTCTTGAGTGATTATACATAATTTCTTGATTTCTTCTCTTCTAGGATTTAAAGTTAAACCGGATTAAGCAAGAATTGATGTCTGAGTGGCTAGAATGTTGGTTTTTCAGTACTAGAGTCTGCGGGTTCAAATTTCGAGACTGACGTTGGTGCTTGCAGTCTCTCGGAATCATAGAGTTAGAATTACTTCGAGATGATGGGTTGTGCCTCCGCTGTGACCTCGGAGCCTCGTATCTTTGTCCAATATATTTCACATGGCGGATTTGACAACGGGCTTGTGATTTAATTTTATATACTACTGGAGCTGATGCAAATAGCTAAAAAGGTTAATCAACCCGAATGGAATGGACTGTATAAATTTTTAAGAACGACGCAATTCTCGTGAATTATATTTTTATTCTTCGAATAACGAAGCAGCCGTCTGCCATCGCTCAGTTCCATCATAAATTGGTCGTTGCCACACCAAGGTTCAGTACTACAAATTACAAACAAAAGTTACAAGTAAAGAAAACGATATTTGAATGACGTCACAAATCTCAAACAAGATGTTTCGAGTATTAGTACGCGTCATAGCCCAAACATACACCGGGCCTTGAAATATATCATTTCAAAAATTCACATTACAATTAAAGGTTACAATTAACAATAGAAATAGAATAGATACACAAGAATTAATAAAAAATAAGAACACATAGATTATGTAAAATTGTCCATCGGTAGTAGAGCTAATTTGAAAATAGCCCTTTTATATATTCCGGATTGAGTTTTAATCTTAACTACTCGAATCTTGCCATCTGGTCCAGGAAAGCACTCTAAAATTATTCCCCTAGGCCAGTTACCAATAGTTAATTGGTCATCTTAAATTAATACCAAATCACCTTTCTTAACATTTTGTTTATCAAATTGCCACTTCGACCTCTGCTGTAGGTGAGATAAATAATCTAGATTCCAGTTCTTCCAGATTAATTGTGTTAATTTTGTTACTCTTTGCCACGAACTTAATTTGTTTTCAGAAACATTAATCAAGGAAGGTTCCACTATAGAATTTATGGGTTGGCCAATCAGGAAGTGACCAGGAGTAAGAATGGCCAAATCATATGCATCCGAAGACAAAGGAATAAGGGGCCTAGAATTCAATACGGTCTCAATCTGACTAACAACGGTCAAAAATTCCTCATAATTCAGATTAGCATTGCTGACTACTCTTTTGAGGTGGTACTTTATCGACTTGACCCCAGCCTCCCAAAGACCTCCAAAGTTGGGAGCCCTTAGTGGCACAAATTTCCATTCAACCTTTTCTTTAGACATATAACCGGAAAGTGCATCATCAGGATGTTGAACCATTTTGAACAACCTTTTCAGATCGTTAATACTGACTACAAAATTTTTGGAGTTGTCTGTATACAGATATGCACTTTTCCCTCTCCGCGAAAAGAATCTCTTTAGAGCCGCAATAAATGACTGCGAGGTTAAATCGGTGACTAATTCGATGTGGACTGCCTTAGTTACGAGGCAAATAAAAAAGGCAAGATAAATTTTGTGGAACACACCCTTTCTTTGATATTTGTACTTAACCGTAAATGGTCCACAGAAATCCACTCCGGTAGAATTAAAGGGTGAATTAGGAGTTACCCTCTCTTTGGGTAAATTACCCATAATCTGCTCACAAATTCTAGGTTTGGCCTTGAAACATATTATACAATCATAAACTACCTTTCGACAAATGGTACGACCCTTAAGTGGCCAAAACCTTTGCTTTATCTGAAATAGCAAGGACTGTGGTCCTAAATGCATATATCTGAGGTGATATTCCTTAATAATTAAATACGTTAATCTATCTTTAGTCGGTAGTATAATTGGAAACCTTTGAGCCATGGGTATATTACTGTTGCTCAATCGCCCTCCAACCCGTAAAATATTCTCATCATCTACATAAGGATGCAAAAATCTTAACTTACTATTAAATGCAACTTTACCTTCTCTCTTCAAAGCTCCTATGTCCTTATAAAATACCCTTTGCACATACCTAATTAAAAATAATTCACTTTGGGTTACCTCCGCATTATCTAAAGGACCTGTCTTCCTGGCTTTATCCTTCTGGCAATTGTTCAGAAATCTAAAAATAAAGCTAAATACACGAATTATTGTACTAAAATTATTACTACAGTTAACAATTTTGTCCATAAAGTCATTTGAGTCAGGAACAGTCAATGAAAAACTGTAAGTGTCCACATTGGATTTAAGTTCCCGCGAATATTCTTCTAAGTTGGGAACAGAAGGAGTTATTAAGTCTGGAAGTTCATAACTTTGTAGAAACCTAGGTCCCGACCACCAGCAGTTAAGTTGCATGAGGTTATCTATGTCCGTGCCTCTTGACAAAATATCAACTGCGTTATCATTGGACTTAACGTGATGCCAAATTCGTGAATCAGTCAATTGTTGTATCTTGGAAATTCTGTTTGTTACAAAAGTCTTTAGAAGATGTGGTTCGTTCCATATCCAAGCAAGTACTATCGTGGAATCGGTATATAGCTTGATGTTACGTATAGTAACCTTAAGTGATTCAGTGACTTTCTTTGAAAGTTTAGCCAATAATAGCGCTGCACATAATTCTAATCTTGGCATGCTAATAACCTTTAAAGGTGTTACAAGGGATTTACTGTAAAGTAAATTTACTGCAACATGACCAGACGTGGACAAACACCGTAAGTATATAGCTACCCATATGCACCTTCAGAGGCGTCTGAAAAACCATGTATCTCTATTTGTAGCATAGTGTTGCACAATACATATCGGTTAATTTTAATATTTCATATTAAATGCAAGCTAGAAGTAAAGGTTTGCCAAAATTTACTTTCCCTTTCGGGCAGAGGTTCATCCCAATGGATTTTCAGTAACCAAAGTTTTTGTAGAAACATTTTTGCTCTAACTATAATTGGACCTAAAAGGCCTAGCGGATCAAATAGCTTTGCAATGTCCGATAAGACGGTTCTCTTCGTACAACTGGATGAGGTTGAAATCGAAGGAGAACAGGTAAATTGAAAACAATCATTTTTCGGATTCCAAATGAGACCTAGAGTCTTCACAGTTCCGTTATTATGAAATTGATAATTTCTATCTTCACGAGGGATATTATGTAATAGTAATTTTGAATTAAAAGTCCATTTATACAATTTCATACCGCCTGCCTGAAACATTTGGAGTAGCTGAATTTGCAGTTGTACAGCCTTTTCTAAATCTTGCTCACCCGAAACAATATCATCCATGTACATGTCATTCATCACCACTGATGACGCTTCAGGAAACCTCTTAAATTCATCTAATGCCAATTGCCTCAAAGTTCTGGTTGCCAAGAATGGCGCCGAAACTGTTTCTTATGTAACGGTGTTTAACCTGTATATTTTCATGTCGTCTTGCATGTTTTCCTTGCAAACGATTCTTTGTAGATTCCTCTGGTCCGGATGAATAAGAATTTGCCTGAACATTTTCTCTACATCGGCAATGAACGCAATTTTATGGGTACGAAACCTGAGTATTATCGAAAATAGCTCATCTTGCAAAACACCTCCATTTAAAAGCAACGAATTTAATGAACAACCTGTAGTTGTGGATATGGAGACAGTAAATACCACCCTTAGCTTAGTGGTTTTCGCCAAAGGCTTATAAACGCTTTGGTGAGGAATGTAATAACATGCATCCGGTTCGTTTGATTCCTCGACCTCCTCCATATGGCCCAAGATTTCGTATTCTTTCATCAATTCTTTATAAAGTGATAACAGTTCGGGTGTTAACACTAGTCGTTTGTGTAATGAATTTAATTTTCGAACCGCTAATTCTTTCGATTGTCCTAACTGGGTTGCGTAATCTTGTTTAATTGGCATCCTGACTACATATCTACCTGTTTCGTTTCGGAAATCTGTCTCTTTAAAATGGTTATCACAATAAGATTCGATTTTTCCCCGAGTGGAGTTGCTTTCTTTGCATTCTTCGATTTCCCAAAAATCCTTCATAATCGCTCTAAGATCCTGTGTGTGATCTTGATCTTTTACAAGTCCACAATAGACTTTATTTACCGATTCCCTTTTATCCAAACTTCTTGCTACTATAAATCCAAATACTGATTTTCTTAACGTTATTCGTCCGTAATCTAAGTAAATTTGCTGCGAGTCGATTATATCGTAAAAATACTGCGCTCCGATAATTATATCTATCTTCAAAGGTTTAAAAAACCCTGGATGAGCCAAGTTGATTCCATGCGGCAGAGTTATGTTTGAAATATCTAAATAACTAGACGGGCTTGCATCACTTATTTTCGATACAACTAATAGTTCCACAGTTTTTCCATAACTGTTATCTTTATTCGCAATTGTAGTGTATACCTTCGATTTTACCTTTAATTCTGCGTTTTGCAAACCATAAACTGAAACATTAGTATAATGCGGTTTTAGATTTAAAATATTAATGCAATGAGTTGTTGCATAACAGGACTGCGACCCGACGTCAAGAATACATCTAAAGGGTAAATACTTTCCATAACCATCCTTTACATAAATAATTGCTGTCGAAAGAAGAACAGTTTTATTTTCCCGTGAAAATAAACTAGTGCTATGCTCGCTCCCTTGCTTTTTCGTATTAATTGCATAATCACCTGAACTATCATTGAATTTATTTATTTTCCCTTTATTTAGAATGTCTAGTGAATCCTCCGCACTGTTAGCTTTCCTGAAATGCAGCGAGCTGTGATGACTCATTCTACACTGAATACATCTAGAATTGCTTACACAAAAGTTCATTTCGTGTTTGTTACTTAAACAGTTTGTACACAATCTGTTCCGTTTTACATATTCAAATCGTTTTTGAACATCCATAGTTTGATACGTAGGGCATTTGTATAAAGAGTGAGAATACCTTTTGCATAATTTACACAAATTAGAACTTTCTTTCATTAAGAAGATATTCGATTTTGAAGCATTTATTCTTTCTTTACCTTGAAGCCAGGAATCCCTGTGGATATTTTCTAAAATTCCTAATTGCTTTTGTAAGAGCTTTATAAAGGCGTCCCAATCTGGTAAATTTTTCGAAGTAATGGACATTTCATACATTTTCCTCGTTTCGGGATCTAATTTCGGAACGATTATATTGATCAACATCAATTCAGAAAATTTATTTTGTTTTAGTTCTAGCTGGTTTAAAGCTCTTAAGTTTTTTAATAAACTATCAATTAAAGTTTGAAGTTCTTTGCTTGACTCAGATTTTAGTTTATTAAAATTTAATAGTGCATGGACCGTTAACTATAAGTATTTTCTTTTCAAAGCGTTCGACTAATGCTTTCCATAATGACTGATACGAGTTTTCTAAGCTTTCTATTTGTTTAGCATTGCCTACTAAGGCTGATTGTAAATAATACAATTTTTGTTGATCAGTTAACTCATGATTTTCGTCTATTAACGTTTTGAATTGAGACTTAAAAATTAACCATTCGGTGTATGAACCTGAGAATCTCGGAAGGGGGATTTCCGGCAGTTTAACATTCGTATGTTTAACTATATTATCATGCTTAACAGTAGCTAAATTATTCCCTTTATTAACCGTAGCTATAGAATTTAATAATCGTTTAAGGCTCACCTTGATATCTTGAATGCTGTCGTCAATTTCCGCAAATTCGTTTTCATGCTCCCCAAGATGTTCGTCTTGTAGGATTTTATAATACTCCACTTTCAATTCGTCGAATTTTGTTTCTAATTTTAGAATCAATTCAAGCTTACCGTTAAGCTTTATTTCATCCGCGTTCGCCGCTTCTTCGGATAGATATGTGATCAATCGCGTAATTTGGGCTTTAATATTGCCAATTTAATACCGTTGTATCCATCAGTCACTGTTCTAACGTTGTTCCTTTTTCACACTTGTATTGAACATTTTTTATAATCCAAGGCGTTGGTTTAGTTCCGGGTCGCTAAGGACCAAATATGGAGATACAAATAGCTTAAAAGATTAATCAACCCGAATGGAATGGACTGTATAAATTTTAAAGAACGACGCAATTCTCGTGAATTATATTTTTATTCTTCGAATAACGAAGCAGCCCTCTGCCATCGCTCAGTTCCATCATAAACTGGCCGTTGCCACACCAAGGTTTAGTAATACAGATTACAAATAAAAGTTACAAGTAAAGAAAACGATATTTGAATAACGTCACAAATCTCAAACAAGATGTTTCGAGTATTAGTACGCATCATAGCTCAAACAATTACTTTTCACTACGATAGTGTCCTGAGTTGATTAAATTTGCACGAATAGGTCATTGAAGAGTACACATTAAATATAAATAATAAGATAAATATTGAAATAAAAAACAAAAATGATCGAGCATTCGCTGTTCAGCATGATAAATATCTAAGTGTGGTTTTTTTCGAATCTATTCTAAGAGTTATTTGGAGACTGTGAGGGTATTTTTACTACTTTTGAGCTATTATACAATTCGCAGAGAACTACCTTTTATTAGCAGTTCGCTATGTGTCATGGATATTGTCAAACATAGATGGATTTTTCAGGTTTAGTTTTTAAGCTGGAGTTTTCAAATTATACATATCAAGAGTTTTGTACTGATCCATTACATTATGAGGTAACACTGATGCCGATTGATAAGCATTACTTATTCAAGTTGACGATACACTCTCCCATATTATTTCTCCTCTTCTGTCGCGTTTTACCCTTCAAAAATTGAGTTTTGTTTCACATATACAGAAAATTCAGATAAATAAAGTTCTGTTTGATAAATACAAAATATGTGAATTGAACTATATTCTTTAAATGTTCCCATATAAACAATTACAATCAAGTTTAATTTAAGATAGCTCTTGGAATGACTTTTTGCAGTAGTAAATAAATTAAAATAAATTATTTATGTAATTATTCTATACTTTCTCGTATGTTATGAGACTTATTCAGGATATGCAAATTCAACCTTCTAAAGAGATTATAATCAAATTCAACCTTCTAGAGAGATTATAATCATGGAAATATATTATTTTCCCAACAAAACAAAGTAATTCTCCCACTCCGCAAGTCCGGGTCTATAACTTTTGAGCTAACCAAAATATTTCCTTCCCTAACAGCATGAATTAATTGGTAGATGAAAAGATACATAGGAATGAAAGAATCAGAATCCATTGATCTCAAACTGACCAGATGTGCAGAATTTGCCTCTGAAATTCATTATAAATGCTGAACCGCTTTAGTCAAGTAACTGATTAAGATGCGAAACAGTTCCGATGAAATGGTGCAGCAGGTTATAAGTATTTTATGAATATTTCTTAAAAAAAAGTTGTTTTAGATAAGTTGCCAATAATTATTCCTGCATATTGAATCTGTTCTTTAAAAAAATTAATGAAAAATTAGTCTTAAAATTTATAGAAATTTTTTTTTACATGTTTGTCTCAACTAAGGGTGAAATATATTTGTATTTTGTTTGCAGTGCAATATTTAGATTATACCCATTCATTTTTACAAAAATTAATTTTTAAAATATCT
This sequence comes from Dolomedes plantarius, assembly GCA_907164885.2. NCBI lineage: Eukaryota > Metazoa > Arthropoda > Arachnida > Araneae > Dolomedidae > Dolomedes > Dolomedes plantarius. The sequence continues at coordinate 82,157,055 of OU015494.1, read as the reverse complement.
TTCCAAGTAGATTCAAAAGGTATTTCAGACACTCACATTGAAACAGTATATTTTAAGGTATGAGTGTTTGATTATTTTAATTCGTTTTTTGCCTATTCATAATTTTTTTATATTATAAAAATATTTGAAACTGCGATGTCTTCATAATGAGAGGGGAGACATAAAAGTGAAAATATTAAAAAATGTCTGCGCCAGTCACGTTTTACTACACTTACGGTTGTTGAATTTTACAAGCTCTTAATGATAATAACAGACGGGCGACATTATTTTCTCTAATATAAACAATCGTCGTACTTGAGACTCGGATGATATATACATTACTGATTGAAGTAAGCCTCTTGAGACTGAGTACCAGTTGCTGCAATTATGATTAAGAGTATAGAGATATCGCAATTTTTAGTAATGAATAACATAAGAATGTCTCAAAATGACAGTTTCGGCATTTTTTGTTCACTCAATACATTTAAAAAAAAAAATGCATTGCCTTTTACAAGAAACTGTAAACACCTAATAAAAACTTACTTCAGTCATAAATATCATTAAAAAATTGACACAAATAAAGGAAATGACTTTAAAAGAAACTCGAAGCTAAAAATATTTGCTAAAATGTTACATATTTCATTAAAACAGAGATCCGTTATGATTAAATTCAATGTCTGTGAATTTTGTAAAATAAACAATTATTCATAAGTTATACTTTGAATGAATGTTACTAGCTTTTCATGTATGAAATAACTCTTGGAAGGCATATCCAATAACAATAATCAGAGGACAGTATCGTCAAGAAGTTTGGGCAACTTCCAAACATGATAAAGTTGCAGACAAGAATCATAACACATATTTACAAGGTTTTATATCCTGTATAAAATAGGGTATTTCTTGTGTAATTTAGGTCGCTAATTTCGAAAATGCAATCAAATTGTGCCTAGGACCCTCAGATTTTGAGATATCGGCAACATTTTATAAATGACTTAGAATATTTTCTATGCATAATAATGATATAAAATTTTTGTTATAATAACAGAGATATGAAATGGAAAACGTAATTTTATCATAATGTGCATGTGGAACGTTGTATCCTAACTTAGTTTTCAAAACAGAGAATGTAGGTCACCGCAAGGTGGCTCTTCGTTATAGTGGGAGTCGTCGATTAAATACGTTGAAGTAGCCAGCGCAGTACGGTTTTAAACGACCTAGTTCAAACACGTGTGATTCATACCATTGTTTATTTTCGCTAATTCCAGTATCATAAATTTATCGTACTTTTTAGTTTGTGATTGTGCAGTAATGGCAACAAGTAGGAAGTGTGTAAATTCACCTGATTCGTTCTGTTACATATGTGGTGAGTACACTTTGAAATCACAGAAAAGAACTATGACTCCTTTGATAAAATATGCTTATGAACATTATTTTGGTTTCAAAATAGGGGACCAGGATAAAAACTGGGCTCCCCACATTTGCTGTGGTACGTGTGCTGTATTACTTAGGTGTTGGTTAAATGGAGAGAACAGATGCATGTCTTTTGCAGTTCCTATGGTTTGGAGAGTTCAAGTAGATCATGTAACGGATTGCTACTTTTGTATGACAAGTGTTTCGGGTATGAAAGGAAAGCAAAGGAAAAAAATAGCGTACCTAAATCTTCCTTCTGCAAGATGGCCAATACCACATAATGAAACTTTGCCTATTCCCAAACCACCTGAAACCATAGGAGAGATTGAGGAAATGCAAGTGGACGATACAACTGATGTAGACTACGAACCATACACATTTCAAGATGGACCTCACATTATCAGCCAACCAGAGTTGAATGAGACTTAGGCCTTTCTAAAGAAAAATCTGAATTGCTTGCTTCTCGTTTACAAGGCTGGAATTTGTTGGCTTCAGGTACTCATGTTACCTATTTTCGTGATCGTCATAAGAACTTCATGCAATATTTTGAAATGACTGAATCACTTAGTTACTGCAGCAATATTGATGGATTGATGCAAGCCCTTAGCCACGAACACAAGTCAGAAGAGTGGAGACTGTTTGTTGATGCATCAGTCTTAAGTTTAAAGGCTGTACTACTACACATTGGTAACATTCACCCATCTATTCCCATCGCACATGCAGTACACATGAAAGAGTCTTATGAAAGCATGGATTATCTTTTTGATAAAATTCAGTACGGAAAATACAAGTGGAAAATTTGTGGTGATTTTAAAGTAATTGAACTTATGTTAGGCTTACAACTGGGTTATACAAAGTATCCATGCTTTCTGTGTGAATGGGATAGCCGGAATAAGGATGAACATTACATAAGAAAGGTTTGGCCACCTCGTGAACATTTCATCACTAGTCAAAAAACTATTAAAGGCAAACAGCTAGTTGACCCTCAGGATGTACTTCTTCCTCCTCTTCACATAAAACTTGGACTTATCAAGAATTTTGTTAAAAGTATGGACAGAGAAGGCAAAGGATTCAAATACATTGTGCTGAAATTCCCTCGAATAAGTGATTCTAAAATTAAGGAAGGTGTTATTGCTGGTCCTCAAATTCGAGATCTCTCGAAAGATGAAAAATTCGCTCAATATCTAAACAGAAGAGAATTAGCTGCCTGGTCTGCATTCAAAGATGTAGTCACAAACTTTCTTGGGTCTTACAGAAGCCCACATTACAAGACCATGGTTGACACTTTACTGTCAGCATACAAAGCTCAAGGATGTAACATGCCCCTTAAAATCCACTTCCTTGACTCTCACCTCGACTTCTTCCCTGCAAATTTAGGCGCCGTCAGTGATGAACACGTAGAGAGGTTTCATCAAGACATAGCGAAGATGGAGAAAAGATATCAAGGTAGATGGAATCCGAATATGCTGGCCGACTACTGTTGGGTACTCAGTAGGGAAGCACCACAGGACATTTATAAACGTAAATCAAAAGCTGTTGTGTTTCCATAAATATTGTTCATGTTTTAAATTGTAAAAGTGCAACTGGGTACAATAAATGTATATATACAATTGTTGTTCAGTGAATGTTACTCAATGAACAACATTATGATTAAAAAAAAGGTCGAGGACATGTAATTTTTTCCATTAAAATGTTTAATAAAAAATAAAATTATCTGATAAAGAAACGTTTCGTTAATAAATAAATAAATAAGCTACATTAATAAATAGCAAATATCTCGAAATCTGTGGGTCCCAGAGAAAAACTATAAGTATATTCGGAATCAGCAACTAAAAATACATAAAAAAACTGTGCATAGCAACCGATACAGAAATGAAGTTAAATTTTGTAAATATGTGTAATCATTGACCAATATTGAGAAACCTGTAATAATTGATACCACAACATTACCTTGGCAAGCCCTGATTTTCCATTAGGCCCGGTAGGCCCAAGCCTAGGGGCCCCCGATTGCTGCCCCCCCCAAAAAAAATTTTATTTTAAAAGAAAAAAAGAAAAAAATTCCCAATTCAATTTTTTTTACCTTTTTTAACAGCAATTTTTTATACTGTAGAATTCAGCAGTGGAATTCTACGTTGATTTATCTTTAAGAACATGTTTGGATCATGACGGGCTTAAAAGCAATATAGTAACTGCAGATATATATGTGCTAGTGTAACAATGTGTAACAATGTTCTTTAATGTTTTATATATTTATATTTCTTCGCTAGTTTATTTCATTATTCTTTGATATTTCTTTGTGTTAAGAACCTAATTTCTTTTTATGTAAAGGAATCTGATTTCATCCTGATTTGAGGGTAAAAGGCTAGGTATTATATAGACCTTACAGTATATTTCTATGCCTTCAAGATGGCGTCGTTTTGTGTCCTGGGTAGCGTCTTCCAGGAATTTTTGCTGTTCCAAGAACTTTTGGGGTGTCTGGAGGTTCATTGCCCCTTTAATCGCTGCTTACTACCCCTTGTTTTCAAAAATCGTTTAGTCGGGGATTAAGGGATTATCGTTCTGGCAAATACAGAACGCCGAAGCTGAAAATGTGAATGCAGCTCCCTCTGTGGGCGATAGCGGAAACTACAGGAATAAAAACGGGGTACACACTGCCCCCATACCCGAGAGCGAAGATTTTGAATCCACATGCCCGAACCATAATCTGGCGGATGCCGATAGACCGATAGCTGCAGTCTCCAGCTAGCCCGATGAAAGGTCCTGCTGAAGAAAGCGGAGCGTGCTGAAGAAAGGGTTGATCCAAGACATATCTACCAGACCACTTCTGTTTCTCTTCAGAAGAAAATATAAAGAAAAGGCAAACGTCAGGCCAGGGTTTTCCCGGCAACAAGCTATCATATCAACCTCCCCTCGAAGATGCAGTGGAGGGCAATGAACCCCGGGATCCCTTTTCACGCCCACACGGAGGATCTTCTGCGCTGTTCCCACTAAGCCCCCACCTTTGAGAAGACGCTCGGAAACAGTTAAGCCACCTCTTGTTATTTCTTTACCTAGTTCTTTATTACTTTATTAACTCTCAAATGAGGCAACAGGAGATCAGATTCCCTAGGAGATGCTTTTCATTAGCATGAATAATTACATAAGGTTAAAATTATATAATCATTATTGACTTTTTTTTAATTATTTGTTTTGTTATTTTTGATTGTGCGCTTTGAGAACTTGCTCTCTTCAGAGCTGTGGAATCTGACAGAAATTTCCTAAATGTTGTAAAATGTGTGTGAAAAATTTTATTATAAAATAAATATTGATGGGCCCATTTAAACAAATGCTCCTGTGAAATTATTTCACATAACCAAGATGCATGCATGACCAAACTTTTCTTGGAACAGTATGGGGAATGTGAGTATATTTTATATTATTTATAATATGTGTTGACGGCATTCATAAATGGTGACTAATATCGGATTAAGAACCTGGTGCACAATGCTTTGTTTTCATTTAATTATTTTATCAGTCCCACTGAACTACCGGACAACACTACAATACATCCTTTCAAATTTGATTGATTGGTTCATCATATGTATAGTTATATGTATAGTTCATCATATGCATGTTATAGTGTATATGAGGGATTAACCCGCGAGCACTCGCGCCCAATTTCGAAGACGAGGACTCGCGCCGGGTATCTAATACCCTACTTCATTTCTGCTATTTAAAAATCAATTAATATCTTTTATATGCAAACTTTACGTAACTAAAGAACATAAAATAATAAATTAAAGATTTTTAGTGAATTTTAATAATAATTACATTTTTATAGACAATGTTTACAAACTACATACTGATGTTCAACACAGAGCCATTTTACCCATTTTTGGCACATAAAATTTGTTTTTCTGTCCTTATTACTTGAGCAAATTTAACATCGTTTATATTTTGTCATGAGTTTTTTTGCAGGCGGTTCACTATTAGTAATTTCCAGTTCCATTGAAATGCTTGAATAAGATGTTTTTGTTTGAGGCACCATCATATTTAGCATGTTGCTATCGAAGATAACATTCCATGTATCTAGGGGAGAAGCGACATCTCTTGAATAAAGTGTATTGCCTGGAAGCTTGCTAATTACGTTCCTTGAAGGCTTCCTTACATTTTGCCGGTATTTTTTCTTCAGCCATTTTGTAATTTTATCTTTACCAATATAAAAATCGGCTGTTGACAGTGAACTTTTATCTTCGGTTTCTGTCTCAATTTCAGTAGAAGAATCGTGATTGCTACAGTATTCTCCATCCTCACAGGCATAATTATCTTCGGATAAAAGTTTATCATCACTAGAAACAATCTCTAAATGGTGTCGCAATTGTTTAATTTGCTCGCCGTAATTCAAAAAGCGTGCTATGATGCGCTAAACTGACAGAAAAAAGTAAAGATCTGACTGATGCGAGGACTCGCACGGGTATGACATACCCCCCCGAAATATTTTTCTCAAAACCTATTTTTAGAGCAGAACTAGTTTTTACCCCGCTGAAAGAATGTGATATTGAATGCAGCTACACGAAATTTCAGCCTAATCCGATAAGAAGAAAATAACAAAAACATTGAATAAAAATGGATTGGGTATGTCATACCCGGTGCGAGTGCTCGCGGGTTAATAAGTTTTTCTTGTTGCATTGTTTTGGTGTTTTAATGATGAAGTTAATATGTTGTATTGTTTATTGTTATTTGATAATGTTGTTCGCTTCAAATAGCCAATTCTCGGTAAAATGGTACTTTCACAATGATTTATGATTATTTATTTTTGTGTCAATTTTGGAAATTTTACGCCCACATGAGTGTTAGAGGGCCCCCATCCCGAGTTGTGCCAGCAGTCAAGAATTTTCTAAATCGTGGCCTGTACCTTGGTCATATTGGGGTATGATGGTATGAAGTACAAGAGCGTTTTCAAATTACCAGTGACTCTTCGCAATCTTCTGGCCAAGTCTTGAAAGCGTTTTGTCTAATTTCGGAAAACTTACAGGGATTAATCAAGCTGTGCTGTCTACTTTTCAGTTAGTGAGCAGAAAGACAAGTATCTGACCGAGGGCGAAGATTATCACCTACAATCTCGAATTGAAATAATCTGTATGAAGATTTTAGTGGTTTCCCATGCTAATGATACATTTGTTAAACCAAAAATTTTTTCCTAGAAAAGATATAAATTTGCAGCGTAAACAGCAGCCGTGGGCCTCGGTTTCGCCTTGTTACAAGACGTCTTATTTGCCAAGCCCTGCTGAGTCACCCAAGGGTGAAATCCTTCTTACGATGGCGTATTCCATGCATTGTTTACATGTTCTTTGATGAAGCGGCTCTCCTCATCTCGTGAGATTCATTTACAGTGGATCCCTTCCCATGTAGACCTTTCCGGTAACGAGATTGCTGATACCCTGGCAAAAAGAGGTGCTGAAGAGTCCCTGGATAGGCCGGTGCCTCTGACATATACTGAACTGTATTCCATTCATAACTGTCTTGTCTGCTGTTGCCATCCCCCCCCCTGTGCACCATTGGTACCAGGGTAATCGTCCCGGTGGTTCTCTGTCCCTCCGGTGCAGCAGACAGGAGAAGACTATAATAACACGCTTTCGCAGTGGCCACCTAAGAGCATTGACTTATACTAACAATGAGAAAGTTTTCCCAACTTGTACCAAATGTTCCAAAGGCCAAGCCACTCCGGATCATATCCTAGTGTGCTTGGGTCTTGAAAAAGAAAAAAATCTTCTGGAGTGGCCATTGTTGGTCATTGACTTCTTGAGAGTGTGCGGTATCAGGGACCTAATCTAGATCTGCTGGGTTAAATGGATCAGCTACAACAACAACAACAACAACAACATGTTCTTTGAAGTTTGAAAAATGAACATTTGTTCCTCTTATTGACAGACTGCTTTCTAACTTGTCAAAACTCATCAAAACTTATACAAGGTTAATGGTGTGTTTTTTGGAATCTTTAATAAGTCACAGTCATTTACACCTGAAGATGCTGTAAAGAGATCACGAAATCTTATCAAACAATATCTGGAAAATGTGGAAGAAAGTCTTTGGGAAGAATTTGTGCAGTTTACTATATTATTGAAAACTAATCTTGCTTCTCATATCGACACCAATTAATACCTTATTGCAGTGGTGCTCAAACTTTTTTCGACCACGACCCACTTTCTTTCAATGAAAAATCACTCGACCCCCCCCCCCCCCCCTCAATGACATTTTTTTGGAAGCAGCAAAAATTTTTTAAAAAGTTAGGAAAATGTTAACAAAACAATAAAAAAAGTAAATTTTGACAAACATTTTAAAAATCAATCAGTTGTATATTTTGGGTAAATATTTACCTAATAACAGTAATTTTCATAATAACAGTAAAAAAAAATATGTCTGTATTATCTTCTTCACTCCTTTTTGTCAAATTTTATGTGACCTAAACTTCATATTTTAATATTAATATGTATTTGTATTTCATAAAGGTAAAAACTAACAAAAATTAAAATTATAAAAAAGCTGGGAACCAAAATTTTAAACTTTATATTAAAACATTGAAAATTATAAAATTAATTTATTTATGTAAAACTAAAATACTTCGTTTTTATCATTAAATGTTTGTTACAGTTCAGATTTGTATTAGATTACTGGGGCCGAAAGAATTATACGCTTAGAAACAAAATCATGTTATATATTTTCAAGACATTAGGATCCCTACACTGCATGATGTTGCCAATGGGGTTGCCAATTGGCTACACCCATTGGCCCGCACTCCACTGGCCAGCAAAATGTAGCTATATGGCAACTCTAAGCACCAAACGCAAGTATTGGACATATTTATGCTTTTTTCCCCATTTATCCTCAACAGATGGCAATTGTGGCCTGTAACATAACAATGAATGAAACCATAGGGAGGGACTTTTGAAATCACTTAAATGACCAAATTTCGTAGTTATTATTTACAATTAAATGTTTTTCTATGTCCATTAAAAAATCATATGTATAAAATGAACATTTATCTTTCATTTAGCAGACTTTTTATGTTAAAGCAAACATTTAAAAAAAATCTAGGCCATAATATATATCTGTAGCCAATTAGCAACATCATGCAGGAACGGTGCTATGAACGAGTGATCTACCAAGTCAACACTAGTTCATAAAGCATGTGCTTCGTTTTTATTTCTTACTCTCTCTCTCTCTATATATTTTTTGACGGTGTAGATTGAATTTTAAGTCATTGCCATATAATTAGAAGCAATTTACTTCTTTTTTAAAACTCTATAAGCTAGAAGAATGGAAGCAGATAGGTCTGTTTACTTCATTGATACAGATGGTAAAAAGAAATTATTGACAGATGAAATATGGAATACTCTTTCAAGTGGAAGTGATGAAGGTTTGGATAATAGTGATGAAGATCCTACAGTCAATCCTAATGTTCTCTTTAATAGAAATCAAGAAGATAGTTCTGACAGGGAAAATGATTCAGAATCATCTGAGAATGAAGTGAATATTCAATATGAAAGTTCAACTTAGTAGTCAGGTAACAAGACGTTAGAGAAAAAAAGTAACTAAGTTGAAAAGAAAAAAATTAAACTTATATGGAAGAAAAAGTCAAATAAATCCTGCATCCATAATTTTCAGAGGAGATACACATCTACCTCGAAATATTTTGAATTTGGAAACACCTTATTACTTTCTTTCATATTTTTTTCGCCGGAACCTATAACTTTCATTACCGAACAAACTATTCTATATAGTGTACAACAGACGCCTGATAAACCCCACAATCTAACATCATCAGATATAAGAAAATATTTTGGAATTTGTATAATGAGTTCTGTATAAAGCGTTAAAGACTTTAGATTGTACTGGAACTCTGTTGTTGGAATATCTCTCACTCAAAATTCTATGCGAGTTAACGAATTTGAAAAAACTTAGAAGATATCTTCAATTCAATGACAATAATGCATTTTCAACTGATTTGCAAAGAGTCAAGGATAAATTTTACAAACTGAGACCTTTGATTGATCAACGTCAAAAATCTTTTGAAGAAAAAAGGAATTTTATTTCTTGGAACTATTAGAAGAAATAGAATTCCAGACTACAAACTTCCAACTGATAAGGAACTGAAACTATAGGTTCGTGGATACATCACTGAAATTGTAGCTAAATATGATGGTTGTGAACTGTCAAATGTGTCATGGAAAGACAACAGAAGCGTCACAATGCTCTCCACATTTGCCGGTACCAATCCTGCAAGTGAAGTAGAGCTCTTTGACAGGAAAGAAAAGTGTCATATGAAAGTAAATTGTCCTTACATTATAACAACTTTCAACAAGCACATGGGAGGTGTAGACTTACTTGACAGTTTGATTGGAAGCTATAAAATAATTATACGAAGCAAAAAGTAGTATTTTCGGTTGTTCTACCATCTATTAGACCTCACAATTATCAATGCTTGGTAACAATGCTTTTACATAAGAGAGTGCACAAACAAAAATTCAGTACTGAAAAGCCTTTAAAATTTCTTAACTTTAGATTGCAGTTAGCACAAACTTTGTGCTTACGTGGACAAGCAAAATCACTAAACAGATGGAGACCATCAGAAACAGAGGAACTAGTTGGGAAAACAAACAAAAAAAAGCTTGCTCAAGAGAGCCTCCAAAAGATATCATATTTGACATAATTAATCATTGGTCAGAGCAGTGTACAAATAAACAACAATGTAAAATGTTGAATTGCAAAGGATTTACAAGAGTACAGCACCAAATGCTTAGGTCCTCCATGTTTTTACAAAGAGAAAAACTGTTTCAGAGACTATCATTTAAAGTATTTTTTCTTTGTTGAATGCATGGTGTAGCCATTTGGCACAATTTGATTTTTTACTTTTTTTTATGTTTCACTGCACGGTGTTGCCATTTGGCAACAAAATAATATTTAATTAAAAAATAGTGAAAATTTAGAGTTAATTTAAAAAAAAATATTTTTCCATGCTTTCTCATTATATTCAAATACATATATATTTTTTTCAAGGAAAAATAGAAAATCATGCAATGTAGGGTTAGGAAAAAAATGAAAATTTTTTTTATGGAAAATTTAAAGCATATTTTTGGTTAAATAATTGAATATGATATAAATTTACTTCAAACTATCCGCGACCCCTCCCATTTTTTTGGCGACCCCTTAGTGCAGGGGTTCCTAAACTTATTTGGCCTACCGCCCCCTTTTCAGAGAAAAAAATACTCAGCAACCCCCCCCCCCCCCTACTGGAAATCTACCTTTTTAAGTGAACAGAGTTGCATTGACATATTTACATTATTTTATATAACTATATTTCTACCGTTCTCCTAGAACATAATAAAGAAAGATGTTGTAAATCAGACAACTTGAAACTAGAAATTATAAAAATATTTATTAAAATCAACCATATTGATATTCTCCTTACACATAGAAAATTAAGATAACGAAGGATAATATTAAAGTAAAAATTACGAATAACAATAAAACTAGTCGTAATGAGAATGATGAACTTGGTACACTGCTATCAATTTAATGTTCGACTCTATTTTTGTCAGTAGCATTCTTAAATCCCCGCAATCAGCTATTTGTAGTCGGTTTCTGTTTTTAGTACATAGATTTGGGATTGCACTGAACCCACGTTCCACTAAATATGATGAAGAAAATGCAGCGAAAAACTTTTGTGTAATAGCCCATATTCCAGAGCAAAGTGTTGGAACGTTTTTGCAGCCAGAACTGTTGGTTGCTGTGTTTGAATTTCAATCCCTTATTTGTTGTTACTTCTATTAGTTCTTCTTGTACTTTTGGAGATTCTTCTGTGTTTGCTCTTGAAAAAGGGTCCAAAACCAAATCAGGTATGTTCATTTTAAGAGTGGCATTCAAATCATTCATTGAAGTCAGAATGGAGAGCCTCCAAGTGCTAACAATATATAATCAAGTCTTCATGATATTTTTCACGATATTTTTCTGTTTATAAATTTTGAAACTGGTTGAATTCCCCTCGTCTTAAATTCTATTTGCACAGAAGAAGTTTTGCCAGAAACGAGGAAATATCAGTTTTTGTTTTGACTAATTTCAGCTCAACGCCTTGGAGCTTTTGATTTGTTTCACACTAAACAAGTCTATCAAATTAGCTATGTCCTGTTTGGAATGAGTTAAGTTGGCTCATAAAGCAACATCCTTGTTCTCTAAGAACTCGAGCACTAATTCAAAGACTTTATAAAACCGATCCAAACAGGTCCCTTTGGATAGCCAATAAACATCTGTATGAAGCAGCAAGTGATTGAATTCTTTATCGTTTTCAATACAAAGTTGATCGCATACTCTGTCATCCAATGAATTGCTTCTGATTTTGTTGATTGCTTAAAAAACATGCTGTAATGACCTACGTGGGTGTTTACTCATATTTTTAGCAACTAAATACTTATGATTAATGGCACAGTGGTCAGCGAATACACTCGGAAACACTTTTTTAAGTATGCAAGAAAAACCCCACCCCACCCCCCTGTAGCATCCTATCATCGCAGGAATACCATTTGTAGCAACTGATATTTCGAAGGGGATTTCTTTTTCTTTGAAAAACTTTTCCAATGCATGAAATATTTATTCCCCTTTAGTATCAGTTTGCAAATTTTAGCGAATAATAATTTTTGGCAATTATTTTCTTCTTTTATGAATTGCACGTATGCTAAAAGTAATTTTCAGGGAAAGTTGACTCATCAAGCTGCATAGAGAAATTGAGTGTTTTTAAATACACGCATAATGAGACTTCAACATCTTGAGCCATTTAATCATTTCTTCTTAGCACTGTATTATTGCTCAAAGGAATTTTCTTGCTAATATAAGACGCTGACTTGTTTAGCATAGTGCGTACTTTCTCATTTATACTAAAAAAATTCATAATACCAAACGATTTGACTAATTTTTCGCTCTCTAAGTCTTTAAGGGGAAAAATGGAAGGTTGCAAAGTCAGTGCCTCTGTGCATCACATGGACATCTTAATTTCAGAGTTTAACAGAAGATTTGATGACTTTGGACAGTTAAGATCTCAAGACGATTTATTTTACAATACCTCATCAATGAACATGAAGAATGGGACCCGTCTAAGCAACTGGTATTATGAGAATTGTAGACAGATCCAAATTTTACAGGAATGCAGAGAGAGGGTAGATGTTTGAAAACTTTTACCAGTTGAGAAGTATCCTCTATTACGTCAGTTTGGTTTAAAACTTGTTCTATGTTCGGCATGCAAAAGCCCCTTTTCCGTTATAAACACATTAAGTCCAAGGAAGGAAGCAGGCTTACAGATAAAAATTTACATATCTCCCCTCCGTGTTTCGTCATCCGAAATCTAAGCTGATTTTAATACCTTTGATGCATCCAGTGTCCATCCGAAAACATCTCATTAGTTTTGTTTTCTAATTTTTGGTTGTTAAGAAAAAGGGTTTTATGTTTTGTGCAACCTGAAAAAAACTAAGGTTTCCTTCAAAGATTTGATCCCTCCACGAGCAGACACTTGAGAAGAGAGGTTATTTTTCCAGGATGGGTAGATAATGACACAAGTGGGGATCAAAGGGATATCACTCTCTTGTCCTGGCCAAATCCCAGAATGTGTTGAGGAGGAGATTGTCTCCAATCATCCTCCACTCTTCGCCAAATATCGACATTTCTCCCTGAGAAGAGCTGTCAATGTTGGAACAGGTTGGTCAATGCTGGAATCGGTCTTTCTGCCGATTGGTGATGGTTTAATACAAAAGCAGAGAGAAAAACTAAATACGATAGTTGCAACATACGAAATGAGGAGTACTTCCCAAGATTCTGCGAGCTATTAAAAAGGTCAAAACTTGACAATTATGTCACCGGACACTTCACAAATTTCATAATACATGATTAAGTGTTTTCCGACTAGGGTCGTTCCCGTAATCCCTGTCTCCAGTGTCTTCTATATGTTTCAGAATTTTCTGGTCTTCTTTCTTTATGCTTCCATCGCCCCCTAATTTTCCTTCAACGCCCCCCATTTGAACCCGAGGCTGTTATCTCATTCTGGATCGTCCCAGGGCCCCCTGGGGGGGTGGGGGTGGTATCGCCCACTTTGGGAAACCCTGCCTTAGTGGGTCGCAACTCGCAGTTTGCGCACCACTGCCTTATAGAATTACCGTTGTTAATTTGAAAGCCGGTATTTTTTAGATTCTTGTTTATCGAATGTAGAACACGCTTTTCGCTACTACGAGTACTTGTCATTCAAGGTTGGCATCTAAAGTGGAACATGCTCATTTTAAAAACTGAAAACGGTTTTAAAAGGAACAAGGAGGAGTTATGTGGCAAAATAGATTAAACAATTTCTCTCCTATGAATATCACCGAGGGCGCGAGATGGATGTTTTCTACATTATCATTAAAATGCAAAATTAGCTCACACTAAACCTGAGGAAATGTAACTTTAGATTGTAGTTCTGTTACAGAAGCCATTTAAAACTGATACCTGCAAATTAGCAATTCTGTTACTGAACAATCGGATATTTGTCAAGTTCATCTGGCTGTATGACAAATGAATTAATCGAATTACTTCGATATAGAAGTTCACAATTTGTTTTAATATTTATGAGAACTATTTTTTAAATTTAGCGTTATTTTATCATACTGTTGATTTTTTTAACATGAATGTTTATCATATGTTTGACTAATGGTTGACTAACGGTCCAAATTAGCATCATTACAATGACTGATTGCCAGTAGCGGGGATTGAATCTGGACCTTCCGACTCTGAGATGGTCTACCAATTTAGTCATCCCGACAATGTGAGAACCCCTCAGTTTTGAATTCCATCTTCAAAGCATGTTTTCAGAGGAAGGAAATCATAAATGACTTCCTATGTCTTTATCCTCTAAACTTAGGAGAGACGACTGTTTAGCGAGCCTTCAGCTCAGACAATGCTTGAGTGTTTCTCTGCATCAGTGCCGATATTTTTTACTCAGTTATCAGAGCTACAACACCCTTTCAAGGATGTTAGAATGTTTACTGCGAGTAACGCTTAAAACTTCATTTTCTATCAATGTCATTTTTCATTTAATTTTTTTTTTGCTGTCTGTTTAAGGAGACACACGCTTTTTTAACTGAGAAAAATATTTCCTTTTCAGACTGTTTTCCAATACGATGTACAGTTCTTATATAATATATGTTACCCAACGTTAACTTCCAAGAGAATTTTAAATGTCCTCAGATTATGCGCATGCAAGTAGAATGTGTTATTGTTTATTTATATTGTAGAAGGAACAATTTTATAGCAAAAATAAAAAGTGCATTTATAGATTATACAAAAGTTAATTTAAAAATTATTTTAAAATAATCTGTCTTAATTTTATTATCTTATTGATGGAATATATTTTAAATTGTTTTAACTGTCAACTGAACTGAAATCTGAGATTTATTTGTTTGATTTACCTTTATTAATCCCATATGAAATATTAGATATGGATAACATCTTTAGTCATTTCATTCTTCTTTAGAAATAAGTTTAAATTTTAAAATTAGCTCTTTGATTAATATTATAGATAAGAATCTTCGATAGAATTATAGATATTAAGATTATAGATATTAATATTATAAATTAGCTCTTTGATTAAGTTTAACAAATCTTAATTAAAAAGAAAATATAAATTATCAAAATATAAATTATAAGAAATATAAATTATAAGAAATTATATAAATTATAAGAAAATATAAATTATAATCTTAATTAAAATCTTAATTAAAAAGAAAAATTTAAACAGATTATTTTTAAATAATTTTTAAATTAACTTTTGTATAATCTATAAACGTACTCTCAATTAACTCTTTAGATTCATATTAATTATAAATATAATAAAATTATCTGAACGTTATAAATTTAAAATAAAGGATTGATGAAAAGAAAAATATATGAAATACTACATGCATGATAGTGTATTTTATACATTAAAAATATACGAATGGTAAAACATCTAAAAATGAGATATGATAAAAGGATTTCTAAGGTGAAATTAGAACGCAAACAGAATCAGAATACAGCTATACCATCAACTGTGAAGATTTATAATATTTCGTAGATATATGATCATAGTGTGTGATAGTTACGCTATTATATGTCATTCATTAATGGCTGCTGAACATGTTTAAAGACGCAAATTTGAACAAGCTGAACCCTGTTACGTTACTTTTTTTTCGGGTTCGTTGAAAATTTAGTTTCAAAGCGTTCGAGTGTAACATGCTCGAGCTTAAGTATCAAAACCTAAATATAATGTTATTTGTTGAATTTTCTCTGCGATAACATTTCAGAGCATCGTAAACGTTACTTGAGATCAAGTGCTACTACGTCGCCAAGCATGTGAGGGATGTTTTTGACAGCTTTATGACCCACTCTTTGCTCATATTCTCACTCTCTCAGTCCCTCACTAAAAGAAGAGACCACTTTAATTTAAAAGCAGCGACTTAAATTTTTAATGTCAGAATTTCCAACACTGTAATCATATGTGTCCTTGTTAACTATAATATTTTTTAAAACACCCTGTAGATCACAAATAATGGCAATAATGTACGATGTAATTTTATGTTTATTTTTAGGCATATTTTTGTTATAGGCTATCTAGGAGAAAGTGCTCGAAAAATAGTTTTTTGGAAGCCTAAGAAAAATTTAAATTTTACTCTACTACACGTCCCTTATTTTGGCAAATATACTAGCTCGATATCTACAAAACATTTCAGAAAAATTACTTTGATTTTTTCAAATTTGAACATTTTGAAGATATGTAAGTTCTGAACTTATTCCTATGAAAAATGTACATAGGTAAGGAGATGAATGCATTAAAAGCAAATTAATTGCCAGAGCTCCTCTGTAATATCGTTCTCGCACACTCACAAGATAGAAAATAAAGCCAAAACTTTTAGATTTATCTTTGGAGTAATTTTTTTTGATATAAATTAGGGTATTATTTTATGCTTTAATCTATTCATGTATGTGAATGTCATTTAACAAATATGTTAAGTGACATTTACATACAAGTGTAAGAGTAATTTATAATTAACAAAGGCTCGAGTTAAATGTTTCGAAATTAAGCGATATTCTAACAGTCTACTCAACGAGTCGGACAGCATTCCATAGCGATTTTATCTTGCAGTACAAACGCTGTCGCACTTTTTCCAGGAGAATCTCCGGACAACAAGGGAGATTGCTGTTGTCAGAATAGATGCCATATTGCAAAACTAAGGCTATAGTTAGAGCTGATGACATTGCGTTCAGCACAAGTGAAGAGAAAGGAATTTCTGCTCATCTGCCATTTTGAGTATCCTTGTCTCATTGTACCACATTTGTAACACCATGTCCAAGAAAACCCCTGCTTATAAGGGTTATGACTGTAGAAGTAAGCAATGATCCCTCTAATTTTTCATTATAAAAAACTTATTAAAAAATTCCCTTCGCACCTTTTATTATAATCAGCTGAAATTATTTGGATCTTATGGATGTCTTTATGGATATCTTTATGGATGTTGAATGTACACTTCTGGCCACTGTAAATGCAACACCCTGAAGGAAACATGCAAATAACATGAAATTTACAACATGCATTAGCGGAGGTGAGATATGCAAATGATTAGAATTTCAGCGCAGACGCACATCACGCACGCCTGTGGCGCCACTTCAAAGCGCTATTTAAGGCTTGGAGATTTCGACGATTTCAAGTTCAGCAATTGTGTTTTTCTTGTGGTTTTTTCAAAAAAAAAAAACGATCAATTATGCCTCGTCGAAAACAGCGATCATCTTTTGATCAAGTATCCGAGTTCGACAGAGGAAGGATAGTGGCCTACCGAGATTGGGGATTATCTTTCAGGGAAATCGGTTGTCATGTTGGACGAAACCAAACAACTGTAATGCGGATACGTGATCGTTGGATGCAGGAGGGTACGACGGACCGGCGTGTTCGATCGCATCCACCTCAGCTCACCACTTCACGTGATGACAGGCAATTTGTGCGCATGTCAGTGACGGATCGCTCAGTCACATCACAAACCATAGCACAGCACATGCAGTCTGTAACGCATCATCCAGTGTCTGCGCGTACCATTCGACGCCGTTTACAGCAGAGTGGTCTGTCCGAAAGACGTCCATTGCTTTGTCTACTCTTGACGCAGAACCACAGACCTCTCCGCCGCCAATGGTGCGATGACAGAAGGATGTGGACGGCAGAATGGAATGAAATTGTCTTTACTGACGAGTCACGCTTCTGTCTGCAATACCACGATGGTCGCATTCGAGTCTGGAGACACCGTGAAGAGAGGATGCTGAACAGCTGCGTTATGCACCGCCACACTGGTCCTGCACCGGGTATTATGGTATGGGGCGGTATTGGATATCACTCTCGCACACCTCTAGTACGCATTGCCGGTACTTTAAACAGCCAGCGCTACATCTCCGAGGTGTTGGAGCCAGTTGTCCTTCCTTACCTTCAGGGCTTGCCCACAGCCATATTTCAACAGGATAATGCGCGACCACACGTGACACGCATTGTCCAACGGTTCTTCGTCAATCGCCAGATTGAATTGCTTCCCTGGCCGCCTCGCTCTCCGGATTTTTCGCCGATAGAAAACATGTGGTCCATGGTTGCTCTACGATTGACCCAGATTCCATCCCCAGCTGCCGCAGCAGATCAACTTTGGCAACGTGTGGAAGCTGCTTGGTCTGCTGTACCCCAAGTACTCATCCAAAGTCTCTTTGAATCTTTGCCGAGGCGTGTGGCAGCGATGATCTCCAACAATGGCGGCTACTCTGGCTACTGATTTTGGCACGAACCAAACTTCACAGAAGTCTATAAATTTAATCATTTGATACTTGGTCAACATGTTACCTACAAAATTAATTTTGTTGTGATATCTCTTGTCTTTATTGGTGTTGCAATTTGGGTGGCCAGCAGTGTACTTTATGGATGTACTACTTACATCCATAATTCTTTGGATCATATGGATGTAAGTTGCTGTCTCGCTGTTGATTATGTGTACGGGATGTAATAATCTCGGTGTAACTTCTTAGAAATGTGCAATAATCAGCCGCACAACTTAGAGGAAATATTGGAAGTAACTGTATTCAAGCCATTCGAAGAATATTTTGCTGAATTAGGTACAGCAGGATGTTTCGTTTGTCCGCCAAACATCATTTTTATTTCTAAAACATATCTATGTATCTATCTAAAAAGGCATTATTTTTGTAACCCGACACGCGCCAAGGCAGCCAGTATCAAACAATGCTGCTGTAACATTAAAAATAGTTATACCATAGTAAAACAAAATGTGTGGCGCAGAATAGTCATCAAAATTCTGAAACTAAACAATTAAAAGACAAAACCGAAGAGACGCTCAAGTGTGGAAGACCCCAAAGGTGGAAAAAGCAACCACGTAAAAAACTTCTATTCATTGCTGTGCTCGTTAGCCGTGGGCAAAGTAAAGACAAATAATATCAATAAACAAGTGGTTTCGAATTATATATATGCACACACACACACACACACACATATATATATATACTGGTGTAAGAAATTAAGAGAATTTGCAGACTTGGTCGATTATCTCTAGAACTACTGTACTGATTTTAATGAAATTTGGTATGTACATACATTGATACAATACAAAACAAATAACCATTCAATAATTATAATGCACACGTATGATCGTGCGTGATATTCATTGGAGTCGGAAGGTATGAAACAGCGGTTGCAGAATAAACAAAAAATGGGTTAATAGATGGATTAATAGGGGGTATGGTCCCCTCTTACAGATATACAGGTCTCGCAGCGTGATTTCATACTTGAAATAAGGCAGTGTATCATTTCCTGTGGCAATTGGTCCCACTCATTCAGCAACGCTGTTTTCATTCCCTGGATGGTTCTCGGAGGGGGGCTGCGAGCTGCAATTGCCCTCCCTAGAACGTCCCAGACATGCTCTATAGGGTTAATTTCTGGAGATCTGGCTGGCCAATCCATCCGGCGAATATCCTCACTCTGTAGAAATTCGTCGACCAGAAGAGCTCTATGTGGCCTCGCGTTATCGTCCATTAAAATGAACTCAGGGCCAACTGCACATCTGAAAAGGCGAACATAGGGCTCCAAGACCTCAGCCCTATACCTCACACCAGTTACAGTGCCTCTTTCAAAGACATGGAGAGGTGTGCGGCCATCCAACATGATGCCTGCCCAGACCATTATACCTCCTACGTCATAATGGTCGATTTCGCAGAACATTGGAGGGTAGGTAGCGGGTCCCTGGTTATCTCCATATGAACGTACGGCGAGAATCGGTGTTTAGGCTGAACCGGGACTCATCAGTGAAGAGAACGGTCGCCCATTGATCCATACTCCAATCTCTATGCTCTCTGCACCATGATAAACGGATTTTCCTGTTCGTAGAAGCGAGCGGGACGCAAACAGCAGGTCTTCTTGCAAACAACCCTCTCTCATGAAGTCTTTTGGAAACAGTCACCCTCGATACACGGGTTCCTGTGGCTGCATACAAGTCACGAGAGAGCTGAGAAGCTGTACTTCTCCTGTTACGTCTCGCTATAATCGACAAATGGTGATCTTCTCTGGCCGTCGTGGCTCTTGGACGACCTTGCCCAGGCTTTCTCTCGATGGATCCGGTATCCTGGAACTGTTTCCATAAGTTACACACGACGCTGGGTGTTAAATTGAACTCTCTACAAATTTGGACTTGAGATGGGCCTGCTTCTAGCCTCCCCACAATTCTCCACCTCATTCCATCATCTAAACGTTGGTGGTTACCCCTTTTTACTGTTACAATATGAAATTAACCGATTGCTGCAAAATAACACCATCTATTAACCCATTTTTTGGTTTATTCTGCAACCGCTGTTTCATATCTTCCGACTCCAAGGAGTGTTACGCACGATCACGCGTGTGTATTACAATTATTGAATGGTTATTTGTTTTGTATTGTATCAATGTATGTACATATCAAATTTCATTAAAATCGGTACAGTAGTTCTAGAGATAATCGACCAAGTCTGCAAATTCTCTTAATTTCTTACACCAGTGTATATATATATATATATATATATATATATATATACCGGGTGGCCATAATTAAACTGACAGTGCTCACAGTGTTCTGTAGCGCGATCTATTTGCGAGAATGATGCCACATTTTGTAGGAAGATTAAACAAGACGGGGTACGAAGGATTCCGCGAAAAAATAAATTAGTTCCAAAAGTCACCGCTAGGGGAATATTTGGCGCTGTGTAATAGAAAATAGAGTGTTAACAAATGCAAATTAATACGGAATAAAATTACCTTTTATTATGCACATTTTCTTATTTAGTTCAAGTGCAATATGGCAACACTTTTAAATAAGCGTAAAATCTACATAAACACCGATAAAGTCTCGTGATCTGCAATATCACGTACGCTGAGCAGAAGAAGAAGTTTTTTATTCAAATTTCACGTTACATCCATTGCCACAGTGCCAGTTGATTGGGTTTTAAAAGGCAATGTGTTACGTTTCGAATCAATCGGATTGAAAGTTTATGTGCAATGTCTCCTTCTTTAGTCGAGCATGCGTTACTGGTCAAATTCTTTTACCTCAACCAGTGCAACGCGTCAGCCGCTCTTCGTGCTTTTAGAATGCACAAAAAAATGCGTAAAGGTAACGGTCCTGTGTCAGTTAATTGGCTAAAAGCAATGGTTGCGACGTTTGAGAAAACAGGTTCTCTGAAGGTTCAGTCAGGCAGAGGACGAAAACCTGTACTACAGGATACAATCGAAGCAGTTGCCACGGCGATTGTCGACAGAGGACCAGACAATATTGCTGCCACCTCTAGCGCTCGTGGATTAGCTCGGAATATGGATATGCCTTACAGTACGGTATGGAAAATCTTACGAAAGATTATCAACTTCTATCCGTACAAGATCAGCCGTGTACAGGAGTTACTGTACCCCGACCATGATAAGCGATTGACTTTTGCTCTCACCTTTCTTGCCAGAATGGAGGTGGATGATGCTTGGCCGTGGAAAATCTTATGGGGAGACGAGGCTCACTTTTACCTGCATGGAACTGTGAATACCCAGAACTGCCGAATTTGGGATGACAAATCACCACATGCAGTCACAGAAATTCCCTTACATTCACCAAAGGTAACTGTTTGGTGTGGGTTCACAGCGGAATTTATCGTAGGTCCATTCTTCTATTAAACAGCGCCAAATATTCCCCTAGCGGTGACTTTTGGAACTAATTTATTTTTTCGCGGAATCCTTTGTCCCCCGTCTTGTTTAATCTTCCTACAAAATGTGGCGTCATTCTCGCAAATAGATCGCGCTACAGAACACTATGAGCACTGTCAGTTTAATTATGGCCACCCGGTATATATATATATGCTTGATTAAGAAAAATAAACATCTGTCCTCTTAATCAAACGGAAAGAGATCAAGAAATTCTCCAACCCAACTAACCAGTCGATTCAGCGGATGAAACCGTTTGTATTTCCTCGAAGAATTTTTTTAGCTCTTTGGTAATAGTTTATATTTACATCCTTGCTAAACGATTAGCTGGTTATATTTCAAGAATCAAGTTAGTCATTAAATTTCACAGATTTGACGTTCTGTATAAAGTCTTATTTCCTTATACGTTTAGCGTTAATGTTTCTTCTTAGCGTTAATGTTAACTTTAAAGTTTAGAGTTAATTCTGCGCAAAATTTACGAAAAATTTACGAATATTTCTAAAACACCTTAACCTTACATAATGCTGTAACTATTTAAACTAATGAGGTAAGGGTAATTTCGGTGATTTCAAAATTTCTTCTGATATTCGGTTAGGATTATGAAACTGATGACATTCGAGGTGTTTAACATTCTTTATACACTTTATATAAAGCAATAAATTGTCATACAGTAGAAAAAAAGTTTTAGAATTATATGAGTAATACCTAAATCTCCAGTTTGTGCATAGGCTTTAACTAAGCAAGTTCATGGAAAAGTTTAGAAATTGAGGAGCCCTATGCGGAAGCAACAGTGATTGTGTTTTTGTAAAAATCTAATTTTTACACAACGGGTTGATATAAATTAGTCAACTATTTACCTCTGTGCAACTAAATTTAATATTTATAAGTATAAAATAGCGAACAAATATTTGTAACTGCAGATGAAATTAAATCTGAAATCATATGATAAAATTACTATCTATATTTAAACTTTAACATAAAACTGAACAATTTTATTTTGTCCTTGTTCACATGACAAATATTTTAATATGTATACCTCTGATTTCGGGGATGGGAGAAGTGCCTCTCAACAACCCGCCCACCCCTCTTTTGGGGCTGTGGAAATATGTTCAAAAGTCCCTGCCCTGAATTAGACTCTCAATCCTACAATATTTTAAGGTCGGTAATTAACTGTGTTAAAGAAAATAAATGCATAAAAGTTGTAATTAAGTACTTCCTAAATTCCCTTTAATCTATAAGACCATGTATTATTAATTTCTATGAAGTTGCAAGGGGGTTTTACTGTCGACTATGCATCCCTCGTACATAGTCGACTGCACGATATCTGCATTTGAAACGTCTATGAAGATTCGAACAAAGTCTGCTGATTATGATCAGAGGTGCAGAGTAAAAAATGGAAAGAAAATAAACTTTGAACATTCATTAGGTTTAGATTTACTGAAATGTAAAAATCTGCAGGTGTATAACAATAAAACAAATTACTACCCAATGTTTGTTTTAATTTCCAATGTTTGTTTTAATTTAAACCAGATATTAGCCCATTAATTTAAGTACATTTTCTGTACTGAACTGACCACTTCTTTTAATTTTAAGCTGTCATAAGGTAAATTAATATAGACTGATTTAACTACGATACATGTTTTCATTTCGTGTCATGAAAAATTCCCATGACTGTGAGGAGCAATAGAATCATGACACATATCTATTAATTCAGTGTTTACGTTTTTATAATATTCGTTTTAAACTTTCTGATAAAAATAACTTGAATTTTTGCTCTCTTAAGAATTGCTACCCATCCTTTTTATAATAAAGATTAAAAAAATTTTTAACCCCGAAACTAAAAAGTAATTTTCGATATTTTAACACCAGATTTCACCAAATATGTGACAAAGATAAACATCTGATGAGATTAACAGTTTGCTTGCTGGATGAGATAGTTCTTGCCCGAGTAACCTTAAGATTGATTAATCGTCCGTGCAGGAAACTAAGATTAGAGTAATTCATCAAATGCAGTATACACTGTAAGGACGTATTATGACATGTCATGGTAGGTAGTCCAATGTATCCGGAGGCCGAAATTCATCCCCTGCCTCGGCTAATGCTCGATTTTAATGAGAGAAAAAATATGAATGAGTATGATGACAGCAGAAGGAATGTTGCGACACATATCTCGAACATTTACATCTCGAACAGTGATGCACACAGATTTCGTCCTTTTTTTAGTTCTTCCTCAGCATGACCTTGACGAAAACTAATTAGGAACTCTTCGTCATCAGAGAGACAGAGAGGAATATTTGATCTGTTCGTTGGTAGTTACACAGCTGGGATAAATTTCGTTATCGACAATAAACGGAAGGGTTCCACGCATATTGGAAAGATTGGGATTAGCTGAAGAACTCATTACTGAACTGGAGTTATGTGGAATATGCTGAAGGTTGTGGGGATTATTGGCAATATGATGGAATGGCTTCGTAATGCAATGATTATAACACCAGTTCTATGGGCAAAATGATCTGGATACGATAACGGAGGATGTCTAGTTGTTTTAAAAGCGAAACTAAGAATTTGAGGTGAACGTGAGGCAGATGTATTGAGTTACAATAAAGGACGTGTTTTGTTGAATCAATTGGTTTGTCAACTTTCCTAATATTACATATTTTTTGTGTCCACCATGTTTTGATCTCAGAGTTGCAAGGGGAATTTTGCCGTTCAGTTTTTGCATGAGAAATTCAAACCTGCTTCCAATATTCATTACTGCCTCATAAAAACATCTTTTAAGAATTTTCTCTAGAATAGACATTTGGCCGTATAGTGCAATGGATAGTCAAGTATTATAGGATCTACACCAATGATTCCCAACCGTTGTGCCGACGCACTTAGGGACCAGCGAGAATTAAAAAAAAACATTAGTAGGGCCTACTTAAAATAAAAATTAAGTTGGACTAATTTCTCTTCCGACCAACAGATTGTGACATACAGGGTTCCAAACTATATCCGTTACACCTCCCCCCTTAACATCTAAACGGTGAAAGCTTAGGCCATAAAGTTGGTGTCTAGGTATAGTAAAAAGGCTATGCGCTATTCGATGAGACAACTTACAACGCCATCTATCGGCAAATTTTGGAATTAGCGTTTTGATCTCAAAACCGGTACGAGATATGGTAAAAAAAGTCAATTACAAAGTTGTTTAGCATCATCGATTTAGTAAGAAAAGACATCTTGCGCACATTAATACTTAAAACAGAATGTAGAAAATGAACATTGTTTGGTAACAATTTTGAAAATTGTCATGTCATAAAGAGTGGAAGAAAGAAACTGAGACACTTCCCTATCTCCATGATCATTTATTTATGTTGCTGAAAATGCTCTCTATTAGCCACTATACACATTTGCACTCTGGACTGGACTATTTAGTCCGTGAGGTGATCTTTTCGAGCTTCGCTCGCGTTTCACGTCACCATAGTGTTGAAAATCGCGACCAAACAAATGTTCCTTTTCTACATTCAGTTTTGAGTATTAATGTGCGCAAGGTATCTTTTCTTACTAAGTCGATGATGCTGAAGAACTTTGTAATTGAATTTTTTACCGCATCTCTTACCGTTTGGAGATAAAAACGCTATTTCCAAAATTTGCCGATAGATGGCGTTGTAAGTTGTCTCATCGAGTAGCCATAGCCTTTTTACCATACCTAGACACTAACTTTATGGCCTAAGCCCTAAGCTGTCACCGTTTAGAAGTTAAGGGGGGTGCTAACGAGATTGATTTATTTATATCTGCACTGGTTCCACACTCAGTTTATCAAAAGTGAGACATCTGTGGCTGTCTTCTGGCTTGGGTGGTAGATTGAATACCCTAACCTAATGAAGAAAGCAACAAACCTACTTTTGCCATTTTCAACTTAGTATTTGTGCGAGCAAGCCTTTTCTGTTCTGGGGACCATCTATATTAATAAAGCAAGGTCCGGGTCTGTCTGTCGGTCACACTCCTCCGGGTGTACCGCCTCAATGTGTGCGTGTGCACGGCCTATGAAACTTACAGCCATGAAATTTGGCACACAGGTAGTGCAGACTATGGGAAAGTGCACCTCGAAGCCCGAATTTTAAATTTTATTCTAGAAAATTAATTATTGTATGTTTTGTGGGATATTTTATATTTTTTTAACTTCAGATTACGATATCTCGGCAAAATATGATCGTAGAATTTTGATCTTTTTACAATTTAAGACTACAGACATTTCTTCTTCAAGCAAGACCTCATTTGTTTAAAAATAATTTTAAAACAGACTAATATTTTCATCAAAATATTAACCCACTTTTTCGAGAAATTTACGCACTTTTGAGGATCTACGGTCGATGCTTTTCGAGTTTTTATCTTACAAAGAAAATATTTACATCATCTGGAAGATGAAAGCTTTCTCATTCATACAAACCTCTTTTCAAGTCTCTATCTTAAAATTTCGATTTTTAATTGAATTTTAAAGAACGATACTTAACACAAATTTTCTACCGGTTCTTCAAACGCGATGAACGGCAAATTCTCCCCTTGGGTTGTAAACAACGATTGAGCCATTCATTCATCGTCTTCCTTTGATGGTGTTGGGAATCTCCCTTGGTGCCGCCAATTGAGGGGATAGCTTTCTTGTTCACGTCGCCAATCACCCATCCTCCCCCGCAAGAATGCTTTCTGCGAGCACTTCCACTTCCCTTGTTACGCCGCTGATAGAATGTAGCGTGCCCTGAGCACCGAATCATATTATTGTCTGTTGCGTGCGTTCAGCACCATTTTTGAATGTTTCACAGTCCGCTTAAAAGTATCAATAAATTTGTTGTGTTTGTTTAAATTGAGGACTTTATGTTCCCGGCCAACACCAGCGCACCCGCCGTAACATTGGACCGCCTCACCGGAGGAAACGCCATGGATATAAAGCTACTTAACAGACAAAGAGGAACTCTAAAATGCAAACTTACCAAAATCGAAACTGTAGACAACGAATATAAAATTTGGAACTCGATCGAACTGAATTCAAAACTTGAGTCAGCAAAAGAACTGCAAATCGAATTGGATGATTTAAAAGAAAAGTATTATTCCATTCTAGAGGATGATGAAGTTGATGAACATGAACAACAGTTAACGGACCTCTACTTTCGTATCAAGGACTTGGAAGTAAGAATTAAAACTTTGATCCATTCTTCAGAAACTGTAACTGATTCTAATGATGTTATTCATAAATAAAAAAAGAGAGAACCTTACATTAAACTACCAGACATACCTTTACCTAGTTTTGACGATAAATATGAAGATTGGTTTGTTTTTAAAGAACTATTTACTTGTTTAATTGCGGAAAATAATATAAACGATTCGCAGAAGCTTTTTTATTTACAAGCGTCTCTTAAAGGTAATCCAAAGAATTACAAACTTCAGATGATTCTTACGAATCGCTTATGAAAGCTTTAGTGCAGCGAATTTGAAAATAAACGCATCATCATAGATATACACATAAACGCTTTAATTAATTTAGAAAAATTATCTCATGAATCCGCAAAGGAGCTAAGAAATCTTATTGATAAATTACAGAAGCATTTGAGAGCCTTGAAAACCTTAAAATATGAAAAGAACAATCTGTCGGAAATTCTTTTGATGAATATTGTACTGCAAAAGCTCGATCGCGAAACACGCAAACAGTTTGAATTGTCAATTGATGCCGTTGAAGTTCCTACGTGGCGTGTGTTTATTTAATTTCTAGAGAAAAGATGCCAGGTTCTGGAAAGTTTAAACAGAAATGCGTCTGTTAAACCCAAATTTCAACCTGAACAAAATTATCGACCAAAAAAATTAATGCTCAATTAAACGTTTCACTGAAACCTTGTATTGTTTGTAATTCGAATTCGCATTCCGCGATTTATAAATGTTCTGTATTCCTAAACATGAGCCCTGGGTAGTGTTTTGAACAGGTGAAAGGGAACAATTTGTGTTACAATTGTTTGAATAATCACAAATTAAATAAATGCAAGTCCAACCATAAATGTGCAACCTGTGATAAATTTCGCCACACTTTGCCCCATCTTAAGTCTAAAAGAGAACTTCCAATCTCAAACACTCGGGACAATAACGAGTTGGCACAGAGCCAAATTCATCAGTCTACAAACTTAGAATTTAATTCGAAAAATGATGATTCATCTACTCTTGGAAGCGGGAATGTTGTGCTTTCTGCTACAACCGAATGTTTGAAAACCAAATCAGTTCTACTCTCTACAGCACTTATTTATGAGGTAGATTCGAAAGGGATGTTTATTGAAGGTCGATGTCTACTTGACAGTGGTTCGATGTGTAATTTTATTATTTCAGAATTTGCAAATAGATTAGGCTTGATAAAGCATAAAACGTATGTGCCTGTGAGCAGCATTAGTGGCTCATCTTTGTTGTTGAAATCGAAAGTGTTTTCCACAATTGCTAATGATAAGAATACTTTTCGCAGTTCATTAGAATTTCTCGTGTTACCAAAAATAACCGATCTTTCACCAGCTAATTATATAAATATTGATGCGAATGCAATACCTTCAGAAATTAAATTTGCAGATCCCAGCTTCTTTAAACCTGGAAAAATTGATCTCTTGATAGGTGCACAAATCTTCTTTGATCTTTTAAAAGAAGGAAAATTTCGCATTTTTGATGATAACGTAACCCTTCAAAATACTGTTTTTGGTTCATCGTTAGTGGATCTACAAATAATTATTCAAGTTCGCAATTCTGTGGTCTATCAACGCAATTAGGTGAATTAACCAACAGTATTCAACGATTTTGGCAAATTGAATCCATCGAAACGAAATCCAGAATCATGTCTCCTGAAGAATAATTTTGTGAACAGTATTTCGTGAACTATCAATATAGACATAAAGATGGACGCTATGTCACTCAATTACCCTTGAAAGAAAGCTCAGTCCTAGGCGAATCCAAAACTGTCGCAGAGAGACGATTAAATTCTCTTTGGAGTCGTTTGAACTCTGATGCAAAAATGAAAGAATTATATGTTAAATTTATGGAAGAATATGAAATTCTCGGTTACATGAAGGAAATTGCTGATGATAATTTGAATGCAGACTGCTACTACATGCCGCATCACGGTGTCTACCGCCCTGAGAAAAAGACAACACCATTACGAGTAGTTTTTGACGCGTCTTCTCCCACCTCCAACGGACTTTCACTAAACGACATTCTGTTAAATGGAGGATTTATTCAAGATCAATTATTTTCAATTATCTCAAGGTTTCGGACTCACAAATATGTTTTTACTGCAATCATACAAAAAATGTATAGACAGATTCTAGTGTATCCTAAGCATCGAAGATATCAAAGAATATTATGGAAGAAGGATTTCAATTGTACCGTAAAAACTTATCAACTACAAACTGTCACCTACGGTACTACCAGCGCTTCATTTCTAGCAACAAGAGTTTTGAAGCAGTTGGCACATGATGAGGGCTCTAGATTTTTACTTGCGGCAGCCGTTGTTCTGTCAGATTTTTATGTTGACGACGTTTTGAGCGGTAATGATGACTTGCCTACTGTTTAAGAGACCAAGAAACAGCTAAACGAAATGTTCCTGCAGTGTGGTATGATTCTTTATAAATGGAGTTCCAACAATCCAGAGCTGTGTGATGACACAAATGTGAATAGTGAGCACTCCTTTCATGATTCCTTTGAAATGGCTACCAAAGCTTTAGGCATGCTTTGGAGACCAAAATCGGACACCTTTTGTTTTAAGGTTTCACTTAACTTAAATGATATTTGCACTAAGCGAAATGTGTTATCCTGCATTGCAAGGATCTTTGATCCTATGGGTCTCATTCGACAGTTTCAACCAAGGCCAAAATATTTATGCAAGGCTTATGGACTCTCAAAATGAACTGGAACGATATACTTCCTGATGATGCCAAAAATGAGTGGGAAAAATTCACGCACACTCTTCCTGCAATTGAAACCTTGCCCATCCCTCGATATATAGGATGTGATGGACAAACAATTCTACATGTTTTTGCAGATGACAGTTCTGCTGCCTTTGGGTGTGTAATTTATTTGCAGTGAATTTTATGTGAGAAGGAAATTTCTTCGAAATTAGTTTGCAGCAAGTCTCGTGTCGCACCATTGAAAAC
The DNA here is from genome assembly GCA_907164885.2 of Dolomedes plantarius. Classification (NCBI taxonomy): domain Eukaryota; kingdom Metazoa; phylum Arthropoda; class Arachnida; order Araneae; family Dolomedidae; genus Dolomedes; species Dolomedes plantarius. Next base: position 82,127,244 of record OU015494.1, on the reverse strand, counting down.
CATCTCGATACCGAGGCTAGAGTTATGCGCCTGCCTTCTGCTTAAAAAACTCGTAAAACAGATTCTCCCATCCTTACGTATGCACATTGACAAGATATTTCTTTGGTCAGACTCAACCATCGCACTGGCTTGGATCCACAAGACACCCAGTCTTCTCAAAACATTCGTTGCGAACAGAGTCTCCCGTATCCAGGATTTGACTCAAGATTACCAGTGGAACCATATTTCTTCTGGCATTAATCCAGCTGACGCTGTGTCCAGAGGGTTGTATGCAGATCAATTAGTCGATAATACCCTATGGTGGAAAGGCCCATCCTTCCTTACTGAGACAATACAGTTTCCTGAAAGTGACTCTAACTTTATTCCAGACTCTGATATTGTGTTAAGTGAATTGAAACCTGCCCAAAATTCTGTTTTTACTGCAATCTCTGCAGAAAATTGTGTTTTAAAGTTAATTGATAGGGTTAGTGATTACGTGAAATTAATTCGCATTTATATGTTTGCTATGTTACGCAGCAACATCACATTCATATGTTTGCTATGTTACGCAGTATATAGTGCACTATACCTCATAATATAACGATGTAAAAAATGAAACTCTAAACCTAAATGTATTCAAACGTTTATTTAAAAAATGAGTGATTTTTTTTATGTATTGAGGCAAACTTTTGACTATTTTAGACAAACATGGTTTATACTTGCTGCATGCTATTCTCGATACACCAACAAGGTAAGAACCAGTAAACCGATTTCTATATACGTTCTTCGCATATTTCATTTTGGAATTGGATGATTCACAAAGATGCGTTGATGCGAACAACCCTGAGCAGCAGGTGGCACATTTTTGTACAGTTTTGTATTTTTCAGGCACTCATTTCCAAAATTATGTTTACAAAAGCACCTTCCTGATTATAGGTGTGGGTGTTGTTTCGGGCCTCACATAAGAGCTCGGCGGGGGGGGGGGGGCGCGGTTGAGTATCCCTGATCTGGATGTTCCCTCGTAGGCATAAAGGTTTATTTGTAAAAAGGTAAATCGTGTAAATAACGTGGTTTATGAATGATTTGCCCTGAAAAGAAGTAAACAGTACTTTCATACAAATAAAATGTTTTTAACTGGATATTTTATAATGCATGTAAAGGCACGTATTTCATTTACTGTGTAACTAATTATGATTAAGTAAATGAAGGGCGTTGATGAGGTTTTTTATATTCATCAAATATTGATTCCATCAATGCGGTTTTCATTATGTATCTACATTTAACTCGAATTAATAAAATTTTTATTATTGATTCAAAACTGGCATATTCGCGAACTTCAGTTAATTGGATTATACAAATGTGTTATGCAACTCTCAAAGTAGAGGCTCCTATGTACGCTAATAGATTTGGCAACTTGTTTCAGAAACATGGATTAATCTGTTTAACACACCTTCTTAGAGTGTTTTCCTCTTCATAAACATTCAAACTAAGATGAGTTTTAGGGAAGAGGTCAGATTTTCCACGTATGTACCTAAGAAGTCACCCATGCAAAAAGCATTCCTACTCAGTTCCTAAATTCTGTTGCCTCAGTCAGGGGTAAGAAGTAGTATTGTGAAGGAAAAAAATCAGTTTAAAAGTCCGTACAAGTATGTGCTTAAATAAGTATACACGAATGCAAGTACTAATGTAAAAATTGAAAAAAAGAAATTTACGAAATATTTTTCCTGATGTTAGATTTTTCTGCTGATGATGAGGGTTTAACTTAGGTCCATGATTGCTGTTAAATATTTTGGCGTCAATGTGTAAATGCAATGTACATTACACTTAGTAACTCTTCATTTGAGGGCGAGGTTTAAGCATATTGTTCGATATACACTCTTAGACAAAAAAAAAGAAAAGAAAAAAAAAGGATGCATCAAGAAGGGGTAATGCAAATTGGACACAAATTGATATGCATACAGGTTTCGACGGAAAATGCAAAATTTTAAAATTTGGCGGCCAATGAATGAACATGTGACGCTGCAGTGTATCTTAACTGCGCAACTGGCAGGATATTAAAGAGGAGAATTCCTGATTCAAGGTCAAAAATTCTTTACGAATTTCATTCCGTTCACTCAGGTTGACAGTAACTATGCCTCATATACAGGTGAGCGAACAATATACGCAGATGTCAGCATTTCAGAGAGGACGTGTAGTTGGGCTCAAAGAAGCCGGTTGGTCTAATCGGCGAATCGCTCGACATTTGCGTAGGAGCGATGCCACTATTAGACGATAGGTGAATCATGGCAGAACACAGCGTCAAGAAGGAAGCGGTCGGCCTAGAGAAACGACAGAACGCGAGGACCGAGCAATCGTCAGAGCGGCACTCACAGCCCCAGATTCATCATTATCATCGATCATACGTGCAACTGGTGCTTCAGTGACCGCAAGGACCATTCATAGGTGGCTCAGAGAAAGGAGTCTGCGCTCACGGTGCCCCTTGCGCCGACTACCATTGACCTCTGCACACCGACAAGCCCGTTTGCAGTGTTGTCGGGCATATTAGACCTGGAATGTCCCTGAATGGAGTAGAATTGTCTTCAGTGATGAATCCCGCTTCGAACTGAGCCCCAATGACCAGCAAATACGTGTCTGGAGACGCCCCGAACAGCGATGGGATACCAATCTGACTGTCTGCCGCCATACGGGCCGACAACCAGGAGTGATGGTCTGGGGTACCATTTCATTTCATAGCAGGACCACTTTGATTGTCATCCGCGGCACTCTTACAGCACAGCGGTACGTCGACGATATTCTACGCCCCGTTGTGTTGCCCTTCCTATCACGCCATCCTGGGCTTACATTTCAGCAAGATAATGTCAGCCCGCACATGGCGAGAGTTTCTACTGGTTGTCTTCGTGCTTGCCGAAAGCTACATTGGTCAGTAAGTTTGCCGGATCTCTCACCCATTGAGCACGTTTGGAGCATTATGTGCAGGGCCCTCTAACCAGCTCGGGATTTTGACTATCTAACTCACCAGTTGAACAGAATTTCGCACGATATCCTGCAGGAAGACATCCGCCACTTCTATCAATCAATGCCAAGCCAAATAACTGCTTGCATAAGGGCCAGAGGTGGACCAACGCGTTATTGACTTTTTCACTTTGTGAAGCTCTTGATAAATCATCCAATTTTTCTCAAATTGTAATCATTCATTTTTTGAACATGTACACCACATTTACCGATTTTCATCCCATTCGGATAACTCCTTCTTGATGCGTCGCTTTTTTCTCTTCTTTTGTGTGTGTGTCTAAGAGTGTATTTGGGAAATCTGTATTCTACACTTCAGCTTTAATGTTCATTATATTCATTATGGGCTGGAATGGAGGGAATTAATTTCATCTAACCCCTAAGTACAGAGTTATTACTTATATAAAATTGCATTGTTACTAGTATTTTCAGTGGCAATGTCATGCTGATTATGCATGTCTAGCATGTCTATAAATGAGGCGAAACAGTTTCTTCTACTGTACGGAAGATGTATCATATATTACACTGAAAAGTCCTCATAGAAGCATGTCTTAAGCATTATTCCCCAGTCTCAGTACTTTTCTTTTAGTAAAAAACAAATCATTTTTCCTTTGTTTCCAAACCTTTTTTCGCAATCCCTTATTCGGTGCTGTATTCTACGTTCTGTTAAACCTCATTAAAAATCTTTTTTTCATAGTTTAACCAGTTTTTGTACAACTCCTTTAACTGCCAATGATTTCATTACATAGGCGTTAGCAATTCTCTCATTTACTTTCACTTAATTTGAAGTCTAAATGTCTAAAACTTTCATCGTACTTCATTTTTTAATTGAGAATTTTTCACTAATATTCGGTTTACTAGAAATCTTCCCATAGGGAAAAGAATGGTCTTCCATTCTGCAGCATTCGAGGCTTTGTGTTTTCTAGACCCCTGTGTGAGAGCAAGGCATTGAGTGGTCAACAATAAAAGCTATTGCATCTCGGTACCTACGAATCTTGTTACATACAGGTCTCTGGATTCAGGAAGTCAACGATTTTTTTCCAGCTTTGTAAAGATACATTGAACCTAACTAAATGACTTGGCTATGCCAACGCCCTGTGTTAAGGAATTAGAAAGATAGCTCAAATAACAATGCAGAATTTAATGCCACTCTTCGTGAGCCTACTTTTAAATTATAAAGGTAAATATCAAATAACATCCGAGTTATGCAACACTTCTCGTCCCCAACTTAATCCAATGTTAACTGAGAAATCTATAACACTACATTCTGTATACTACTCTGTAGGGCAATATATCTAGTTTGATAGACATTTAGATATATAGAGGTGTAACTCGTCCACTTATGTATTACTTACGTTGCATATCCACTTGTTTAGAAGCGAGCTGACCTTTTTCGTTTAATCCAGCTTCTTCGAACAGGAGATCTCTACTGCTATGTGAACGTTAACTCACTGTTTCATCAAAACAAAAAACACTCGTTTTTCCTTAAACGCTTTGCATACGAACTACCATATTGGTGATCTTATCGCGGCCCGGTTGAGGACCGAACAAGGTTTGTAAAACATGGTGAAAGGGAAATGATGACTAAAAATTAGACTTAGGGAAACATTAAAGAGAAAAAATGTAAAAAAAGCAATAATTTACAAAGTTTGCCCCAATCACGACATCTTCATTCAGAGATAATACTGTCTGCAGTTCCGTATTGTTCCGCCGACAACGTCCAAAGGACTACTAATAACATCTCTTGGTGATTTTATTTATGAATTTCGGTTCACTGTATTTGTTAAGTATTTTGAAAGTGATTCTGTGGTTGACTTATTATCCTTAGTGATAATTCAGTAACTTTGCAATGACTCATGCTTGGTTATCTTTTATAGTTTTACTCTCACTCTCCAGACCTCCGTTCGGCAAAATCATTTTGTTGAAAAAGTAATTTAAACAATAAAACTTTAGGATAATTTCCCCCGTTGTGCGATGGATCATGTCCACGGATGGGAGACCATATGCCTGGTGTCGATGTGTTTTTGAAATCGATGTAACATTAAGAGTTTTGCTTAGATTATATCTTTTCCAAGTTACTAAAGTGCTAAATAAACTGATAAAAATACAGATTTGTTGAATAGTTTACTTGATCAAATTATGTAGTTTTTGTTAAACCTTGTACAATCTTATTTTGAAACCAAAATGAGACAGTGTTTTCGCTTTGAAATTTCCGCTTGGGGATGGTTATTGTGGGATGTCACACGGTGTCGCTTGATCTATATTTATGAACAAAAAGGCAAATAAGGCTTGGTCATTGCCGTGTCGTCCCCCCATAGGGAGCAATACTGGCTCACCTATATGGTGCTCCCATAATAAAGTAGCCAGCAAAACTTCGCGGATCTTCATGGGACAATAGCGCCCTTTACACGTACGCTCTTTCCCGCCTGAAACCACGATCCCGCGCGATTGAGTGCAAGTGTGAAGGTGTCGGAGAGGATGGGAAAGCTGCTTTTGAGCGTACTGCAAGTTTTTCCACCCGCAATCCCGTACGCTCCAAGCACTCGCGAAAGAGCGTACGTGTAAAGGGCGCTATGTCAAGAAGTACCTAGCGTCAGAGACAAGTGACTGCCGCATTGAAAAAAAATCATGAACAACCATATAGTTAGCTTTGATTTATTTTTTTGTTCCGTTTACAGCTGCAAAAATGTTGCACAGCTATAACTGGTTTATGATTATTGTTTTATAAAATTATTTCTTAAGTGAAAAGTGAATATACGATAGGAAAAAAATTTGTAAATTCCTAAATTTAGATTTTGTGTCCGATTATCATTTGAGTTACATAGCGCATTTAAATTTTCCTCAAAATTAGTGAATAAAAACACACTAAAATATATTCTTTTTCCTAATGTCGTTCATCTCTCCCATTAAGGTTAGAAAATATTACTGTTTGTTTTAAATATGAACAGGTTATTTTTTAAAGAGGCCTTAAACTTTGTGAGCAAATTATTTTTGTGCTATTTTGTTATAGCTAAACTGTATTATAAATAACTTTATATAATCTTTTTTGCATCATTATCTGATTATATGAAATATTGATAGTCCTTATAACTCAGATAAACATTGTATATTTATATGTAATATTGATCTTCAGTGTTACCTGATGAGTCCTTTATGAAAAGTGTCTATCAAGGAATTCAGAAATTTTAATGATAAACATTGGAATTAAAGAATTGTTAATCTGAGTTAAATTATATTTTATTCACCACAATATACATACAAGAAAATATACTTAAAATTAGTACCAGATTATTAACCACGTATGTACTTCACAGTATAATTTTACGCAACATTTAGAAAACACATATTTGTAAAATAAAGTTAAACAAGAACATGCATGTCAAGAGTACCACAAACTTGATACATGTAAATATCCATACGTACAAATGTTTAAAAGATTTTTGTCCTACTAATACATTTAAAATCCATTTTTTTCCGTGTAAGTAAATGCCGTTTTTAGCACTTGCATCATGCAGTTTTTAATACTTGCTAATGTAGTTTTATGCAGTGCGTCATGCGCACTTTTTTCTTGCATCAATTAAGAATTGGGTTACTTCCGAAACTCCGTTTGATGGAAGAACACTTAAAAAAACAAACTCTAGTGAATGTCTGGAAGAATTCCCTTCTAAAATTTCGATTCATGAAACAATAAGTTATAGGATTGCAACAAGAAGATACGTATGACAATAAATGGAAGAAAGATATTGTAAAATATCCAACATCTTCGTAAACTAAACCAGGTCTAAAACTAGAAATTGTATTAATTACATAAATCGGGGTCCAACAAATAAAGAACTCTAGAACAACTATAAAAAGCATGCAAGTAACTCTCTTTTTGATCGTAAGACGTCTTTCCAAGTTATTTGAACTCATATTAAGAGTCACAGCAGATGTACTTTCGGAGCTACTGTATTGTCGAGCTGACTGAAACTGTGAAGTAATTGTGGAAGATCGAGTGGAACCATCATGCATTTGTACACATACTTTTGTCCACTTCATGGAGAATTTCGGTGACTTGCACATAATACAGTCATCTGCAGAGGACATCTGACTGCTATAGAAATTTCTTTTAGAGTTATTTACAGAATCTAAAATACCAGAAAAACATTATTGCACGCATATTGGCATAAAGAGCATACAAAATGATTAATGGGATGTCATTTTTGAAATATTCTATGAATTTCACTAGAAAAAAATTATAAAAACTTTCATTAACATTAATCATACGATAGGAATTATTTTCCTTTGTTTTCTGAAGTTTTTGTAATTATGTAAGTATTAAATTTATCAGTTTGCAAAATTTCTGTGGCTAGGAATCTACCGATGCCATGATGGAAATTAACAGCACAAATTCATTTACAAATATTTTATTTTCGTTTAAAAGCGTTTGAACATCCAGTACTGTCTCACATGGCAAGCACTAAACACTAAATTAAGTAATAAACTAGACATACGTAGTTAAGTCTCCGAATAACTTAGCTAAAGAAACGCTATCCTGTTATCGACTATACTTTGATCCGTCAAAGTTCGCTTATCCAATTCCAATATCTCAACATTGTCCAAATATCTTTTTTTACTAAAACTACAGGTAATAACCCCCTCTAGTAGACAGTAACGTTGTAGGAACACTGTAAGACCCGCCAGATCTGGTAAAACCCGTGTCAAGGTTGGCGTGTGCAACCCTACTTCCGGTGGGAGCACTTTGTTGTTGGAGAGAGGCAATTGGAGTTGAACTGCAGACCAGTACACATAGGTCATCTCGGAACGCCAACAGGGTTTAGCTGTCGAATATGGCTCTGTATGACAGATTAATGTTCTTTTAATTACTTTATGTGTATCTGCGTGTGATGTGTCCTTTAAAAAGGATTTGATAAAAGTTTGGGACAAAATATGGAAATTTTCCTTGTGTCGTCTCTTTCTCGCACGAAAGAACTCCCACGCAAGGCGGTTAAGCCTTTGCAAACACTCACTTGGTCAACACTACACCTCTTTAACAAACTGAATTGACAGTACATTATCATTCCAAACTCACGATTATGATAAAACCTTGCTTCTCGTCCTTGGACATTTAAGAACGTGGTTTTGAGAGAACATAGGAAAGGAAAAAAATAAAATTTTACGCTTTAAATTATTGTTGCCCACTTTCAAGTTTCACACACTGAAGTAGCGAAATTGTTACTGCCATATATTAGTTATTTTGTTGCTGGTTTGTAATTAAATAGCATATATCGACATTTAAAAGCTTAAAATTAACATTGGATAGTCGGTAGTTATTTCAAGTTATTTCACAGGAATAAATGAGCAAAGACAATCCTACAGAAACGTATCCGAGACCATAATACAATATTCTCGAATTTGATAAGTTGGAATGGTGCAAAGTCGATCCAGGATTTCATGGTATTATTTATAAATGCAGCCAAAGCGTCTTGCTTTAGCGATTTTGGCATGCACGACAAGAATGTCTTGCATACTAAACGCGCTTATGAATGTTTTCTAATAAATATACCTTTTCATCAGTAATTAAACGTATTTGATAGATAAAAGTCTGAAATAAAGTTATCTACAGGTAAAGTTCCTGAAGGTACAGTCTGCAAGAGTATTAAATCTTAAAAATTTATTTCTATGGTCCATTTATCTCAACAAATTGGAAAGAACTCAAATGGATCGTATAAATTCAATCATTTAATATTCTTCGTAACTTAACTATAATTTGACTGATAGGAAAATAAGTAGACAAAAAAGATCTAAGTATTGGGGGGGAAAATGAAATTGAATTGTATTCTGAATTAAGGTGTCAATAAATGAGAAGTTTTAATGTCAAGTGAAATTGAAATAGCATATTTTTATATAACTGTATACTTAAACATATTTTAGACAAAACTTCTGGTATTCTTTACGATAAAGTGTCAAGAAATGTAGAAACTCTACATAATGTCTACAGCTCAGCATACTAAATATAATTCACAGAAACGACACTGATTTGTCTTCAGCTTCAAATATGTTTAAAAAGAAGCAAATCACAGCATGAAAAACATTAAATGACTGTTATTAGTTTTACAGTAACATTTTAAAGATTTTGTAGAGTGTAAATAAGTCCTTACCTGCTTCAAAGACTCTATTTTCAGTGATTTCTTTCTGTAGCACTAGTCCTATCCTTAAATACGCTGTTGCCATAAGAACCAAAGGAACTGCTAGTAGAACACCATCAAGAAATAGAGAGAAGCTGCTTTCCCACACGTTATTAGGCCAACTTTCACGGCACTTGTACTTTCCTGCGTTACATAAAATGTCTGTTTTTGAATTAATATTTTAATATAATTACTTTTATGTACACTTAATTTTGTATAATCTAAAAGAATACAAGCTTTAAATTTCATGGCATTTTCCTCGCTGCAAAAGACTGCAAAGTAAAAATAGATCACCAAAATTTTACGTTTAAGAGAACAGTCGAGAAAGAAATATAAACTAGCCCATATTCGAGTAACATTGTATCAGAAACTGTTAATGAGAACTTTTTGTATTTAAATATATCAAAGGGGTAATAACTATCCACTGAAGCTACTTTATGTAAAGTATCCTCAAAGGAAGATGGAGGAAAGGGAGGAAAATGGAAACACGTACAACAACTAATAGTTATATACAATAAATATTCTGATTAAAAAAATCGTTACCGCAACTATCGCAGATACCGTTTTAATGCATTTAACAAAACATTCTTAAAAGGACTTTGTCTTTTAAACCGTCTACATATGAGGAAGGGGAATTCAAAGTGTTTAGAAGAGAGACCAACCCTCCTAAATTTTGTTCGCTACCCAATTTTCGGCACAAATTTGAGATATTCTGAAAGAACCATAAATAAGACGTTGTTTGCCTTGATTTATTACACAACAAAAAATAAATATTACGACATATAAAAAGGCTACTGAAATTCATAAAAGAAATGTTAGTGAAATTCGTTAACAATTATAACTTGAATGTACGATGAAAGCTCAAAATAAATCATATTTGCAGCTCCAATGTATAATGCTTCAAGGAAATATATAAAATCAATGCTTCTTATTACCGGAGTCTATATAAGTAGCTGGTATGGCTTTCACAGCATTTGTGTTATTACATATACAAAAAGAACTGTCCTATATAAAAATGATTTGAATTGAGTAATTTTAGAATCAAAACGGGTACTAAAAATTTTTTATCCCAAATTTTCATTACAGTTTGGAATTATTTTTGATATTATAAAGCATAGTTTAATATATTCTAGAAATATATTACTTTCAAAGACTCCTTATACTACATAAAATAATTTTCCATTTTTTAAAACATCGTTTATCAAACAGACGAAACTATAAAATTTCCGAATATGTTCGACTCAACGAATATGTTCAGTAAGGGACTATAAAACATATTATTTAGTTAGGGTAAAAATTAACCTAATTTAATAAGGATATACCCTTCAATCAACTTATCAAGTTAAATAAGTCGCACAAGTTCATCAGTGCCCTAAAATATAACTGCATGTTTTATATGAAAAAGTTAGTAGCGGAAAAAGTACAATAATGGGTTCCAGAAGCACTTGATCATGGAAGAGAAAATAACCATTTTATTGATCTTTCGCAAAAGATAAATCTATTATCATTTTAGCATTACAGCAACATGTTTCATAAGAAAAAACAAAACCATTAGTTCTATAAAGTATCTACACACAAACTTCCTTAAGAACTCAGAACAAATCTTTACGACATAATAAGACGCCCTTATTGATGATACGTGGTGCACATTAATAATAAACAAAGTTAGTCCTTTCTGACACGGACAAGTATTTGTCCATTAAGATAGCCAGCCTGTAATGGATTCTCTGATGTCACTGATAACGTCGAAAGCAGACAAATATCGAGTCAACTCTTTTTTGGAGGAAAGTAACAATTCATGACGTGTAGGCTGACAGCCTAATTTAGTTTCATAACAATAAATTATTAAACTTATTCTAAACAATAATGAATTATAGTTAAACAACAGTTTTGAAAGAAAAGGAGAGTTTGTGAAGGATCGCATTCACAGAAAATTAATTTCTTCCCGATGCCGTGATAGTTCCGAGGTTAGGAAAAGGGTTTCGCCTGAGATCATAGGCAACGTAGGTGATTACGATCAAGGGAGTAAGGATTGTATGCTCGATCCTTACTCCTGACGAGTGGTTGTTATGGTTGCAAAAATATCTACCATGATAAAAAAAAGAAAAAAAAGATCCGCATTATAAAAGAAATAGTAAATAAATTACGTGTGGGAGCTAATAACCTGCATCGTTCCCTAACATCTTCTTTGTTGGTCTGTTACCGAACGTGGGAGAGATTGTAAAGAATCGTATTCAGAAAATGAAATTTTGTTACATGACGGGAGGGTCTAGGGGTATGACATTCGCATCGATATCCAGAGGTCATTGGCTCGATTTCTGCTCCTGGCAGGCGGTTATTAAAGTGTTTTACAACTTAGTTTGGTCGAAAGCCATGAGAAGTTAGTTTAAGCAAGCGATTCATCATTACAAAATAAAAAAATAATTCTACGTAATAGGTATCAATGATAATCAATCTCACTTCCATTAGCCTAACTTTTAAACTAGAGTCTCGTACCAAAAGCATTTGATGCAAAAGGTCAGACATTTTGGAGTGGAAATGTTTTCTCTCTCCTTTTAATACCCATGCACCAACACCGCCTTTCTTACCTTACAACGCCTTTTGTACTCGATTTTTGTGCTATTGCAACAGTTCCATATCTGAGGTCCTCGGGCTGTAGGAGTCCGCAAGACAGTTGAGGGCCTCTGAATTAATGAAAAAAAGTTCCACTCGTTAGGGAGTTTTAATGTCTTCTCTGGCCGTATTGAGCGTATTAATCGTAGCGTATTAAGCTCATATTTATCTAATTCAACTAAAAGGAACTTGACAAAGAATAAATGTAGAAAATTTTAAAGTTGACATTAAAACTGCCAGTCTGAAAAAGGGTAAGTTTGTTAGTTCTGTTTTCAAATAATGTTTTGGAGTAGTGTACAGAGCTCAGCTCAGGAGAAAAAGTAGGTGAATAGCTAAAAGTTTTACAGTTCGTTTGAAATGTTAAAAAGAGACTTTCAGTCAACAATTTCCGCGACCAGATTTTTCGAAAAAGGGAATCAGGTTTTATTTATGTGAAAAAAATATCCATTTTTTAAAAGAAAATTTGGCTGTTTCTAAAAGAACAAACTTAACTCAAGTATTAATACGTTGAAAAAGTGTCTAATTTAGATGCAGGATCAGTTTCAGACTATATGTTTATAAGTCGTATCATCTGTTCAGCTTAAGATATTCCATTCCTTTAAAAAAAAGTTCGTCTTTTCATTTTCATGATAATCTTTTAATTTTGTCTCCAGTGAAAGATGGCGGGGATACAGGATATGCCTTTTTCTATACTACTTCAGACGACTACACCTCATGTGTGTTTATGATACGCATACGCTAACTTTACAGCAAAGCAAAATTTTTATTATTGCAAATCAGTTTTGTAATGGCATGGGTATTTTTTCCCCAGTGGCTGAAATAAGGCAATATCTGATTTCGAAACGAGTTTTAATATATTTTATACCTTTTTCATATTTAACTTTATTTTAGTATATTTATCCGACTTTATCTATAGGAAAATTTTTTCATAGCTTATAACTATAGTACTAATTTTAGAACTAGGGGATGAAATTTTTTTCGAATGATTAAAAGACTGTATAATAGATAATAAATTAATGTAATATTAAGATTTTAAATTTGTCTACTTCCCATTCACTTTTTTTGGGATAGTAAGACAACTTTCCTATATTCAATTACCTCATAACTTATTTGTTTTTATGACTAATGTAAGGCAATGAGAAATAAGTCCAGCATAAAGTAATAAAATCTTCATGCAGATTGTCCGAAACAGAATTACCAAGACCATTTTTACTATGCGCTTACGACTTTTTTTGTGATGCTGGAATTGCCATTCCGCTTCGAGGAAATAGATATATTAGTGTTCTTTCGTATCGTATACATACACAAATATCTTTCGAATAATGCGTAAGGAGTTCTCTTTTTTTTGTCTTTAAGTTTGAATGCAATCAAATTTTATTCTTTGTTTCACAACTTCCAAATTCAGTTTTCCAGTTTGCTGACCTGAGGCCAAAAGTACACCAAGAACAGTGTCAGCTATTATTTTCGCCCCAGTTGTGTGTATAACAATATCATTGTCGTTAATATCATTCCCCGCAATCGGCTTTATAAATATAAACTATTACTAATACTTGAGTCCCTAAGTGTTTAATATTTATCCAAACTCAATCAAATTTTTAAATGTACTGTATAGTTTTTAATTAGTAGCTTTAATTTTAGATTACCAATTTGACGTGTTTTAACAGTGATCATGTGTATCGTGTGTTTTGACTAAGTATAAAATGAAATTTTTGAAACGTATGGCAGTCAGATGACATTCTGACTCTAGAATGTCTTATTTATTGATTTAAATTATTCAAGACTTTTGCAAGATGTAGGAAAACAATGAAAAACATAAATTTTTCTAAATGTTAGTTTATACTTAAATGACAAAAGAACCATGATATTATTATGCATTGATCTCTGTTCAAGTCACTATTCAAGGCTTGAACAATAGGCATCGGCAATGTAAAACGCCTTTGATGCACAATGTGCATCAAATGCGTTTACAGTAAGCAAGTGTAAATTTTATCTCAATTTTGACATAAGATTTAGATGCATTGCTTCTATATAATGTTTTATAATTATATTTTGTTACTAGTATCTAGCCTTTTCGTTTATAAATTATCAATACTTTCCTTTTTCTTGTGTATTTTCTGTTTTAAAAAGCGTCTTAATACTATTTAATAGTTAAAAATTAAGGGAGGTAGAAAAATAAAATTATTTTAGTAGTTGGCGATTTAAGTGAATTAAATAATTTAAAAGTTCACTCAACTATGCTTTCTCGTTTATCTACTCTATAAAACATATATTTTGTTAGAAAACAGATAGACCAGCAGAAACATAGTGAAAAGAAAGATTTCTTCCTCTATGAACAATAAAAAATTTTAAGTTTTCCTATAATAAATTATTTGTTGCAAAACAGAACTTTTTTGAAGCATAAAGATTTGTCTATAGGTCTAATAATGTTTCAGAATCATAAAACTGTCATATTTAATAATATATATGCTAGTAGGAAGAATGAAGGAAATTGCTTTCGAAACCTAAATTCCTTCAGTTCAAAGGAAGTTTGTTGTTGTATAAAGGAGGGGAATATTGATTCCTTGATCACTGCTGATTATTAACACGACAATTATCCGACTTAAGACGAAACCTTGATTTACGAGTCTGGAGAAGTTCTCCGTTCTGCTGCATTTCACTTTCAGTTCTCCATATAATTATGGGGAGGAGGTGTGAGTTTCCTATAAAATTTTACATTTTTACTCAAGCCGAGACAAATGCACACGCTTTCAAGAACATAAGATAAGGTTTGATATTTGGGTCTAAGCTCCTCATAGACTTTCGGGCGTTTTCGTTTACGACCCGAAATACCTCTAATACAAACTCTTCCAATTTGCAAAATAAAGAGCTTTTATAACTGACTCAACTTTTGTGCGTCACCTGTAAGGGTTTAAATTCTATGGCCGAGACTAATATACAGTATAACCAGCATAGGCGTAGCGTGCTTCTAACTTTTGGGAACGGGGAGGGGCACGAATTGAATTCAGTTAGGGCCCTCCTCAGCGCACTGACTGCCGGACGGTCCTTAAAATATGAAATATTATGATTTTTTTTAATTGAATAACAATAGATTTTGTATAGATGTTTGAGTAGTATTCAAAAGTTATGCAATGAGAAAAATTAATATAATATAAATAAAATGTGAAAAAAAATATAGCATCGAATTTTTGTTATGGATCATATCATTGTTAAAAACTATGTTAAAGCTAAAGACATAATCGGAATCTTCAGTTTCACAGTTTGAAAAAGCGAGAAAAAAAGAAATTTCTTAAAAGTTTTCTACAACGATTTTAACTGAACTTCAATTAACGTTTTAATTTATTTCCAAGTTAAGTTGAGGGGTACGTGCGCCCCCCCCCCTCGACGCTACGCCTATGATAACCAGGGCATCCAATCACGTAAGATCTGGTATTTGTGCCTTAGCTCCATAGAAACTTTCTAATATTTTCACTAATGGCCCTGAATTTCTCTACAGCATGCAATTTTAATTTGCCCTTTCCCCCCCAAAAAAAAGTGTCTATCACTCACTAAACCTTACCTTATTCATATTCTGAAGAGTTTCATTCTCGTCTACATGACGGTTCTTACCTTAACTGTACTCTTCCTTGGCATTGAGATTTAGAAAGAATGTCCTTACTGAAAGGATCGGGTCACTAACCGATAAAATCCTTCAATACTTGAAGCATATGCAGCCAACTAGTAAGCCATTTAAAAGAAGGTATACATAATGAATTAAGTTTGATCTTAGTTTTAATTTCACATAAGTTTAGAAAAACGTTATATAAGAGCAGTAAAAGTTAGTGAGGAAAGAAATAAATCAAAATTTATTTTATAAATTCCGTCATGTATTAACTTTATAAATAGTCTAATAATAAATAAGTACAGAAAATTTTGCTTTCTAAGTGTACGAGTATAGGCCTAATAGAAAAGCTTATTCTTACTATCAGTAAGCTTAAAGCATTAAAGCTTAATCTTTCGAATAATGTAATGCTCATTCTTTCAATCAATGTAATGTTTATTCTTTCCATCAATTTTTGACTTCTTTGAAAAAGCAGATAAACAGATGTACTGATCACCAGTGCAAGCACCCGGAGCATAAAAACCAACGAAATAAAACTTTACATAAGTATTGTAAATGTTAAATAATTAAATACCACAAAACTTACCTATTATACCAGTAAATGCTTATATAAGTAAACTGATACGTTTACATGCAAATATTTACCTGGGTATTGAGTAGGTGCCAACTTAGAAACGCAGGCTATTGGTGCCATGAGTAAACATGATGAAATCCATGTGCAGCTTACAACCCGGCAGGCATGAGTAGAAGTTTGCCAGCGCCTAGACCGCAAAGGCTGGCACACAGCATAAAATCTTTCAAGAGAGATGGCAACCAATGTCCAGGCATTCACAGATACAGTGACGACTACAATACAAAGTGACTATTAAGACATTAAAAAAAACCTTTTTCCAATGCATTACAGAAACATAAATTTAGAGAGGATTTTATACACACACACACACACACACACACACACACACATATATATATATATATATATATATATATATATATATATATAAGAATACTTAAAGGCATAGCTGAATCAAATTTATTTACCAGGAGAGCCTTAAAAAATTTGATAGGAGTTGTACAACAAACTTTACGATAAAAATATTTAGCTATTTATTTTCCATCTGTTCTAGTTCACAACTTATTACATCTCACATAGACACAGATTAAGTACTTCAAAACACAAAAAGTCAGCATGAGCAGAAGATAATTCTCGAACATATTATAGAAAATCCCAGTGAAATTTACTGTTTCGAGTGTTTGATCCAATTTGTGATGCGAGAAGTGGTATAAATAACTGATTACTGAGGTGTAAAATCTACTACATTCGCAAAAATCACAATTGGTTGTACACTTGAGTTAAGAAAAAAGGTAGACTCCGGTAGCATATGGATAATTTTATAGTGAATCAAATGAGAGAGTGCGTTATGTAAGTTAAGTTGCATTTGAGAAATTAAAAAGGGAAAAAAGTTAAATTAATTAGTGTTGCTCTAAGGGAAGGAAGTTGAAATTGAAAGAGGAAATAAAATTATACATCTTACTCACATATCTACACTCACATACTACACGATCACACTTTTGGGATCGACATATTAGTACGAAATAGCATTTTTACAAATCCTTGTTATTTAATCTAAATACTGGAATATTAGACAGAAATTGGTGTGTAGACTGTGTGATACGAAACATGTAGCATCTAAAAGCTCAAAATTAAAT